>CM061918.1:107867423-107980095 GCA_031002005.1 Vandiemenella viatica
TTCGTGTTTTCTGAGAAGTGCTTGTATAGAAGACTTGGTTTTATAATTTTGTTGTAGTGCCTAATTTTGGTCTGTCGTGATATGGATTTTTGTTGATGTAGATTGTACAAAACTTTAATATAATCAGTAAGTGTTCGGACGTCTTCTTGGGACGTGTCTCTCTTCGCCTGCGTGTCTTGTGCTGGGTGACCATGTGATCTAATGTGTCTACTCCTGGCATCCCAGACATGCTCTATTGGGAACAAATCTGGGGACCGTGCGGTCCAAATTGAGATCGTAATCCCTTGCAAGGCCTGTGTTGTTATGGCCGCAGTATGAGGACGGGCATTATCCTGTTAGAAGATGCGATTTCGACGGTGTACATGAAGGGTATTACAATAGGGTGCAGCAACCTGTTCACATATAGGTCGGCTGCCATTTTGCCTTCAACAACATCCAACTCAGTCCTACTTCCGAAATTGATTACCTCCAAACTATGACCCCCTGGCTGGAGAAGCGTGAAATTCTGAAATCACAGCAGGGTATGCCGTTTCTCTACTACCCCGCGTAACTGTTGTCTATTATCACTTTGACATAGACAGAATCAAGACTTGTCTCTGAACACAAATGTACGCCATTCACGTGTCCATTTTTGCATTACACCAGCTTAGACGTTGCTGGCAATGAAATCAAGTTAATGGAACACATTGTATACGGGTTAAAGAGTACAGTCCAACTTCAAAATACTTGGTTTATAATCTTCCGGGGGGTGACTCTCTCTGTAACCACTGCTTGGATCTGGCCTGCAGTCACCCGTCCGCCAGCAACAGCCACCCATATAATTTGGCGGACATCACATACTGCTGTCGTGCTGAATGGATCCAGGAGTACTAGAGCCTTCTTTCATCCACTGTGTAACAAGTCTGTATACTGACATTCCACTGCGGCTAATCATTCGGAAGATTTCACGATATGATGCACTTATTTCAAATCCGCCAATTCTCCGAGCTTTCTCGCAGTTAAACGTTTGTGTGTAGAGGGTCGTCAGTCTTCGCCTTGGCATACTTAGTCAACAAGAACTTGAGGACACAAAAGTGTCATCTTACACCACACACTGTTCATGCCTTACACGAAAAAAAAATTTGTAATTTTGCACAATAAATATTCCATTAATTCTCATACTATTACATGTAAAAATTTCAATTTTTTTATCGTTTAATAGTACTCAGATGGGGATACTTGGGTCAAAATTTCATTCATTTATCACAACTCCGCCTCAGTTTTGTACTTTAATTTCCGCCAGTATACAGGGTGTTACAAAAAGGTACGGCCAAACTTTCAGGAAACATTCCTCACACACAAACAAAGAAAATATGTTATGTGGACATGTGTCCGGAAACGCTTAATTTCCATGTTAGAGCTCATTTTAGTGATACAATAAGCCATTCTCCAGGGCTGCATCAGCGCATCAGGGATTCCATGCGACGGAGGGTGGATGCATGTATCCTCGCTAATGGAGGACATTTTGAACATTTCCTGTAACAAAGTGTTTGAAGTCACGCTCGTACGTTCTGTTGCTGTGTGTTTCCATTCCATGTTTAATGTGATGTGAAGAGAAGTAATAAATTGAGCTCTAACATGGAAAGTAAGCGTTTCCGGACACATGTCCACATAACATATTTTCTTTGTTTGTGTGTGAGGAATGTTTCCTGAAAGTTTAGCCGTACCTTTTTGTAACACCCTGTATATTATTATTATTCTCTGCAAATGGTCCCTGTCGGATCACGCAAAGCCTTAACGATTCAGTTTGCTAAGTTTCCATACAGCTCTCATTTTTTCTCCGTGGATTCTCTTTCTTTCTTCTGTCCACTTCGTCCCCGGTCTCTTAATGACTTCATTCTCTGGTGGTACTTCCCATTTATTAAATTTTTCTCTGTAGTTTGTCTGTCTACGATTTCTGATGAGTTTATGTGGGCTTTTTCCAGGTCTTTTTTGATCTGCTGGACTCAGGGCATTGTTTTTAGCTGTTCTATGTACGCCACAATTTTATGAATCAGTCTTAGTACTGGAAGTCTGTGGATATGTCTCCGCCAATATATATATATATATAATACAGCACCTGCGTTGAGTGTAGGCCAAGCCATTTCTACAAATGAAGGCATTAACGACATTAACAGATTTTTATTTTATTTTAAAAATTACCATAAATTTTCAAACTGATGGTTTTTTCGCTTTAATACACGTGATGCATCTACGTCCCCTTATTAATCAATGTCTTCATCTGCAGAAATATCATGACATAAACCGAACATACATGGTGAATTAAAAAGGAAGTTAGAAAAACTCGAAAACCGTGACATTTCTGCTAATTTTATACTTGTTAGTTGACGATAAGGCCTTTCAACAGTTAAATAGCTCTCCGTTACTTAGCGGACACCTTGTGTATGTCCCTCCTAGAAATACCCCTGCCCATTAGATAGCGCCGTGTGAGATGCTTACGTTGTTCCTAGGAGTAGAGTTTCCCGCTTATAACTGCAGGGCCGCCTGCGCCTGGTAGTACCGCCTCCAAGTGTACACTACTGTATAGTGTGTACGTGAGTTGCCCCTGAACACTGCGTCCCACTACTCGCTGCCTGTGCAGGGTGTATACTGCTCTGTGACCGCTATTCACCGCACCTCTCACCCTAGCGCCACAAAGACAGAGGGCGGAGAGGGGGCGGGGGCGGTATTGATCGGCACAAGTACGGCTCTACACACGGCGGTTAATTTCCTTAAGGCTTTCCACACTATTACCTCCTATACATCACGGTCACGTAGCCATCAAAATACAGCTTCGAGACAGTGGTACAGACACTTGTAAGGAACAAGCTAGGTACCTCACGATGTTTCAGTTGTAATCAGGGTTAAATGCATCGTCACCACTAGAATATTACCGCACTGCAACACGTTTCAACAAATATTATCATACTCGCCGAAGTGCATGTATTCATACAGTCTGGTATTCTATAGTGCGCAAGTTCGATTCGCGGTCATGCCATCCGGATTTCGGTTTCCCTTCGTTTCCCGAAATCACTCAAGTCGAATGTCTAGATGTTTTCCTCAAAATGCTGTTGCTGAATTCCTTCCCGTTCTTTCCCCTAAATCTTCTCTCTGCTCTGATTTCGACTGTGCTGGCCATAACGAAGAACCTCGATTCAATGGACTGCTGGTGAATCACGTTGCATTGTGCGTTTCTGGATTACCTTGGATGACCATCGTCGGCAAGTATGATGGTGACCTGGGGAGAGGATGTTTTGGAGAGGCAGAGTGGTGTTACTGCTGCCGTCATGGTGGGTGGAGCCATCAGGTATGACTTCAAGTCACGGGAGGTAGTGATTGAGGGAACTCTGACGGCACAACCGTACGTCACGGACATCCTGCTTCCTCATGTGTTACCCCTCATGCGACACCGAGCCAAGTACTTTATAAACTTGGCTAAATTTGTAATCACTGAAATAACATGACATACCCTATCAAAGCGGTAAAGTTTCATTTCTTTCCCTCGTCCCTTCAGGGTTTTTCACGTTTTTTCCTTTGTTTCCCGAAATCACTCAAGTCGACTGTCTAGTGTAAAATATGTTAGGAGGTGATAATATACATCAAAATAATACAAAATTTCTGATAAACATTGGGTCGCAAACGTACAGTTTCGGAGTTGGTAAAAAGTCCGCAATGTAATGCCCTACCACGGCGTAAGGAATCACGGACTCTTTGAAACTGTCTTGGCTGGTTTTGTACGTCTTCAATGCATGTCGTCACGTACAGGACCAAGCAAGACAGTTTCAAGCAGTGCGTGATTCCTTATGTTGAAGGGCTGTGCCATGCATTGCCGTGGAAGGACGTCCCAATGGGGACCTGTTAGTAACTCCGGATGTGTGCGTTTGCGACACAATGTTCACTAGACATTTTTGTCTTGTTTTGATGCCTACTATCAACTCCTAAAATATGTTGTACTTTTATTTAACACCCTGAATAGTAAACTAAAACAAGAATAAGAATGGCCTATTCATATTTGTAAAAACAATGTTAATTTGAGACGATATTACCTAAAAGGTTATTCTGCTTTAAACTTCATGTTTAGCTGCAGACACGTAATACGACGAAAAAAACGCTGAAGATAACCAGAGGTAAGGTATAAGAACAGAGAAGGAACGAAACGGAAGATAAAAAAAAACATAAATAACAAACTTTAAATAAAGCAAGATTATTAAAAAATGTACGGAAACATGTCATCTGAAAGAAAATGTCTAGAAACGTATGATACATACAATATAATATTAAAGTTATTGATTTTATACAGAACGTTTTTTTGTGAAAATAGTTTAACATACAGTCCATGCACGAAACCCTCATTGATTTTTATACAAAATGTTTTCTTTTGTGAAAACAGTTTAACATACAGTCCGTGCACGAAACCCTCATTGATTTTATATAATTTTTTTGGTGAAAACAGTATAACATACAGTCCGCGTACGAAACCCTCATTGATTTTATATAAAATGTTTCTTGTGAAAACAGTTTACCATACAGTCCGTGTACGAAACCCTCATTGATTTTATATATATGTATATATATATATATATATTTGTGAAAGCAGTTTATCATACAGACCTTGCACGAAACCCTCATTGATTTTATATAAAATATTTGTCAAATCAGTTTAACATACAGTCCGTGTACGAAACCCTCATTGATTTTTATATAAAAAGTTTTCTTTTGTGAAAACAGTTTAACATACAATACATGCACGAAACCCTCATTGATTTTATATAATTTTTTTTGTTTTTTTGTGAAAACAGTTTAACATATAGTCCGTGTACGAAACCCTCATTAATTTTGTATAAAATGTTTTTTGTGACAACAGTTTAACATACAGTCAGTGTATGAAACCCTCATTGATTTAGTATATTAAACATTTTTTTTCTTTTGTGAAAATACTTTAACATACAGTACGTGCACGAAACCCTCATTGATTTTATAAAAAAAATTTGTGAAAATAGTTTAACATACAGTCCTTGCACGAAACCCCCAATGATTTTTATATAAAATGTTTTTTTGTGAAAAAAGTTTAACATACAGTCCGTGTACGAAACCCTCATCCATTTTTAAATAAAAAGTTTTCTTTTCTGAAAACAGTTTAACATACAATACATGCACGAAACCCTCATTGATTTTATATAAAATGGTTTTTTGTTTTTTTGTTAAAACAGTTTAACATACAGCCCGTGTAATAAACCTTCATTGATTTTTATATAAAAAGTTTTTTTGTGAAAATAGTTTAACATACAATACATGCACGAAACCCTCATTGATTTTATGTATATGTATATATATATATATATATTTCTGAAAACAGTTTAACATACAGTCCGTATACGAAACCTTCATTGATTTTATATAAAATATTTTTTTGTGAAAACAGTTTAACATACAGTCCGTGTACGAAACCCTCACTACGCGAAATTATAGCGCACTTTACAATGTTAGTTAATGTTAAATTAACAGGAGACTGAGCAATTTTGTAGCAAAACTAACGTAAAGTTCTTCTGGGTCACATTAAAAGTCAGTGACGACACTTTACCAGTCCTTCGTGAATTTTGACGGCTTTTCTTCGTAAAACAGCTTTGTTAAGTATACCGAATGCTTTAGACTCTTTACACCTGCCAGCGCGGAATATGAGACTGCGACATTGCAACTAGGTCATTCTGGCTAGGAAGGGATGTGGGTCAAGCACCGCTCTATTAACAGGTGCCGCCTAGGCACACAGTCTCCGTTTTGGAACCGTCCGGCATGAGATAGTAATGAGTGTACAGTGGCATGCGCTATAACATAGCTTATCCGGATTGAGCTATACACTGGAGTGATTCGAAACTAACCATTCACCTGCTTTATAGTTTCAATTCCTCTTTTTTTTTTAACGTAAATTACCTCTTGATCAATCCGTTCCACTACCATCATCTCAAAACATTCTTCTGGACCAATGAAAACCGCTGCCCAGTTTGAGATGTAAATACATGGGATGAAGCCAGTGTTGAAATTCTCGCAGTTCATAATTCAACTCATCTAAGTTACCTTTAGCAAAACACGTTTGCGGGTGGATGGCTTTGTATTGAAGTAAAAATGATTATTTTCTTGTGCACTGCAATTATATCTCGTGATGTTATATTTTAAGACTATGGTAAACACCGTTACATGGGCATCGAGTGTGACTACTGATTTGTTTTAAGTGTACAGCGATAACCACGTCACAAGTTGTTATAAAAAAAAATAACCTCCCCACACAGTAAAATCTCATTATGTTCTTCGTTTTTTCGCTATTTCGCAGTCAATGGGACGTAACCAGAATACACAGTGATTAAAACAGACTCGCAGTGAAAAAATAGCATTGCATCTCTGCCTGGCGATATAATTTTTTTTTATCTTTGCCCTGTGTTACTATATTTTAACGTGTTTTTATAGTTTTTTAACCGTTTAATGCTTTATTTCTACTATTTTACAACTTTCAAACACATCCAATACCAACAAAACCAACTCCTCAGATCTTAATATCACCAAAGAGTCTATCACACATTCTTTTTTTTTTTTTTTTTTTTTTTTTTTATTGTATTTACGTCTCTCAACATCGAGGTCTTTAGAGACGGGAAAGGATGGGGGGCAAGGATGGGGGCAAGGAATGGGAAGGAATTCGGCCATGGCCTTTTGAAGGAAGCATCCCGGCATTTGCCTGGAGTGATTTGGGAAACCATGGAAAACCCAAATCTGGATGCCCGGACGGGGATCGACCGCCGTCCTCCCGAATGCGAGGCGAGAACGCTATCCGTTACACCGCCACGCTCGGTATCACACATTCATCGTCAGAGATATTCACTCAATAGTTTATACAAGTCGTAACAATATTACTTGCAATTACTTTCACAAAACCGGTAGAATACGGTGGAAAGGTTTAATCTTATGAAAACGTTTCTAAGGAAAGAATAATTTTATTCATGTAAACGTTCTTTGATTTTTTTAACTAAACTTTCCTCCATCCTATCTTCTGTTAAAAAATTCTTAAACTATGTTGTTCTAGTAACTGTTGCAGAGAATAGATTATAAACATGAGATGCTCTTCTCCTTACATGAATTTATACATTCACTCGTCTGAAATAAAGAAACAGCCACTCGTAAATTTAAACGAACGTCGCAAATACATTTAATTTTTTTTATCTCTGTATTTGTGTGCGGCTACTTCCTCGACAGACAATTAATTGCCTTTCAGGTGCCATCGCAGTTACCCTTCCTTTCAACAATATAAGTGCTAGTAAAATAATGTGCTGTTATTTATTTGACATTTCCTGCTTATGCCAGCAGTGCTGCCGTGGCAGCCAGTGTAACTGAAACTTCGGGTATAATCGAGACTTCCCGAAGGTTGCCGATCTATTAAGGTGAGTTCAGTCTCCAACTTTTTTTTTTTTTTTTAACTGCTTTACGTCTCTCAACAGCGAGGTCTTTAGAGACGGGAAAGGATGGGGGGCAAGGAATGGGAAGGAATTCGGTCATGGCCTTTTTAAGGAAGTATCCCAGCATTTGCCTGGAGTGATTTGGGAAACTATGGAAAACCCAAATCTGGATGCCCGGACGGGGATTCGAACCCCCGTCCTCCCGAATGCGAGGTTTCAGTCTCCACTGGTTTGTAGGCAGAATTTCCAGTTTCCGAGTTGTTAAGGTTCGTGTCTTGTATTAGGGGGACCTAGTTCGATGCCCCGGTTTCGCCATCCTGATTTCGCCTTCCATACAAATATTGGGATGTTTTCTTCAAAAGGCAACGAACTAATTTTAGTCAGCATAAAGGCATCGGAATACGATTCGGGACGATTTTATTTCCCATGAACATTTTCTTCGTCTTTAGTGTGTCCGTTTGTTATTGTTTTCCGCATAGTCATGACGTATATAATTTCAAATTCAGCCGTTTTGCAACCCGAAGAACAATACAGTATTCGACAGCAGTATTTATTTAAAGTTTTTTTAGCCTGGAAATATTTAGGTTGTCAAACCCTCTGATACATCATACCAGGTGTTCATAAAACATATGTTACCCTTAATATAAATTAACAGTATGTGACATTTATTTTACATCTTGTTTAAATTAATTACTAAAATACTGACTAAAATATTAATGTTACTTCAGTTATTTATTTGAAATTTCCCGGTTAGCCAATCAGCGCTGTGGTGACACTTTAGACCAGTAAGTTGCCAAGCCAGTGAAGCGAGCCCCGTTGGCAGGCAGAACGCATGTTATTAAGGTGGACTGTAACAGGTACTGGTTAATCAGCAAGTAATTGGCATAAAGTAATGTTACTGTAGACTGAAGAAGAAAACAGTACAAACTGAATATTGGTGGAGGATGAAGATACATGTGAAGCTAGGATTAATACGTGAAAACAGCAATATGTGAAAACATACAATTGGATTCTAAGAATAAGTTATATTTGAAAGAAAAGGTTGTTCAACTAGTGCTGGGACAAGAAAGAGTATTTAAATCGTCCGATTTATTTGGCATTTCCAATTTTGATAAGATCATTGCAAAATCTAGGCGCTGAAATATAGAAGGAATTGCGTAAGGTTTCCGACCTATGGTGGTTAGTATATTTGGATTCAGCGATTTGGTGTTAATATTATGGAAAAGTGCTAAGTATATGTCGTTGGAATAAAGGTCAGTCGTTGTTTTCAGACTATGAGGTGGTGAAGTAAACATAGAGTGTGAAGTCATACACATTAGCGACGAGGAATGGGTGAATCCTTATACAGGTAATCGTTCAGTCCTTCAAGCCTAGTCAGTGCGAACGGGATGCACCATGAAGAGAACATACCGCCTTTATCTAAATCTACAACTACATCCATACTCCGCAAATCACAAACATTGTGGGTGGCAGAGGGTGCTAAGCACCAATCCTAAGCCCGCGCATTCCAATCCCAAATAGCACGAGGAAAGAAGGAATACATATAAGTATCAGTACGGCATCTTATTTCTCTAATCTTATCCCTCCGATCATTGCGACCTAAATTGGTTGGCGGAAGAAGTATTTCATTGCACTAGTAATTTAAAGATTTTCGCATATTCTCCAATAAATTCAGAGGCAAACTACGTCGTCTGTCTTCCAAACTATCCCAGCCAAATGCATGTATCAATTCTGTGACGCTTTCATAAGGGCTGTAGCAACCAGTCACGAATCGAGCGGTTCTCCTCTGTACCCTCTCCACTGAGTCAATCAGAACCTTGCGATACGGATCCCAACCCCCACAACAGTAATCCAGATGCGGACGCACTAGTGTTTTATACGCTATCTCCTTTGTATGAGCATTACAGTTCCTTAAAATACGACCTATTTTTTTCAATATATATATTTTATTCACAATAAAGTGTTACATTCATAATACATAAAATTACTTACAATTCATTAGTAACATGATTAACGTAAGTCAAAGATACTGGTCTCTCATCCTTATCCTTGATGTGTACGCACAAATATGTAATTTAGATTAATATATTTTATCATCGTGTAATTTGTGAGGTTATAGCATTTTCCAAAAAAACTCCGAACTTTTCTTTGTATTTTGTTGACCTTTTCACCGTCCACATCTTAATTTTCACTGTGGACAAGTAATCTTCTAAATTCTTCGTCTTGCTCTGTAGAATATAGAACATGGTTTGGCCCAGTATCCAAATGCACGAGTTGTGTTTTTGCTGAGGAGCTATCTTGATGTCTGGTCGTACTACTATCCTGGTGTCTACATTGATCGGTGATACCTGTAAAAGGGCTGCTATAGCATGCTTTGTCAACATCCATACTTGGTAGGCCTCACCACATTGAAAACGATGTAGAAGTGAGTCGATGTTTCCACAATTTTCACATCTATCAGTTGCTTTGAAGCGTATTCGAAATAATTTCTCGTTTGTTGCAATTGTCTCATTAACCACTTTGTACCATAAAGCTCGTATGTCTGAAGGCAGGTTCTTGTTAAAAATATTTGACCAAACAATCCCCCAATTAGTATCTACATATTTTGTTTCTATCTTGTTGCGTGGAGCATTAATAGTTAAGATTTTGTAGATTTCTTTCGTTGTTTGTGGTGGTTTTTGTAGTTGAGCTGCTGTTATGTAACTAATTTCTAGAAAATAGTCCCTGATATGTTGGAAGTTTTTATCGATGTGGTCTATTCGTATAGGAGCCTCTGCACTTGCGGGTCTGTATGTATTCACTAGTTGAGATGTGAGACTGTCCTTCGTCTTCATAATTTTGTTCATCGCTTGTAGAAAAAGCGCTTTGCATTTGATGTTGGTATTAATAACATTCAATCCTCCGCTGCTGTTTGTCAAGGTTAATGTCTGAAAGTTTACTTTAAAAAGTTCACCTTGGAATAGAAACCATGAGATTGCTCGTTGTATGTTTTGTGTTATCAATCGCAATTTATAATTAGCTTTGCCTACGACGGAAGTTATGTGCACGTCCAAGTATATGGTGGAGGCTGTTAATTCGACACCTAACACTTGCATTCACGGAGAATTTGACTGTTACGGGTACGGAAGATGTGCGTGTAGGGGGCGGGGGGAGGAGTGAGGATGTGGAGGGGTTTTACCGATAGCCTCGCTCACCTGTTAGGCGGCTTTCCACGGCCCGTGTATTTACCGGCCTCGTCGGCAGAGCTATCAACAGCGAGGCGTGGGAAGGGAGCCTCCTCTACTATCCGTCAACCAATCGGTAAACATCAAACGCCCGGGTAGCTGAAACGACACTAGGCGACGTGGGGAGGGCTAGCCTGTGGCGCGTGCTGATCCGTACAATTCGGCTGCAAGGCGCGGCCTATAAAACCACGCGCCGCGCCGTGGGAAGTCACCCTTAGGAGTAATAGGAATAGAAGAATAAAAAAAGGAAAGTTTCGAGGACAAAGCAGGCACGTTTGACGGCGGTACTGTTCACGTCATTCATGGAGTGGTTTTCTGCTGTCCCTTGCAATAATCACTTGTAATTAATTCACATTACAGGATGTCGAAGCTGGCTTCTTCTCGGAGTAGCCTCATAGTACGGCCGTGGTTCGGTTGTGAGTTTTCGTCGTAGGATACTAAGCGGAAATCAATCAAGGTAATGCTTCACAGATTACAGGTTTATTGCCTCGACGCAACTGATGCAGGAGTATTTACACAGAAATTTTCAAAGATTCTTAAACAGTAACTGCATGTGTGATTCTTTTTTTTCTTTTTTTTTTTTTTTTGCTGTCATCAGTTTTTCGACTGGTTTGATACAATCCTCCATCCTTTCCTATCTTGTGCTAACCTCTTCATCTCTCCATATCCCTTAAAATCCACGTCCTCAATCATCTCCTTTATATATACTAATCTCGATCTTCCTCTACAGTTCTTACCTTCGACTGTTCCCTCCACTAACAAATTAACCAATTCAGAATGTCTCAAAATATTACCTACCAGCCTGTCTCTTCTTTATGTAAACTTCTCCCATGTGTGATAAGCGGCACAATGCCGCTTTGTGTCTACGACACGACGTAAGAGATAACGATCAGTGACAATAAGAGTGACTAGCTAAGTCAAGACCCAACTACGACGAGAAAGCGTGGTGATTATGGGTGTCTTCCTAACCAGACTTCATCCAGACCATTTGAAGGCTTGAGAACCATATTCGACCATACACAGTAGGGTTCACCTTTTAAGAGACTGCGTCCATCTTCTTCTGTGCTTGCAATGCCGATGACTGCTGCTTTGGAATCACTGATGATGAGAGAGAGAATCAGCTCCTGCCTAAGGTTTTCTCTCATAGTGCGAATAGACTAAAACCAGTCTCTGGCCTGTTCGGTTCGGTAGGCATCGCAGAAATTCTGCTCTTATTGCTAATGTCCACCTCGTGCATGCTCATTATTAAGAAGTCATTTTCTCCCAATAAAACAGCACCAGCAGATCGCTATAACAACCCCAAGGGCAACACGATGCCGCTGACCGTTCTATACTCTTCGACCCCCTTATTAGCTGATTGCTGGTGATCGTTTTCTTTTATGTTTTTGTCACTTCATGACTCATCGATGGCATGATCATTAGCGTCCTAACACAAAAACTAACTAAAGAAGACAGACTGTGAATAATTTTAGAAATAAAACAAGGTCACGGAAAAAACAATCAAATACACGGCCTGCTGTGAACAGGTAAGCCGGATATAAAGGATGAAACAGAAAGTATAAAACATACAAAAGTGGAAAGAACGATAAAACATGAACATGTACGAAGCTGGTTGGCTTGTTGTAAAAGAACAAGAATACCTTCATAAAAATTATGTCGATCTGCCACATTATTATTATTATCTTAGGAAAAGTTATCTTTAAACTATATCACATTGACGCCGCTATTTTCAAAGTATAGGACAAGTCAGATCTGCAATCAGCGTGAAATGTTAGCAGCAAGTAATAGAAATTGTCAGTATTGTCTTTGTACTTTACAGTGCAAGTAGAAACTGGTTGGTGGTACTTTCAATACGGGATAGTTTACCACGAGATTCTGGAATATCTTAAATTGATTACAAGTAAAGAAACACGTAATTGTGCAGACGTCGAATGTAAGGAAACTTACAGATAAATAAGGCAAATTATGTTCGGAGGAAAACGCAGTAGATTGATTCTGTTAGGAAAAATGTCACATTCGTGAGCTGGAAGAACTGAAAGGCTTAAACTTATTTAGAAGTCTCGGCAAAGACACAATAGAGAAAACTGATAAAAGACAGAATGATTTCGTGTTATGAACGGACAATACAAAATGTTATTTTATCACACGGAGTTGTAGCCGGGCTGGCTTGCGGGAGAGAGTGGGTTCGATCCTCCAACTTTCCCTCCATATTTCAGTTTCCCCAAATCACTGCACGCGAATACCGGGATGCTTCCTTCAAAAGGGCATAGCTGAATTCCTTCCCATTCCTTGCCCCAGTCCCATGCCGCCTCTAATGACTTCGACGTCGACGAGGCGTAAAGCCATAAGAGAAAAAAACACAATCTCATCCGGCATTAATGACCCCGATGTCATGTGCCTTAAATTTCTAAGCTAACAAAATCACACAGAGAGAGCTACTGTGTAATGGCTACAATTGGAACAAGGAGTATCTCTGGCAGGAATACACGGGCTGCATCTACGATATAAAAGATAGTAGGGCAGGTAAAAATAGACACAAGTCGTGAAAACCAGTAAGAAAGCTCCAACACTTTAATCTTTCATGTATACTTGTAACATGGAAAGTTTATGTGGGGCACATGGAAACAGTTGACGTGCGTCTCGATCGATGCGTTAATCTCTGCTTCCTGAATACTGAAACCAGTTTAAATATCTGATGTAAAGGCGCAGTAATTACTAACGCTGCACACCAGACGGGGGTGGATAGAGAGGCACTGTGATCTCACTGTCGTATTCACACAGTGTGATATGACAATCATCTTAGATATAAAAGAAAGTTGGAGCATGCAGAATTATTGCCAGGCATAAACTAACATAGGAATAGCAAACTAGAATTAAGACATTACAACAAGAAAAACAAGCAGTTGAAGTATCAAAAAAAGATGTATTAAAATAAAGCATGAGGAAAACTACAGCAGACGGGGACAGAAATCGTAATATCAGACAGATGACTTCACCGAAAAACATAGGAGATAGTAGGAGATTATTGTAGAATAAAGTCATACATCGAATGGAGGAAAATCTAAAATATGTAGCAATGATATTCCAAGGGAGGAAAGAACCGCTGGACCTCCGAATTGCTAAAAGCAATGATATTCTAGGGGGGGAAAAAGATGGAAGATTGAGGAAAACGTCGAAAAGCAAAAATATTCTGTGGGGAAAACAGCTGGAAGACTGGGGCAAACATAATAGATATTCCAGGGTGAAAAAGAACAGCGAGATTGAGGAAAATATAATATTCTGTGGTGAAAATGAACATCTGGAAGACCGACAAAAACATCTAACAGTCATAATATTCCATAGGGAAAAGAACAGCTGGATGATTGAGGAAAATCTAATAGTCCAGGCAAGTCTTTTTTTTTTTTGCTTATGGTTTAAGGCCTCGTCAACGTCGAGGTTATTAGAGGCGTGTAGTAACGAAATTCGGCCGTGGCATTTTAAAGGACTCATCCCGGCATTCACCTTGAGTGATTTGGGGAAACCATGGAAAACGCAAAGTTGGATGTCCAGACGGGGATTCAAACCCGCGTTCTCCCGAATACGAGGTCGCAGTATCACTGCTCATCTACAACGTTCGGTCCCAGGAAGAAAAAGAATACGTGAAAGACTGACGACAACAGCGAAAAGCAATAATATTCCAAGGCTGGGGGAGAGAGCAGCTGGAAGGCCGAGGAAATAATAAAAAAGCAGTAATATTCCAGGTAAATAAAATAACAGCTCGAAGATCGAGGAAAATATAATATTTCAGGGGAAAACGAATAGGTTGAAGACCGAGGAAAAAATCGAAAAGCAATAATATTCCAGCGGGAAAAAGAAGAGCTGCAAGACTGAGGGAAATATTGAAAATCAATAATATGCCAAGTGGGAAAATGAGTATCTGGAAGTCCGAGGAAAACATAGAAAAACAATAATATTCTAGGGAGGAAAAGAAGAGCTGGAAGACCGAGAAAACATAATATTCCCAGGAGAAAAAATAGGTGAAAGACTAAGGAAAACATGGAAAAGCTATAATATTTCCAGACAAAAAAGAAGTAGCTGGTAGGCCGAGGAAAACATAAATTTCCAGGGGGAAAATATTAGGTGGAATACTGAGGAAAACATCGAAAATCCATAATATTCCCAGGGGAAAAAGAAACAGCTGTAAAACAGAGGAAAACATAATATTCCAGCGAGAAAAGAATAGGTGAAGGACTGAGGAAAGCATCGAAAAGCCATAATATTCCCAGGGGAAAAAGAACAGACTGACTGCTTGGAGGAACTGACTTCAAAGCCGCGAGAAAGATTAATAACAATGGAATGAAACAAACAGTTCCTACATATTCTTCTCTTCGAATTTAACGGAGGAATGACCACAGAGGGGACGGAGAAAATACCATAGCAAAAAGTAGTGCAGACAGAAACGGTAAGAGAGGGACATTATGAAATGAGTGATTCTCCATTTTCAGGGAGATGAAAGAGATTTTATCAGGGCGCTTTAATCCACATCTGATCCGGTAAATGTGAGGTCACAATTGTATTCCCTGACCACGAAGGCAATATGGCTTGTATTATAGATTGCTACCAACGTTTGAGTCACACTTGAGTGTAATTTTGTAAACTGTATTCGAGTTATTAGAGACGAGAGCGTTAAAACAGCGAAGGGTAATGAAATGTGTGCGCCGGGACCGGCCGGCACCCTGCTATCGATGCGCCTGCCGGTGGCTGGGTAGGCCGCCCGCCGATCTATGCAGCATCCCGGCTGCAGGCCGAGCAGGAGCGGAGATTGCCGAAGGTGGCCGAGCTCGGGGTGGCGACGCCCCAGAACCCGCTCAGTGCGAGCGCGCCACCCCGAGCAACATGACGAGTCCTCGCGAACGGTCGCCATCACCCGAGACGAACTCGGTGTCGGACCGCCCGACAACGCTGCGATTGTGAGACTCCGCTCAGCCGTCGAATACGGACACTACCGGATAAAGTGTGTGAATTGTGATTAACAGTGAATCCAGTATAACGAATACTTGATCAGGTTCTTTTACTACCGGTCGCAGAAGCTCAGTTAGATTAATATTCGGATAACAGTTACAACTTTGCCACGTTCAATAAATTCCGTATATTTTTTTTTTAGCCATGTTTCGCAGAACAGAACCTCCCCTAGTATGTTTTGAGATATACACAAACCATTTAAGTGAACGAATAGATCAGTTTCCCCGTCACTTCTCTTTCTAGCTAAAATATGGTATTTAGTTCCTTCAGCGATACTGTTAGCGAAATATCAAAGATGTTATATTATTATGCAGTTCGAACGTAGAGATGGGTAACATAAGGAAGCATGTCCGGTGATTTCTCTGCCCGCGCAGAAGCACACACGCAGAAACACTGTCCATTTTGTTGTTAAAATAGGTTTCTAATGCGCTTAAATCGGGTCTCGGTGCCTGGTTTTGGAGTTATACAGGCACGTGGCATAGAAATAAGAGTGTTGTGCCCAAGGAAGGAACCTGTTGCGGTTAGTTTGGTCGATGACCCTATATAGTCGGCCGGTGACCCTAGTTTACTGTCCCTCCGAGGTAGGTTCGAGAAGGGGAAGGCGCCGCCGCCATGCTGGCGCCCCTAGCGGTTACCGGAAGTCGGCGGTGACCGGAAGTGAAGACCTGACCGCGCCATGAACTAGGTCCGATTTTCTGCGGGGGGGGAAAAAATATAGGATTCAAATTAGACCATTAGTACAATGCTGAGCCTTGAATTTCTTCACGTCGACATCATGACGATTAACCTTTCGTGACCTGTTTTCGACGAAAGTGAAGATACAGAAATTGGTATAAAATGAGCTGACAGTGTCTAGAAAGTGTCTATTCGGGGACTAGTAAATAAAGGATTTAACTGAACACTATTGTACATAAAATCACTCTAACCAACTTTTACCCAATACCTTAATGAAATATTACCAAAAAAGAATTTTAACTAATAAATTCATAACTAGATTGAACAAAATGAATGAACCAGTGAAAGCTAACCGGTTTCTCGGTGCGCGGCGTTATAACACCAACGCTAAACCTTGTTGTAACTCCATTGTAATAATGCCTCTAATAAAGAAATGCCATAAAACGTTCCGGACCGAAAAACGCCAAACGGCTTTACCCGTAAACTTGAGTAAACACTGACCGTAAACACGAGACGTAACACAGTGTAAGTGACGTGAAGATGGTGGACCTGGGAGGATACGTCATCATCCTCGTGGAAACCAAGGACAAGAAGATAAAGCTGTACGGTAAGTTCGATTCCTATACTCGTGGTTTCATATTTATCTGTCTAGGCTTTACGGTTCGTCAACACCGGGGTCACTGACACTGTATTGGGCACAAGGAACTGGAAGCAATTCTACCATGGTCTTTTATCCGGTTTTTCCGGAAAAATTTCTAACTGGGTTTGTCAACAAGGAAAGAAGATAAATGCCAAGAAGAGTCAGCTTATTAGATATGTTACACTCAAAAACCGAAAACGCTCACTGATAGAGAAAAACGACTAGAACGTGTTTTGGTTTCTTGTAAACGGCGACAACTTGTCATGGAATGAGCATGTCGAGAATGTAATTGGGAAAGCAAATCGTATGCTTCGATTTCTAGGTCGTAATTTAAAACAATGCACTCCGGACGTTAAATCGATTGCATACAAGTCACTAGTGCGGCCTCACTTAGAATATTGTTGCTCTGTATGGGGTCCCCATCAAAAGGGATTAATGGAGGCATTAGAGATGGTCCAAAGAACAGCCGCCCGATTCGTGACAGGTATATATAGTTGGAGGGAAAGCGTAAGTGCGATGTTGAAGGAGTTAGGTTGGGAAGACCTGGAGCACCGAAGGCGTTGCTCTCGACAGAAGATAATTGAAAAATTCTCGACTGACGTATTTCGGAATTACAGTAAACAAATATTGTTACCAGCAACATTCATATCTCGGAATGATCGCGAAAATAAGATAAGAGAAATCAGGGCCAGAACAGATTCATTTCTGTACTCATTTTTTCCACGAGCGATTAGAGAATGGAATAGAAAGGATTTACCGGGCGACTAAAAATAACATCCGACAGTTGTAGCTTTCGATAAAGTACTCCGGCCATCCTGATCTGGGTTTTTCATGGTTTCCCCAGATCGCTCCATGTGAATGCTGGGATGGTTCTTCACAATAGCCCATGGGCGCCTCCTGCCATATCCCGTATATCCCTTCCAAACCATTACCTTTCCTGATAGGTGCAATGCACCCTCCGCCACACACTTTTAGTGAATCACGGAGTAATAGTAATAGTAATAGTAACACGTTATTCGCGTTATGGCACTTACAAAAAACAGCCATAATGGGTTGTGGGTAACTAAAAACGGCCACAACACGAAATTCACGTCTGGTTCAGGTCGCATTCCCTAAACATGATGACACACATTTTTTTTTTTTTTTAGTCTTATAACGCGACGGGTAAAAATAATCATATGTATTAAATACACCATGGACCGATCCGTCGTGAACACAACGTGTTGTAGCCATTTTAAAGAAACTAGAACATGTTGTGGTCGGTTTTTTTTTTGGTTTTTTTCGCTGAATGAGCGTTTTCGGTCTTCGAGCGTAACAGATACAAAGATAAAACTATTGGTTGTTTATGATTATAGAATTTGAACAGAAATGCTTGTTGAAAGCTTGAAGTGCAAATATCCTGCCACAACATCTGATAATAAAGCAACCGGGGGACACATTGGGCAGGTGGTAGGAAAAGGTTACAAAATCCTTCGTTTACGGGAAAGGATAATGAGAAGTTGTACCAGAGAAGGGAAGTGAATTACAAAACTTCGGCCAGACTACTGCTTGAATATGGTGATGTAGTTTGACCCACATATTGGGTATCAAATACAGGAGCTGGAAGGTGTGCAAAGGAGAACAGCTAGATTTGTTTCTGGAAATTACCGCAGGACCCATTCAGCAACTGATACGATAGAGAAGCTGGATAGGCAGTCATTGGAAGACATTAGGAGAGTTAATAGAGTGCTGGGAGTACTCAAGGCGTATCTTGATAAGGGGGCTTAGAGGGATATTACTCGAAAAAGGAGTAGCATATGGAAAGGAGAAAATTACCGTGACCAAAAGCTATCACTACGATTTTATGAATTAAGGGAGTAGCAAAATTTTATTTTGCAGTTAAGGGTGTCGGGGATTGGAAGACAATTAGGGACCCCAATAGGAAATGCTGGGAAGTATCGCATACCAACCGAACAGAAATATCCTCGCAAAATGTCATCAACGACACATTTTGAGAAGTTGTAATGCTGATACAAAGGAAATAGCGTACAAAACACTGGTGCGTCCGCATTTGGAATAGTGTTGTGGAATTTGGGATCCGTATCGCAAGGGATTGGTTGACACTTTAGAGAAAGTACAGAGAAGAGCCGCTCGATTCGTGACCGCTAGTTACAGTCCTTACGAAAGTGTCACAGAGTTAATACGTGGGTTGGGCTGGGATTGTTTGGCGGACAGACGACGCCGTTTTCGTTTAAATTTGTTGGAGAATATGCGAAAATCTTTAATTTACGAGTGTAACGAAATACTTCTTCCGCCAACCTATTTAGGTCGCAATGACAGGAGGGATAAGATTCGAGAAATAAGATGCCGTACTGATACATTTATGTATTCTTTGTTTCCTCGTTCTGTTCGGGTTTGGAATGCACTGAAGTAGGATTGGTGCTTAGCACCCTTTGCCACCCACAGTAATTGTGAATTGCAGAGTATAGATGTAGATGTAGATAATACTAGAATGAATGCCTAGTGTGAATGGTTAGGCAAGTGCTCTAAATTGATCAAAATATATTTTATTCACACTGTTTGGAAAATCCCACTACTAATATAATGAATCCACTACTGTATAAATAAGATAAATACAAATTATCTTATTTCATCTCGGATGCCATTAAATATTTTTTTTAAAAATACAAGAGGAAGGTGATGAATAATTTCTGAAGGAATTTAAAATAAAAATTCGTGAATGACAAAAGTAGATGTGTGAAGGAATTCAAGTTCAATGTACATGTGAGATAATAATGAAAAATCAGAACTGCGTAATTAAATGATTGGAGAAATTGCCACCCAAGAAGGCGCTCCATCCCAATTAAACTCAAATCAATCATGGATAGTGTACATCTGGCTATGCGAACCCGTGTCCTCCAAAATGAGAGAACGGAATATTAATTCCATCGGGCTTGGTTACCATTTCTGGAGGGGATGCAAAACTAATCCATATCCTTCAATGTTTGATCGATAGTCACTCACTGATGAATCCCGAAAATATTGGTCAATTCAAAGAAATAGGTTTTGCTAGAAACTCTGATCAAGTCTATTCCGCTGTTGCGTCTGTCGTAAAACGGGATATAAACACATCGGTTCTACCGAGATTTCGTTTTTTAAGGTTTTATTTGCCTTTTTATTGTCCACTATACTAGATTTCTAGGGGAAGAAGATTCAAGGCCTGGTATAAGAAATACGTTTTGCTACAAATTCTGGCTATTCCGATGTAGCGTCTATCGTAAAACGAGATATAAACACATTCATTCTAACGAGATTTCGTTTTTTATGATTTTACTGTCCCTTTTATCGTCTACTACACTACACTACACTGCTAGGGGAAGAGGATCCAAGACCGATTATTCAAGGGTTTACATCAATCAGGATTTCTTCAAGTACGATATATACAGCAGAAAATTTGCGGAAAGCTTTTTAAAAATACGAATAACCTAATTTTTAATCAAGTTCGTTATTAGTTTTGCGAAATTGTCCTTCATAACATTGTATAGTAGATTAAATATAAAAATATGATCGGATGCAACAGGAGAAGTAAGTGAATTCTGTTACTTGGGAAGCTAAAATTACAACCGATGGCCGAAGCAGGAATGATATTAAAAGCAGAATAGCACTAGCAAAAAGAGCCTTCATGAAAAAGAGAAACCTTTTAGTATCATAATCTTGATCTAGGAATTAGAAAGAACTTTTAAAACTCTTTGTGTGGAGCACAGCACTTTATGGTAGAGAAATATGGACTTTAGGAATACCCAGAAATAAAGAAAATTGAAGCATTTGAAATGTGGTGCTACAGAAGAATGCTGAAAATTAGGTGGACAGACAAAGTAAGAAATGAACGAGTCTTGGAAATGATGGGTGAGGAAAAGAAGTTTATGGAAGAAGCTTACTAAAAGAAGAGACAGGCTGGTAAGTCATATTTTGAGACATGCTGGACTGGTTAATTTGTTAGTGGAGGGAACAGTCGAAGGTAAGAACTGTAGAGGAAGACAGAGATTAGAATATATGAAGCAGATAATTGAGGACATGTGCTCTAAGGGGTATGTAGAAATGAAGAGGTTAGCACAGGATAGGAAGGGATGGAGGATTGCATCAAACCAGTCGAAAGACTGATGACAGCAAAAAAAAAAATACACATTGTATACAAATCGAAAGCAAAACAAAATGCAGTTGAAAATAATTACAGTGAATCTTAAAAAAATTTCAAACAAAACTATTTTCGCCATATATTTTTTATTATCAGCACATGAAAATCTCCTCCAAAATGTATACATGATATTTTGTGAATGAACACATTGGATAGCGATATTTGTGAAGTTGTTAGATCTTGAAATTGTTTTGATTAGCTCTAAACATAATAAATTTTTTATGGAAATTTGTGTCTGTACATGATATTTTAGAGTAATTGCGGTGTCATCTGATGATGATATGGAGCTCCAAACCATAAAATTCTGAATTTTAATTTACACGATTCTTTTGTCCGGATTATTAATATAGATTCCAATTATATAAAGGACAGAGTAGTAAATTTTGGAGCTTCTGAAAGGCTGTGCACTACAAACAAGTTTTGCTAGAAACTCTGGTTAGTCTATTTCGGTGTTGTGTCTGTGGTAAAACTGGATATAATCATACTGATTCTACCGAGATAAAACCGGTAACATGTAGGATAGCATTTATCCAAATTGAAACCACAGTTCTCTATAATACAGATGTTAAACGATGCTTTATTAACTTCTGTTTGTGAACGCATCGCTCAAAACTGGTTACCGAATTTCAACATCATTTATATACAGTGGAGGCTTATGTCACGGGCTAATGTAGAGAATACCTTTTATACCGATAATTTACATAGCTGACTAAGAAACAGCTAAAAAAATACACGTACCTCTAAACAGTGTATGGGTTTTGATGAAATGTAGAACAGTGACTGGTTTCGTCATAATAATCACAAAATCGTTATAAAATCTATGCAAGCAAAGGAAAGCCGTGTGGTCCTTTTTACGTTGTTAACGCAAAGGTAGGAAGGATCCTCCCGCAGGAGGTATACTGAGCCCTTTTGTCAGATGTAGGACGGCCAGTTCCTTTCCTCTGGGACTTACAGTTTGACAGAAAACAACACAAGCTGGTAAATGTGGGAATTATCGCACTATAAATCTAACATCACATTCTTCAAAACTACTGACCAGAATAATATACAGAAGAATAGAGAGGATAGGTGAAGAGATAGTAGTTGAAGATCAGTTTGGGCATATATATATATAAACAGGGTACAAGGAAAGCAGTTCTGGCTTTAAGATTAATACTTGATGAGGGGATCAAGGAAAACAATGATAATTCTATGGCGTTTGTTGATTTAGAAGAAAGCTTTTGATAATGTTAGGTGGGACAAGATGTTCAAAATTTTAATGAAGTCAGGTCTAAAATATCGAGACAGAAGAATACTTTACAAACTATTTGAGAGTCAAATAAAAGTAGAAAATCATGAGGGACAAGCATCAGTTAAAAAGGGTGTGAGACAAGGTTGTAGTCATCCACATTGTTATTCAATTTAAATGGAGAGGAAGCGATAAAGAAAGTGGAAGAAAAATTCGCATGTAGCATAAATGTTCAAGGACAAAAAATCAGTATGCTACAATTTGCTGATGATGTTGTCTTGATGGCAGAAAAGACTGAGATATTGAGAACTTATTGAATGGCTTGAACAAAATACTGAAGGATGAGTTTGGCATAAATGTAAATCAAAGCAAGACAAAGACAAGAATGAAATGTAGAAGAAATGAAACCAATAATAGTAGATTAAATATAAAAATAGGATCGGACGTGATAGGAGAACTAAGTGAAATCTGCTACAAAATTACAACTGATGGCCGAAGCAAGAATGATGTTAAAAGCAGAATAGCTATATCGAAAAGAGCTTTCATGAAAAAAATGAATCTTTTAGTTTCAAATATTAATCTAAAACTCAGAAAGAACTTTTTAATACTGTGTATACAGCACAGCTATTTATGGTAGCGTAGCATGGACTTACCAGAAAATACCAGCAATACCAGAAAACCAGAAAAATTGAAGCAGTTGAATTGGAGTGCTATACAAGGATACTAAAAATTAGATGGGGACATGAGTTTTGGAAATGATTGGTGAGAAACGAAATTTGTGGAAGATGTTTGCAGAAATAAGAGACAGGATGGTAGGTTATATTTTGAAGATGAGGGGACGGTTAATCTATTAGTGGAGGGAATAGTCGAAGGTAATACTGTAGAGGAAGACAGAGATTAGACTATATGAAGCAGATAATTGAGGACATAGGTTATAAGGAGTATGGTGAGATGAAGAGGTTAGGGTAAGATAGGAAGGGATGGATGATTTGATCAAACCATTCCAAAGGTTAATGGCAATTAAAAAAAAAAATTAGATCATATAAATACAAAAAAGCAATCATTTAGTCCAGGTAGGTTCACTTGCAGGCACAGAAGCCATGTGACCAATACAGAAGTGTTCCTATGGATCACTAACAACAATGAAATCTTTCTTAATAGTGGCCGTTTCAGCGTGTGGTAGAAACAAATGATGCGCAGAAAGATTAAATTTAGAAGGAGAGGAGGAAATCTAAGAAATAGACAGAAACAGGGGTGTTCCTCTACATTTGCCTACCCAGCCAACATGTCTTTGATAGTTTATCCGAGCATTAACAGTACAAATCTCAACTTCTGTACCAAGCGTGGTGGGTTAGTGGTTAGCGTTCTGGTCTCGCATTCGGGAGAACGCGTGTTCGAATCCCCGTCCGTGCATCCAGATTTGGGTTTTCCATGGTTTCCCCGAATCACTCCAGACGAATGGCGGAATGCGTCCTTCAAAAGGCCATGGCCGAATTCCTTCCCGCTCCTCATCCCCCAAAGCCATCCTGCCTCTAATGACCTCGACGTCGACGAGGTGTAAATCTATAAGTAAAAAAGGTAAATTTCTGCGTGGACGAAGTCGCAAGTATAGCTGGTAGAACAGAATTTTCGCAAATGATTTACAGTGAATTGTGAAGTTAGTGAACCGACGCACTCGTAGCAGTTCTTGACAACTGAAATAGGTACGTGGCGAAACGCTTACAACCTTTAGAAATGATGAAACATTTCCCTAACAGGAACAAAAATGTCAGTTTTTTTATATATTTTTTTTTTTTAAACTGTTTAACGTCTCTTAACAGCTAGGTCTTTAGAGACGGGGGGGAAAAAATGTCCGTAAAGCTCCTTACTCAAGAACAGTGTTTTTCTAAGTGGGGTACGCGAACCCCTAGGTTTTCGCGACAAGATTTAGTTACAATGGTGGATTGACTATCAATGTTGAATATTGCTCATTGTTGACCATTGTCGCTAATAGTGGAACTTAAAAAAAAAAAAAAAAATGGTCACAGTTTTCTCAAGGGGGTTCGCCATTGCCTGGAATATATTATAGGGGTTGTGGAGAAAAAGTTTGAGGAACGTTGCTCCAGAAAATACACACAGTTTATCAGTATCTCGGTGATATTTTGTGCTGCTATCTAGTGGTAATGAAGTTACTCCTTATTGACACCAGCGAAGCCTAGCGGCTGGACTCTGAACTATCGCATACCCGTGACCTTGATTATTTATAATTTTGCCGCTGCTTTCTTAATTAATGTTACCAAAGCGGAGAACTTAATTTTAAAAATGATACTTCATTTAACGAGTTTTGTTTTGTATGAAGGGAGAAAGATGGCGGGTAACAAAAAAAACACCTTTTAGAAATAGTATATGTGATAGATAGCAGTCGTCTGCAGGTGACTTTATAGATGTATGTGGTGAAATAAAATGGATGTTTTTTGTTGTTAAATGTAACAGAGTAACTAGCAACATGTAGTTTGCGGTAAATGATTACAACTGCTGGTCACCTGGTTCCGGCATAACCTATATGTAAACATTGCTGTTAGACGATTTCCGGGTCATGCAATAACACTGGGAGGCAATCACTACCTGTCTTCCATGACTGAATTAAATACGCTCACAAAACTGGTAGAAGGGATGAAACAGAACGACTCGGATCGTTCTCTAAATATTCCTCCATTATCAGTAACAACAGTTTGCTACTGAGCCACCATGATGTCTAACTATAAACGAAGACACATTATAACTCTTGGTCAGAAACTAACAATTATTTTTAATTTTATTATTGATACCAGCATTTCCGGCAGCTTCACTCCTCAGAACCTTAAATTTGACAGCTTTTTTTATTATTTTCTTGAATTGTTATTTTTTTAAATTTTTTTTTATTTTAAAAAAAAAACACTTACACCCAAATACACTACTTGATTATTTTTGGGATAATTGTTTATTCATACAAGTTATTCAACTGGTACCATTTATTTTCTGACGAAAGTGTTTATTTTACGTAAAATTCAACGTTAAAATTTGAGGTGTTTCAAAACTCGCCAGAACGCCCTTTTGCTACCTGGTGCGGGCCAACGGTTCGCGTGACGTCACATGTCAGTAAGCGCTCTCTCTAGATAAGTAACGACTTCATCGTTTCTTCGAATTTGTGTATAAATTGTTGTAAATATGGCTTGCAAATAGTATGTAGTACACCAATGTTCAACTACAATAATAAAAACTCTCCCAAAAACTGTGTTACCACAAGAGCGAAATACAGATAAAAGTTGCTACAATTTTTTCACAGGATCCCATACGATATTGCGACTAATTCACATATCATTTTCTGTGAAGATCATTTACGCTGTAATTTCAGTGAATTAAAGGTAGTAATAAAAGAAAGTAGTGACGTGTAAACACTAAAACATAAGAAAACCCTGAACTTGCTTCTAATGAAGCCAGAGATCTTTAGTGCGGAAATCGATATCAGAGAACGAAAATATGTGTAGCATATGCCACCTCTTATAACTCATTCCAATATCAACAGCCTCGTTGTTTTAGGCGAGTATCAATAAGGTTAGGGTCCTTAGGTTCGATCCTCGCTTCGGAATATGTTTTATTTGTTTTTTTTGTGGGTATTTTATTTAGATACTAGTTACTGTTGGCAGCATCGCATATTCATTTTTTTCAAAAATCCTCCAAAATATTAATTAGTTTTTCTTCATAAATTTTTGGATAGCAAGCGCATTACAAACAATTTAAAGCATAATCGAAGAGGACTTCAAAAATGAAATGGAACGTTACTTGCACACTGAAGAATAACTTTTTTAGAAACTGAAAATTACTAGCACCTTAAAAGTAATACCGCCTACATAGACGCATTTATGTCAGAAAGGAAATATGCAATAGTATCGTCAGGTAAAAGTTACAACAAAAGTGATTCAAAGCGTTCCGAACTGTTGTACGATTAGCGTGAAATTTCTACTAGTGATCATCATCATCATCTAGGACAGCTTCCAGCCACTGGCCGGGTCTGCTGGGAACAAAAGCCTCGCCTGCGCTTCCTGTCCAACCACCATCTCTCTTCTTCCACTGTCACCCAATTCCCTCCTCTTTCCTCCTCACATTTCTTAACACCTTTAATCCATCTGTCCTTCGGTCTTCCTCTAAGCCTCTTCCCTTTCAGCTCCATGTCTAGTGATGTTGTTGTTCAAATAAATTCCATTATTCCCTGCTGTGGGCCTGTATATTTTGTCATGATAAAATATCGTTGGCATGTTTCAAAACCAAAAGAGGAAAAATGATAATTTAGAAATTAAAATGAAAGAATCTTCTCCATTTCATATTTCGATGAATTTTGGAAAATGATTCTGTAATACAGCAAAAAGAAACAAAAGAATGTGTACACAGAATTTTTTTTATTGAAAGCAAGATTTAAACCAAGGACCGTCTGAATTTCGACAGCACCCCTCAAGTAGACGCCTACCCGGACACCTGGACATAGTTGCTTCTCTAGAAGTAGAATATCACAGTATTTTCGCCTGAGATGAAGCGATACGCGGACGGCAAATAAAGAAACAAACAATAGATTCAGTTTAGTTGACAAAAAACATTTATCATTTACTTATAATTTTTTATATGCAGTTAAGAAAAATTCCCACAACATCCAGTTATTTAATTGCTGTGCTTACTATATACCAACATTATAGCTTGCATATTTCTCATTAATATACCCTAAAACAACTAATTTATATTATATTTTGGTCACTGTTATGAACGTTTTCTGTTAATCACTAACTTTCAATTTAAATACAAATGATTCTTAAATTGAAGTTGTGGCATTTTGTAAGTTCCGCAAAAGATGGTAAAAGTCAGGGGATTGCTTCTGTTGTAAGCTCATCAAATAAGGTCTATATTTTCGGCATTTTACCGTTGTAGGCTTCTGCAAAATGGTTCTCCATTTTCTATTCAAAACGAAAATTCATTAATAACAAGAAATACCCAACAACCAACAGTAAAAACAGCTGAAAACTTGGATAATAGGGAAGACTCGATTTTCAGCTTCAGCATGACGTCACTAAAGCGACCTCCAATCATAGAGCGTTTTCTGTCAAGTGACCAAAAGTAAGAAATAAACAAGTTAAATTTTATGTTTTTATTAAAAATAATCGATATCTATATATATAAAGATGAATGTATGTATGTTTGTTTGTCGGTTTGTTTGTTCTTCATACAAATCCACAGCTTTCATCTGATCTCGATGAAACGTTGCACACTTATCCTTTGAAACAAGAAGAAAAATACTGTCTACATTTGGTTGAAAAATTGTTTGTATAAATAATACATGTTGTCTCATAATTACGAAAAATTACTGATCGGCTACAGACAGTATTACGCGTTAGATATAGAGGTCTCTATACTGTTCTTCCGTGTAGCTTACTAATGTTTGGGTCGTGGTCTCCGGTTCAGATCTCCGTGGAGGCTAAGATTTAGAAAAATTGTTTTTGATCGTAAGAGTCAGGCCTGGGCCATCGGTTATTAGGATTGAATGTTAAACTGTAGATATTACAAAGTTAGGGGTGCAATGCGAGTCAAATCGTAGGTAGTCTTGTAATGTTGTAGGTGTACACTTTTTTACGTTACAATGATCCCTCAGGGGTTGTTCGCAGTCAGTGTTTGTGTGTGAACCACAGTAATAATACTTTAAATACGGAAGTAAGTCTCTGTCTTTTTGTTACGTTTTGACGACTAAATGGCTATATCGATATTGATGGAATTTGACAAGAAAATCTGTATGAAGGGCACAGGACATTTTTTCCAGTATGATTAACAGTTGCAGTCACGAAATTTTGAGACCTTATCGATTGGTGACTGAAATATATTGGAAATTGATTCTATTCAAGAGACAGGTTCGACGGTAGAATGATATAGTGACAGATTTCCTGTCATATTATGCCGACTCGGTGTTGTTTGGGACCAATCCTTCGCTACCAACAACTTTCTATATTCAATTCTGGCAAAAAAAAATCTTAATCCACGCGTGCGAAGTCGCGAGTACGAGTTAGTTTACTATATAAAAAAAATAACACCCTTATTTTATTTATTTTATTTATTTATCAATCTTGTTCCATGGATCCCTGCTGAGGAAGTACCTCTGGGATGTGAAACATGTCATTGTTGATACATATACACATAATATGAGTCATATCATAGTAAATATATATATATATACATATTTTACAAATACAAGAAATAATAATAAACATACATTTTTGCAACTGAGTTTTGCTAACGTCATAATGAGTACAATTAATTATTTTCTTCAAATTCTTGAATGGAGTAGAAGGAGTTGCCAATAAGATAATCTCTAAGTTTTTGTTTGAATACATCTTTATTATCTGAAAGCTGTTTTATACGATTAGGTAGTTTATTAAACAGATGTATCCCAGAATAATTAACTCCTCTTTGTACTAATGACAGAGATGTTTGTGTTTTATGCAAGTTATTTCTGTTTCTTGTATTGAAACTGTGTACCTGTGAATTAGGTGTAAACAGGTTAAAATTTTATATGACAAAGCTCATGAGAGAATATATATACTGAGAATACATTGTAAGAATATTGAGTTTCTTAAAGAGTTGTCTGCAAGAAGTTCTTGGTTTTACCCTACACAGAAACCTAATAGCTCTTTTCTGTGCTATGAAAACTTTTTTACTTTGTGAAGAGTTTCCCCAAAAAATTATGCCATATGACATTACTGAATGAAAATATGAGGAGTACACCTGTTTCATTAATTCTAGATCTGCTGTTAGAGAAAGTGTTCGTATTGCGAAGGTGGCACTACTTAACTTTGCCAGTAGTGTAGTGATATGATCATGCCAACAGAGTTTCTGATCTATTTTAATACCAAGAAATTTTATACTCTCTGTTTCTAAGATTGTGTTGTTTTTATAGTTTATACATATATCTGGCTGTGCATAGTTTTTTGTTTTAAACCTAATATAATGTGTTTTTTCAAAATTTAATTTTAATGAATTTGCCTTAAACCAATTTGCTACTACTCTAAGTACTTCATTTACATTAAATTCTATAGTACTGTTTGGTGTTTTACGCACAGTCAGGTTAGTGTCATCTGCAAATAAAACACTCTTAACTTTGTCGGATAAATTTCCAGGAAGGTCATTGATGTATAACAGAAAGAGGAGGGGACCTAAGACAGAGCCTTGTGGAATTCCATGTTTTATTTTCTCCCAGTCTGATGAAGCATCTTTACTTATTTTAGAATCAAAAATTGAAACTTTTTGCATTCGGCTTTCAATGTATGATTTAAACCATTTACCTGCGGTCCCAAAAATACCATAGTATTCCATTTTTTTCAAAAGTAATTCATGATTTACACAGTCAAATGCTTTTGCAAGATCACAAAATATTCCTACTGGATTCATTTTATTATTCAGTTCCTCAAATGTGTTATTTAAAAATGAATATATAGCCATTTCTATGGATGATCCTTTTTTGAACCCAAATTGTGAATTAGTTAGGATATTATAGTGTGTAACATGTTTTATTACTCTACTATACATGACTTTTTCAAAAACCTTTGAGAATGTTGAAAGTAATGAAATGGGACGATAGTTGTCTACACATGTTACGTCTCCTTTTTTAAATAATGGTTTTACAACAGCATATTTTAGTCTATCGGGAAAAACACCTTGTATTAAGGATTCATTACAAATGTGATCTATGCGCATAGCAACATTTTGTAATGTATTTTCAATACAGCCAAGTAGCCTATTTGTGAAGTGGCTCCTGGGTAAGACACAATGAATTGAATTTACATAGATATCAAAATGGATTACCTGGACATTTAATCGGAATCATCAATAGTTTATATAAATATACAAAAATAATAATCAATACTGGAACAAAGAAAACAAGGCTGAAGCCTATCTCCAACATGATGATCTAATCAGTAATGGGAAACAGATTGCCAATCCGGGAATACAGATGAAGAAGATTGAATCTTTAAATGTTCTCCTTTAAGCAGATGATGTAACAATACTACAAGAAAGTGAAGTACAAAGAGCATTATATAAACTACAACAATCAACAGGAAAAAAAATACCTTCCAAATATCCAACAAGAAAACAAAAGTGATAACCCCATTATGGTAAATACTGCATTCACTGAAGAATAGAAATTTACGACGCACTGATAAAACAGGTAATTAATTTTAACTACCTAGTCTTTGAAATCAGTTATGACATAGATAAAGATACGGAGAAAGAGATCAACAAATTTCAATCTGTTTGAAGGGCAATAAGTAGAGCACCTCAGAACAAAACAAGAGATGACGCAAAAATGATATCCAATAAGACGATGGCTGCCCCGACTTTGCTGTATGGAAGTGAATCTTGGATAACTAAACAAGAGATAAAAGTAAATCCCAGGAGACGCAGAACAAACCAGATGGACTCGAGATGTCAGTAGACCTAGGAAGACGTGGTGTGACAGTACAAAGTGAAGACGGAACAAGTATTAATGCCTAATCATTGAAGTGAAAAAGAAGAAGAATAAATACCATGTCACTAAATAACCAAAGTTACAGAATACAAAGATTGAAATATTTATCTTCGATGTATTTTGATCTTTGGCGCAAGTTATGAAATATGTGTACATCTTGGATGTCGTGTGATCTTTGGCGCCTCCTTCATTTCTCCGTCCATTGTTGACATAGACTCGTAAGATATACCGCAGTGTTTAAGTTAGACCATTAGATTTCAAACTATGAAAAGCCCATCCAGATCGGTTCAGTAGTTTTTTCGTGATCTGTGGACAAAAAAACCTACGGAAATGGAAAATTTAGATTTATACATTTAGTGATTAACTGAAACATAACATGTACTCAAGTATCAATTTCTCTGAACTAATACCTCTGATTCACACGCACTTTCCCTTCAAATTTTTCGATGTCAAAGGTAACATTTTTGCTGACACCTCGATAATTGATTAAATTCTGTAGATTTTCCAACTCCTTTATGGTGGAAATCACGAGCAAATTTAGTCATGGGTACCTCCAACAATATCCATCCAAGCCTTGTACCCTCGAAGCACTCTCTTCCTGTTCTCCAGTGACTTACATTGCGAATCCTTTATCGTACATTTCAATTACTAATCCTGTTCTAAGGAAATTATCCCAAATAAATGCAGTTGGCCTTCTTTCAATATTTGATACCCATTGAGAGGTTTCCATATTCTGTCACCATATTCAACAATGGCAAAGTTTTGTATCCGATTCAGTGGACAAGGGAGGCCTAATAGATGGTGTTGCACTAAACCGGTCAAAGGCCTTTGACAGAGTGAGCCATAAAATGGTGATAAATAAAATAAAAACTACTGGAGTTGACGAGACAGTGATTTGGTGGACAGAAGAATTTTTAAAAGATAGAAAGCAAAAAGTTGAGTAGGAAATGCAGTATTAAAACAAGTGGAGTAAAAATTGGAGTGCCACAGGGTAGCGTACTGGGACCATTGTTATTCATTATTATAATGAATTATTGTGTTGATGGCTTACTATCGGAAGTTAGATGGTTTAAGATGACCTAATGCTATATAAAAGGATCAAAACAGTAGAGGATTGTGAACAGATGCAGGATGATCTGGACAAGATATCTAGTTGGGTTGGCAAACATGGGATGAAGATAAATGCAGAGAAGAGTCAGCTTGTTAGATACACAAATAAAAAACTAAAGGTCCATTATGACCACAACGTGGCAAAAGAATGGTTTGTTGAAGGCTTGAAAAGTAAATATCTTGGAATAACATTTGATAACAAGCTGATCTGGGCAGCACACATATGACAGGTAGTTGGAAAAGGTTTCAAAATCCTTCACTTGTTGAGGAGAGTGATGAATGGATGACGAGAGAAGTAAACGAATTGGGTTACAAAACTTTGGTCAGACAATTTCTTGAATATGGTGGTGTAGTATGGGATCCACATTTTGGGTATCAAATACAGGAGTTGGAAGGGGTGCTACTTTTGTCTCAGTAAATTACCGTAGAACACAATCAGTAACCAATATGACAAAAGAGCAGGAATGGGATTGATTGGAAGACAGGAGGAGGGTGAAGAAAGTCATGGGAATGTACAAGGCGTATATTGGTGATGAGGCGTGGAAAGATATTGGCGTAAGAATTAAAACTCATGTAAGGAAGACAAAAGATCGCCATGACCACAAGCTGGCACTCGATTTCAGACACAAGGGCGTGGGAAGATTTTCTTTGGTAGGTAAGTGGTTAGGTACTGGAATAAGTTTTTAAGAGAATTGAATAATTTACCAAAAACGTTGAAACAATTTAAATTTGAAATTTGTAGATGGCACAGGTACGTGGGAACAAGAAAAAGGGGGGGGGGATGGGAAATTGCCACCGGAGCGCATGCACCAACGCAATCAAATTTAATTAAATCCTCAAAACCCTTGTATATTCCCTCAACAATTTTTCCAGTAAATGCTGAATATTGAAACCTCTCCAGACAACTTGTCCAACTCAACTCATGATAAGCCAAGGTATTTCGACTTCAACAAGAAATTTTCCCTTCCTCTTATAATCATACAGAACTTTTATTTTAACAATTCTGTGTCACATAAGCAACTGTTTACGGTATGTATCTTCATTTCTTGTTGGACTTCTCAGATAGATAGCCTAGCCAAATCCTCCTCTTTTGGATCTTCATAGCTGTTAACACAAATTAATTCTGTATTATTGATTACCAAGACGTAAATATGTGATTAAAATGATGATTATTCCAGAAATTAGGGAGAGGACAGCACACAAAATATTAGAACTGTGGAACTGTTCATGCTCTTTCACCGAGATAATTGAGTACGGTGTAATTTTTTTTTGTCTATGGCTTTACGCCTCTTCGACGTCGAGTTATTAGAGGCGGGATGGGACGGGGAACAAGAAACGTGAAGGAATTCGGCCATTTGTGATGGAAGCATCCCGACATTCGCCAGGCGTGATTTGGCGAAACCTTGGAAAACCGAAATCTGGATGCCCGGACGGGAATTCGAACCGGTGTCCTCCTGAATTCGTTAACCGCTCACCCACCAGGCTCGGTGTGTACGGTGTAAAGCCATCACATGCTGCAATCAGATCCTCGAGACATCCTGGCATGGAATCAAAAAGGGCCTGGATATGCTGCTAGGGTACACATGGCCACGCGGTTCGTAGGCGTATCTATAAAGTGTCGACAGTGGTGGCAGAAGGACCCGATCCAGCCAACCATATCCCAGACGCGTTCTATACGTGACATGTCAGGTGAACATTCATGCCTGGGAAGCAGTAGTACCCGTCGTTCTTCGAAGAACGTTTGCACATTCCTTGCCATTTTTGGCCATAAGGCATACGGAGCTGCTTACAAGAGGGGGAGCGCCTCAGATTCTACAACCTTCGGAAGTAGCGTTTGCTGTTCAGGTAGCCCCCAATACGTAAGAGGCGAGATCGCATGATAAAGCCAATGGCGCCACAAACGATTACACTTGGCGTTTGTCCGCTATTCCGCTCAACAATGCAGTCCGTCTGATTGCGTTCATCGCAGTAACGTCTAACACGTAAGCGGCCATCACTGTAGGACAGGTTGAAGTGGAAATCGTCGGCAAAACACTACAGTTTGCCGCTCAACACGGCAGTGCTGGCAATCACGTGCTCACTGCAGTCTGAGCCGTTGGTGGTTTATGATCAATGGAAGCCGATGCAATGGATTTCGTGCTTCCAGTCCAGCCCCCCCCCCCCAGCAGACGGCGCCGAAACGTCAACGCAGACATGAAAACAGTGTTCCAACGTCGAGCCAAAAATGTGGACGAAGCTGTTCTGTCGGTTACGGCAATGCGATCAAGTTGGCGGTCACCCCGCGCTGTGGACACATCGTGTGGTCCGGTACCCGCTCGTCGCTGTGTACGACACTCTTCTACCCACTGATTCCACACGCATCACTGTCATAGCAGCATGCCCTGTACGAGCAGCTATGTCACGGTACGACAATCCCGATCATTTGGCCACGTTCGAACTCACTCACTTGCTGAAATTCCTCCAATTGAAGTCGGCGAGTCGTACTGGCAGTTCCTTCAACGTTTTCGCTTCGCTTGACGTCTTTGCGAAGTCTGAGCGTGGCGTAACACTGACGTGTCCGGTCACATAAAAGAGGTCGCTGCTAGGCCTACTTGCACGCCATCTCTTAGAAATGATTCAGTGAATTCAGACAATTCCTTCTAGGTACTGCAATTTTCATAAACAGGTATATTTTCACGAAATTCCGCCAGCGAAGAGAAAAATATTTCTAGAGAAAATTATTTCTCGCAGTTATTATGTTTAAAATCTATTACAAATATCCGTGCAGCAGCCGGTAATAACTGTGTACAAAGTAAACTTGTTGGTCTTAAAGTCACACATACCGAGTTGGTTCTTAACGGACCTCCTTACATGAGGGTACTAATTTGCCCACACTTAAAGAAAGATTCCATGAAATTGCAAGTACTTTCTACAGGAGCACTCAAAAGTCAAACAACCCAGTGGTCCGCAACATCGGCCAATACGACGCTACTGTTGAACGATCTAAGCGCCCACTGAGCCTTCTCAACTAACAACACCACCATAAAGACCTACCACAAGCGAGGAAATGAAAATCAATATTAATAGGAGAAAATGTCTTAAGACAACACCTCCAACAATATTGCCTCTAAAGAAATGGCAGAGACTGATTTCGTTGGTTGAATCTCGTTTTTAGCGTATAAATGCGAGTACTGTTTATAACCGAAATTAAATGTAATTTAGATACAGTCTATAAAATGAACTCTCTCTGATGCAAGCATGAAAAGTCTGTATTCTTTGGGTATTGTAGGAATGGGCAAATAAAAATATATATCGATAAATACAGTCTCGTTATTTACATTTTTTTTAAACTGCTTAACGTTTCTTAACAGCGAGGTCTTTAGAGACGGGAAAGGATGGGGGGCAAGGAATGGGAAGGAATTCGGCCATGGCCTTTTGAAGGAAGCATCCCGGCATTCACCTGGAGTGATTTGGGGAAACCATGGAAAACCCAAATCTGGATGCCCGGACGGGGATTCGAACCGCCGTCCTCCCGAATGCGAGGTCGGTATTTACAAACTGTATCGAGAGAGAAATATCGATATCTCTTCCTGAAACCAGTAATTTTCTAAAAAAACGTTCCCAAATTATATCTAAATATTTATTAAAAATCAGAAAATTAAACATGTGAAAATTATAGAAACTTTTATTAATTTATCAGTTATTACAATCAGTCAAACCAGTGTTCATCTGATGTAGAACACTGTGTTTTATGTGTTTCCCCGTTAATCTGTGTCTCGTGTCGCCAAGGGAGCGTCCATAAACCACGTAGCTCCATTTTGTCTTCCTCTCCCCCCCCCCCCCTCCCTCCCGCTCCGCGTAGCCCGACGTGGCTGTGACGGGACGGTATTTAGTATAAGATTTTAGTATTGAAATCGTGTAAGTTTCTGCAGCCAGACGTCGAGTTAGCACGTCCTGTTGTTCGACTTTCTGCCGATCGACAGTTCAGATTGCAAGTTACACGTGCGGTGCTGAACACACAAGGCAATACTTTTCCAGCAAGCCAGGATACAGTGTTCTTCCTCACTTCTTCACTGACGAGCAACAAATTAACATCTAGGCCTCTGAGATATAGTAGCCGCATCAACTTCACCATTCTCTGTTAGTTGTGAACTGTAGGGCTAAGTTTTATCCCTAGGGTCAGTATCACGGATTACGGAATACCCCTCTACCTTGTACATCATCAGCTGTAGATGGTTTACGGTTTAGTACGGATTAAATGAGGTTTCCAGAAGAGATTGTTTCATTTCAAGTAACTCTTAACTGTCCGCTCCCTCTCCTAGATATAAGTTTACCCTCAATGCTCAAGCAGAAGATACGAAGATAGTCGGCGTAAGTCATAGGGCATCGTAGGGAAACCATTTAGAACCCACGTGTGATAGGGCCTCTGTTGTTTCTCATATACATTAATTATTTGTGCGACGTAATAAGGGGGATGAAAAGATTATTTGCCGTTGATGCTATTAATTATCGTGAAATCACAACCCAGGACGACTGCGCTTTGTTACAAGACGATATTATGAAAATAATTGCGTGGTGTAAAGATTGGCATTTGGAGTTAAACGCTAAACAGTGCCAAGTAATGCATGTAAGTAAAAAGGTGACACCATTTAGCTTTGAATATACTATTAATGGCACTGTCCTTAGAACGGTAGATTCCGCTAAATACCTAGGGGTAACAATTCGTAATAATTTGTCATGGAATGAGTATATCGAGAATGTAATTGGGAAAGCAAATCGTATGCTTCGATTTCTAGGTGGTAATTTAAAACAATGCACTCCAGACGTTAAATCGATTTCATACAAGTCACTAGTGGGACCTCACTTAGAATATTGTTGCTCTGTATGGGGTCCCCATCAAATGGGATTAATGGAGGCATTAGAGATGCTCCAAAGAAGAGCCGCCCGATTCGTGACAAGTATATATAGTTGGAGGGAAAGCGTAAGTGCGATGTTGAAGGAGTTAGGTTGGGAAAACCTGGAGCACCGAAGGCGTTGCTCTCGACAGAAGCCAATTGAAAAATTCTCGACTGACGTATTTCGGAATGACAGTAAACAAATATTGCTACCAGCAACATTCATATCCCGGAATGACCGCGAAAATAAGATAAGAGAAATCAGGGCCAGAACCGATTCATTTCTGTACTCATTTTTTCCACGAGCGATTAGGGAGTGGAATAGAAAGGATTTACCGGGCGACTAAACATAAAATCCAACAGGAGTGGCTTTCGATAAAGTACTCCTGCCATCCTGATCTGGGTTTTTCATGGTTTCCCTAGATCGCTCCATGCGAATGCTGGGATGGTTCCTCACAATAGCCCATGGGCACCTCATGCCATATCCCGTATATCCCTTCCAAACCATTACCTTCCCGGATAGGTGCAATGCACCCTCCGCCACACACTTTTAGTGAATCGCGGAGTAATAGTAGTAGTAATATAGTGTCAGCCGTCGTACCATCCACATACATACCCAATCACAAATCCAACAACTAGGGTCAACCACATGGCTTTTGCGATTTAATATGGTTCTTTACTTATAATTCGACGAATATTTTTATTATCTCACTTTGGCTTCTAGTAATGCTTCGCGAGCTGTTTACAATGACACTTCAAACAAAGTCCTAGCCGAACGTGTTTTGACGCCACACTAATTTATAATTTTACACTACGCTAAATGCAAACAATCGCCAACATTCACACACACTAGTTTGACGACGTCACAGCCAAAACAAATGCTGCGCGACCAACTCGTACAGACATGTTCTACCCGTAGTATGTTCAACCGTTACTAACGCGTGTGGTGATCTCAAAAGTCACCACATGTTTTATTAGAAGAGAGGATTGAAATGCAAAGTTTTGCATTGGGTGACCATTCCTACACCGATCGAATTCGGTAACGAAGGGATTCCAGTTTGGCGCCGCACAGTCGGCTGGCCCGAGACAGACAATTGTGTGGCCTTGGAATGCTCAGGGCGACACTGGGTGGCCACCGTTGGTGGAGGGGAGAAGAGGACCGCTAGAGTGGACATTGCGGGAGAACGTGGCAGGTGTCTAGCAGTGCTGTTTGCTGCGAAAAGTTTTTATTTGTATGTGTGGATGCTGCAGCACCAGTGAGGACTTCAAATGGTAATGTACCATCCCTTCAGACTGAAAAGTGTTGACATTTCGCTGCCATAGTGATTTAAAAGCCCAGGACGACCCTGAGAGCAGTAAAAATTGCTAATTGCGTCTCCTCCCAACACCATTAAACTTCAGTGAGCTAGCCGTGGAACTGGTTATTGATAAACGAACTTGTGCCCTTCTGGAACAGAACTCCAAGATTTAATAATGATTCCTGTGAATTTATTTCAGGTTAATTTAGCATTTTTATTCCTTATTGCTACAATAAAATACAGTTGTCTTTAATTAATTTCATTTATGGTATCATTCAAATGTAAGGCAGAACTCTGTTCATTTAATCTTCCTCGTTTGGAATGGCGCCCTTGAGATTATTTTCATAGTAATTAATTAAATAAATTATTCACAAAAATAAAATTATTATCATTACAAAGAGCTCACTCAGATATGAGAGTAGACAGAGCATTTCACGCCTCATTACCTTCGTAGTTATTAGCGAGTCAAATCTGACAGTAAGAAAGTTCGACCGCCGACTACCACCATACTTAACGAGCGAATGGACGTTTTCACGTCCCCCCACCCCCCCACCCCCAAAAAAAGAAAAATATGTACCCGTCGTTGTGTCTTTCTCGTGTTAACTAAGGGCACTGATTCTTTCCGGGTTTTCGTATTCGATGGAAAACGGGGCCCTTCTGCAGTTACTCCGTTATCAGTCTAACTCCTAACAGAATAATGTACCACACTGAGAATCTGCGCGCGATGTAGGTTCCTTGACCCTAAACCAAATGTCACAATTAAAATAAGTAAAGGTAAGTGCAATAAATTTCTTAGAGGGCTTGTTTCAGAGGTCTAAGAAATTTATAATTCAATACACTGCTAGTGGTGGTCCAATTTAGGCATCGTCCATAAACTACGTACTCGGTCTAGGGAGGGGTTGGCTGGAAAGCTATTGTAGCAAACCTCAAACCTAAACTTAAATGGAATGGTATTTTATGAAGCAATTGTAGTAAGCTAGAGTTTGGTTGAATATGATCTTGTATGTTTGTTTCTCAATTAACTCCAAATCAGTGTATATAGACTTTGTTTTATGAAAAGAAATTATTTAGAGACCATTTAATACGTTTAAGAACAGTACTATGCAAGAGAATTGCTTAAATGTTTGTAATTCCAAGTATTAAGGCAAGTTATGATGTATAAAGGACAATTTACTACAGTTTAAAATGATTTCTGTGAATAATTTTGTGTTTAAGTATCTTTAATTTCCATTTCTGACCATTTTGTAATGATGGTAAATGATTATGTATTAATTCTGATTGTTTTTTAATATGTTTCAATTGTTTAAGTATTGTTAATGTTCGAGAAATATCTGTCGGAAGCTTTTGAATTGTTCTAGAAATTTCTATGTAGCTTATATAAAGCGAACACCAGAGACAGATTAGTAGTTTTCGGCAAAGTTTTCACCGACTAAATTTTACGACGGCCAAGAACTGTATTGTCTGCGGAAGAAGTGTTGTATACAATCGCTGGATTGTATGTATACATGAAAACAATATCGTTGACATCATGTTTCTTTGAAAATAAAAAACAAATGTTAAACTGAACTATATCGTGATTATTTATCATATTAATTAAACCACTAACAATCTGATACTATGTTGAGCTACGTGGGGGAGGAAGGGTTCCGAGCCAGGCCACGTAGCTTTTCATTCATATTATTTGTCACAGTTAAAATAAGGTACAAAACACACAACAGCATGTAAATATTTATTTCCGCCATTTAATTATCTCCGTCCGGTGCAGGAATTTTGAGAGTTGTGTTTGATCATATGAGCTATGCCAGGCCGCTCCGTGGTTCGGATTCCACGTTAAACTGTAGGTCCCAGAGGAAAGGAACTGGCCATCCTACCTCTGAAACAATGGCTTAGTATGCCTCTTTCGGAAGGATCCAACCAACCTTCGGGTTGTGGACTAAATTAAGTTTTTATTATCTCCGGATATAATTTACGATAGTCTGACAAGAGAAAACAGTACAAAATGTCCTGGAATCAATATGGAAAAAGCTACGTGTGGGGGGTAGGGGGTTGTAGAGGCATCGTAGAGGCAAATGCCACGTCTGGCTACGTGGCAGAGGTTTTAACAGGACGCCAAACTGGAGCTACGTAGTTTATGGACGCTCCCTTTTCAAGTTTGGACCATTTTCGTAGTCAGATCTATCTGAAAAAAATCTTTTTCTCCTTTAGCACCTTTCCCTAACATTTTGGGGTCGGCTGCCATGGTTGAGTTTTACTCATTGTCGGCAAGATCAAGTTGAGAGCTTTGGTTTTACAAGCGCATGCCCTTGCTGTCGCCAATCATTTTACATCTACTTCCTATTCGTACTAACAGTGGGAATGAAGAGTTGGTACTAGTGTTGCAAACTGAAAAAAATAAAAAATTTTTTCAGCTTTGTGAAAAAAAAACATGAAAAAAACCTAGCACCCGTGTTTTTTTCTAAATTTTTTTTTTTTTATTTTTTTTTTTTCAGAAAACAATATATTTGATAAATTATAGTTTTATTTAAGGAACTTCCATTTTACAAGTGTGTTTTAAGTCTTACTGAATCATATAATGTCTCACATAATGATTCATAAGTGTATCTATATAGGTAACATAATTTTATTCATCCTCTATGTCAGTACCACGTTCACTAGTATCAGCACTACACCAACACTAGTTCGATCGGTGTCGGAATTTTCTGTCTCCTCTAGATCCATAACTTCAGAAATAGTTAAATTTTCTTTTACTGGTTGTTCTTGTATTGTACGCAAAAGATTTGGAAATTGCAATTTTAAATAGTGAGCAAAGTACACACTGCGCTGATAATTCTGTGTTACGGTCTTTTAAGTTTGAATTAAAATCTATTAGCATACAAAATAGGAGCTTTACTTCTTTTCAATCTTTTGTTTACACCAACGGTTGCAAGCAAACGATTCATAATTAGGGACCGTGCACAAACTACGTGGCTCGGTCCAGAGGGAGGAGGGGTTAGCTGGAAGGCTATGCTGGGCTACGTGGGGAAAGGGGGGGGGGTTCCGAGCCAGGCCACGTAACTTTCCTTTCGTAACATTTTTCACAGTTAAAATGAGGAACTGAACTCACAACAGCATGTGAGTATTTATTTCCCTCAGTTAATTATATCCGTATGTAATTTACAATAGTCTGACAAGAGAAAACAGTACAAAATGTCTTCTGGAATCAAAACGGAAGAAAGCTACGTGCTACGTGAGCGGGGGGGGGGGGAGGCAAAAGCCACGTAGGGCTACGTGGGGGAGAGGGGGGGGTTCAGAGGAGGCCAAAATGGAGCTATGTGGTTTATGCACGCTCCCTTACTGACAATTTAATGAGTCAGTACCACTATACTCTGAGAGTTAACAAGTATATGAATATAAGGAAAGCCCAATAAGTAGTAAAAAACAGTGGATAAATTTTAAATTCCTAATTTTTTAAAAAGATCTGTAGGTAATTTTGTAGGGTTGGCAGCACTATTTCAAATAGCAAGTAGCAATCCAAACAATGGGGAATGGGGATTCCTTCTCGCGCAACTGCCTTACAAATTTGAGATTTAGTAGTTGTGAAAAAAACGTGTTCCAGAAAAAAAACATGTTTTTGTTTCAAAGTTTTTTTCAAAGCCAGAAAAAAAACCGTTTTTTACATCACTAGTTGGTACCAATCCGTGAATTGTCTAAATATGTTCAGCATGTGATAAATGCATTGTTTGTGAAATATTTCGTATATGACTCGGAGACTGTGAACTGTCCCGGCATTCGGCGTGATGGCTGCGGTACGCGGGGGCGTGGCCTCGTGCAGGTCTATTGTACCTCCGCGATGCAGTGTTCGGCACCTCAGCGCACTGTGCCACTGTGGCGGGTATCTGAGAAATGTATTACCTGGAAACTTGAAATCCGTCCCCAACGTCAACAATATCCAGTATTTAGACAGCAAATACTGTAAATACTTACTTCTAATATAGTTTTTTAATTATCAGCAAAGGAAGCAAAAGATTTTATTTTGCAACCACTTTGCCCTATTGTAAACTCTTATGACCCACGGAGCTAATTGAAAGCAAAATGCTGTATCGACTCTTGCAGGCACAACCTTGCGTTGCCATGGGGCAGTATTCCACATACAGTGTGCAACTTCACAAGAATTTTATTCCGAGTAGTCCCAACCTAATCATAACACCGAAGTATAATACCCAATTCATCATATACACATTTACGGGTTAGTACAGTCACTTCCACTCAACTTCGAATCTTCACTAAAGTCGTCTAACTGCCCGAGAACCGCTCGTGTACAGCATACCTCGGTGACGTAAAGTGGATGCGAGTTTGTCCCCTCCCTGGAGGCGGTTGCTGTGGCGCCACTTCCATCTGATAGCGGCGCTCTATCTAATACCCGATGCACCCTCTGCCGGCGTGCCCGTGCGCAGGCGAATTGACTTGCCCCAGGACATGCAAAAAATGTCAGAAGCCAACCCTGCGTCAATGAATAGCAGTATATCCAATGCTGCGAAATTTGGCGTTGATGAGATATGACAGTAGAAGACCGACGTGAGTGTATCTGCCAACAAAATGACATCGGCTTCAGTGCCTCTCCTAGGCTCTTGAACATATCAATCAGACCCTAGATGACTAGAAAAAGTTTCGTGGTCAGATGAGTTTCGATTCAAGTTGGTAAGAGCTGAATAGGATTCAAAGCCATGGACCAAGGTTGTCAGGAATGCCAAGAAGGTACTGTGCAAGCTGATGGTGGCTCCATCCCGGTATGAACTATATTTACATAGACAGAATCTCTTTTCAACTGAACCAACCATTAACCGCAAATGGTTACGTTCAGCTACTTTGAGACCATTTGATGCCATTCATGGCCTTCATATTCCAAAACAACGTTGGACCATTCCAGGACAACTAAGCATCATTTCGCCGGGCTAAAATCGTCCACGGTTGGTTGGAGGAACATCCTGAGAAATCTCAGCGAATGATTTAGCCATAGAGATTGACAGATATATATCAATCGAACAAATCTGCACCGGTAACATTTCCACAATTGTGACCGGCTGTAGAGGAATCGTCGTTGAATGTTTTTTTCAGGAGAGTTCCGATGATTTGTTGAGTCAATTCCAGATCCATTTGCTGCTCTTTGCCAGGCAAAATGGAGCTCCCCAGGATATTATGACTTTTCGCACTTCATTTTTTGTAACATACAAGAATATTTATGTTTCTGTAAGGATTCATTTCTGTTCCTGATTTTTGCAGCTAGAGTCCATCGGCATAAAAGAACGGGTAAAATACAATCTGTAATAAAGCGGGTGTTAAGATTTAGCTCGAGGTACAGAAGTTCTTCACACTGGACAATGTGCCCAGCGTGTTCTATTTTCCACTTGACACAGTATCTGCATTAACACCGTCATTTCAAACGAAAAAAGACCAACTTCCAGCACTATATCGTTACCAACTAATACTTCAAACAGATGAAGAGTTTATCATCATATATATTATTTCTATAAGGTATTTTTTGGTCACAAGCCTGTATCTTCCTTCATAATTAACCGAAATCAATGAATGAGGTGTCATTTTAAAGCTTATGGTCGCCACTTCGGTCACATCATATTTTAAGGAATGAAGTTTTCGGAATTCGACCCTTAAAGGGCAAAAATGTCAATATTTCTAAAATGCTGTTTTCTGTGTTACGAGTCACTTATCTCCCTTGATACCTACCTATAATCGTTTAATGAAGTATCATTTTAAAGATTAAGATCTCCGCTTTAGTGACGTCATATATTAAGACAGAAATTTTTCGAAATTCGACGCTTAAAGGGCAAAAGTATCAATATTTTTGCAATGCGGTTTTGTGTCACGAGCGATTTATCTCCCTTAATATCAAACCGATATAGATAAATGAGGTATCATATTAAAGAATAAGGTCTCCGCCGTGGTAATATTATATTTTAAGAAAGGAACTTTTCGTAATTCGACCCTTAAAGGGCAAAAATGTCAATTTTTCTAAAATGATTTTTTGTATCTCGAGCCATTTATCTCCCTGGATATCTAACCAAAATCGATAAATGAGGTAGGATTATGAGGAGCAATGTCTCAGTTTTGTGAAATCATATTTTATGAAAGAATGTTTTTGGAATTCAGCCCTTAAAGGGAAAAAGTATAAAATTTTCTATAACGCATTTTTGTGTCACGAGCGATTTATCTCCCTTAATATGTAACCGATATAGATAAATGAGGTATCATATTAAAGAATAAGGTCTCCGTCATGGTAACATTATATTTTAAGAAAGGAGTTTTTCGTAATTCGACCGTTAAAGGGCAAAAATGTTAGTTTTTGTAAAATGCGTTTTTTATATATCGAGCCATTTATCTCCCTGGATATCTAACAAAAATCGATAAATGAAGTAGGATTATAAGGAGTAATGGCTCAGCATTATGAAATCATATTTTAAGAAATAATTTTTTTAGAATTTAACCATTAAAGGTAAAAAGAATAAATTTTTTTATGACGCATTTTTGTGTCACGAACGATTTATCTCCCTTAATATCTAACCGATATAGATAAATGAGATATCATATTAAAGACTAAGGTTTCCGCCGTGGTAACATTATATTCTAAGAAAGGAATTTTTCGTAATTCGATCCTTAAATGGTAAAAATATCAATATTTTTAAAATACGTTTTATGTCTTTCGAGCCTTTTATCTCCCTGGTTTTTTAACCAAAATCGACAAATGAAGTAGGAGTATGAAGAGTAATGACTCAGCTTTGGTGACATCATATTCAACCTCACTTTTCATATCATTTTTTTTCGCGAAATTTTCGCACGGGTCGTCTAGTAATAACAATAACAATATAATTGCGATCGAGCGCAGGCTCTCCCTACACAGTCTTCTTTCTCCTTTTCTCTTCCCACTTACTTTTACCCTCCGCTAATGTTTACTTTAAATTCTTTCAGAGTCTTTAGTAAATTATTCAACATTTCTCTTGCTAATTTATTCCAATTCCTTACACTCTTTCCTACGAAAGAAAATTTTCCTGCATTTCCTTCCCTAACCTTTTTGTTTTCTACCTTTTAGGAAGTCTTCTACCAAAAAAATCATATTTTTATCTACTCCAATAGTTTTTACCTTATTTAACACCATTTTATGGCTCACTCTCTCAAACGCCTTTGAAAGATCTATTGCTACACTATCAACTTGACCTCCCCTGTCCATTTCATCAGAAATATCTTGCATGTAGCCTACTAACTGAGATTCACATGAATATCCTTGTCTAAAGCCATGTTGCCGACTTGAAAACCACTTACGTTCCTCACAGATACCTCTAATATTGTTGCATATTAATCTCTACATTAATTTATCTACCACTGATGTCAAGCTGATCGTCCTGTAGGTTTTGACCCTATTTGTCAACCATAATTTATGTTCCGTCACTACTATCGCACTTTCCAGTCATGTGGTAAACAACTAGTATCCAGACTCAGTTTAAATAATGTTTCGAGATAAGGTATAATGTCACATCCCTAGTAACTTTGACCATACCGGACCCTTTACGCTTTTTTAGATTCCTTATTTAGTTAATGATATCTTCATATTTAATTTCGAATTTTCTAATCTGATCACTTTCAACTGTGCAGACTTGGATTGGTACCGTCTTTTGCAGTAGTTTGAGGTGTAGTTTGTACCTTTAACGTTTTGCAGTTATTGTGGACGTTGGTCGCGTATCTAAGAGACGAAGCCATATCGATCCGTCCGCCCGGACAGCTTCCACGGCCGGAGCTACCTCGCTCTATGCACACCGCTGGCTGCTGCCTCACTCAGTCCACTGCTCTGTGACTACAGGCTTCACACACAAACAGTCACACCAATACGACAGTACAAATAGTTGGGGTAGGAAATGCAGTAAGAGATACCTAGGGTTTCACCCGCTCCCCTCTCCTCGTAACGTCATGTAACGCCATGGCACACTGTGTCACACCACATCACACCATACGTCACAACATATCACACCACTTCACGCCATTTCACATCATGTTATACAAGTTTTACACAATGTCATACCATATCACACCATATCACACTTTTAACGGCATGTCACACCATGTCACACTTTGCAGACCACCACCACCCCCTTTGACATTAGACATTTTTGCCATTTTAAATGTAGAACGTGTTCTAAATAGCACTTTTAACGGGACGTCACGAAGCTTAGATTCCCGCTCGCCCTTGTCACACAATATCACATCACACCACGTCAAACCGTCACACTATGTCATGTTTCTTGGATCGCAACAAGCTTCTGTGACATCATACATTTTGCAATTTTAACTTTAGAACGTGATCAAAACAGTACTATAAACGTAACGTCAAAAAGCTTATGATCCTTTCTCGCCCTTGTCGGATCATATCACATCACATCGAGTTAAACCGTTTCAACATTTCACACTTCATTGATCACAACTATCTCGTGTCACATCACACATTTTGCAGTTTTAACTTTAGAACTTGTTTAAAACAGCACTTTAGACGCGATGTCACGAAGCTCACCCTTGTCATATGAAGTCACACCAAATCAAACCACATAACACTGTGTCACACTATGTGGATCACCACCATACCTTGTGACACACACATTTTGTATTTCAAATTTAGAAATTAATTATTAAAACATTACTATCAACGTGACATCACAAAGCTTACGATTTTCTCTTCGCCTTTGTCACACCACACCTTGTAGACATTCAACCCCCTTTACGACGGCCCTTAGGAGATGCGCCAGAAGGTAGTGTATCGGCACCACAGCTGTTCATTATTCTAACGAACGATTGTGTCGACGGTTTACAGTCAGATGTTTGGTTGTCTGTGTATGAGATAATGCTATATCATACGAATAATATGACTAATAATTTTTAACAGCTACAGGGAAATCTGGACAGCATATCAGGCTGGATACGTTAGCATGCAAAAAAAAAAAAAAGGAGTCAACTTATTAGATGCACAGGTAGAAAAATACAGGTTTTGTTTGATTATAAGATCGAGGAGTAATTTGTTGTCGAAGATATAAAGACTAAATATAATAACAAACAAACAAAAAATCTGTAGAGCCCCTTACTTCAGAACAGCGTTTCTCAAACTCATACACACATGAAATTTTCCCAACAATGGCGGATTCCCTTTAAAAAAAATGGCGTTTTAATGTTTCTAAATAAGGATTTATATCTTTAAAAAAGTAATACAGTCACAAAGAGCAATATGTTATTAATTAATTTGATGGATGGGTTTGTTTCTTGTCGCAGATTGAATCGACTTTATGAGCAATTTCGCTCATTTTCAATCTCAATTCACCATGTTGCGTGTTGCACTCTCGAGGTACCCATTCAGCCGCCACAACGTAAATCTTGTCGCCAACCCCCTGCGTTCAATTGCAGAACCCCTATGGGTTCGCGTATCCCAGCATGAAAAACTCTGTTCTAGAAAAAAAAAACACAGATTTTATCAGTAACTCTGTGATATGTCGTGCTACTATCTAGCGGTGTGTGATTTCTCCTAATCTATGCCAGCGGAGCCTAATGCCTAAACACTGAACTATCGCGTACACTCTTCCTTGATTGTTCATACCTTTGCCATTTACCGGTTGAAATTTCGAAAAATTCCTTTCTCAGTTAATGACGGAAACAAAGCGGAGAACTTAATCTTTAAAATGCTACCTCATTTATCGATTTGGTTACGGGTAAGTTCAGAAAGATGGCACATCACAAAAGACACCTTTTGGAAATACAGCGCTAGTCAAAATGATTGCAGTGATTTCAGAAAATTACTACAGATTTATTATTTGACATATACTTACAAGATTACGCACATATATATAAACAAACTGTAAATATTTTATATATATATATATATATATATATATATTGTCTACAGATGCTCAATATGTGCACCTTTAGTGACTCTGCACACATCACGTCTATAATCGAGTTCTTCCTGTACCCGATGCAGAATGTCTCTGTCAATGAGAGCAAATGCATTGGTGATGCGAACCCGCTGGTCTGGTAGATCAATTGGTGCTGGTGGCACGAACACTGTCTTTTGCGAAACCCCAAACAGAGACCACACCTGCGGGTTCGCCTCACCAATGACCATCGACAGAGACATGCTGCATCGGGTATGGGAAGTACTCGATTATAGACTTGATGTGTGCAGAGTCACTAAAGGTGCACATATTGAGCATCTGCAGACACTCAAAAAAAACTTTCACTTTTTGTTTATATATCTGTGTAATCTTGTAAGTATATTTCAAATAATAAATCTGAAGTAATTTCCTGAAATCGCTGCAATCATTTTGACTAGCCCTGAAATCCATATGATTACAGAGGAAGTCGAAATGTTTAAATTTAGGATACATTTTTTAGCGTCTAAATTATTCTTTTCACGTTTCTGTTTCAAGTTAAACCTACTCTATTTTTGGATAAATTTTATGTGCTTTATCTCCTGTCAACTTTTAATGGAGTTTACGTTCGCGTCAGAAATTAAAAATAATACTCTTAGTAGTTCGCTCTCTCAATAAAACTTGCTCGGAAAATTGGATGACGCACTTCGGGAGGGACAAAAATATTATTAAAAGCAGCTTTAAACCAGTTATTCAGGTCGAGGGAGCTATTTAATAAGGAATTAACGCAGTGATAAAATATTTAGGTCCGGAAATATCGAAGATTATTCCGTTTCTGTCAGTTCCGATGACTGCTTTCATTATTGGTTTTCCGTCTAACGTCATATCCCTGAGTATCCGCCTATCGATCTCATTACTCTCTGCTCTCGACTTTCGACAGTGGCCGCCAGCTATCGATACTTGCGTGTCGACCACAGATTGCATGTCGCCAGTCATTACTTTGAACATGAAGTTAAAGCTTAATGAAATGAAAAGCTGAATGCTTTTTTAGGGCGTAACTCTTCTATTTATGGGGAACAAGATCATATTCTGCCAGATGGTTCTAAGATTTTTATTATTTTCCGAATTTTGTTTGTTAGTTTTAACATATTTGTACATACTCAGCCGCCTGCTATCTGAGAGTTGTAATGAATTGTCACACTACATCGAAACATATTTGCGAGAAGCTGGACCTGTAGTTCGCAAAGATGGGCGGTGCGAAAACAAAGGTAACGATAACTGCCCGGCTGCGTTCCAGTATGTGACCTTGGGCCGAGTAGCCCTCAGGAACGCAGCGTGCCACTAGGGTGACGCGGTGGGGATGGTGCTGTGGATTGCGAGCTGTGTGGTGGCTGCGTGTCCAGCCTGCAGGAAGAGATGTGCGACTACTAACGCCGTGCGGTGTGTGTCGTTACTCTTGAGTTCCATATCGTGATCCGAGTGAACGTGGATCTTCGACGGCAAACATAAAATGAAATCAAATCGTCGGGCGACTGCGGGCAGCAGACTCGGCGCATTGTACTACATGGTGACCCTGCTGTTATGGTGATCACCGCAAATCACTATCGTATTTATCAACCCAGTGTCGCCCTAGAGAAACTCTTACAGTCCCGTTGAACATAATCAATGGACATATAGGAAACCCTGAGAACTGATGTAACATGAACCCATTATTGGATTTCAAGATGTATGTTCAATTGTGTCATACTATTTTAATAACATTTGATGAAGAATATTTTTGTGATAAACATATTAATGTCAAACTGAGGTACAACGATGTTGTCAACGTGTAAAGCAACATACCGGTTCCTAATAACAGCAATATTTCAATCACTAATAATATTTTTATTGATAATTTATGCAAAAAATTAATTTACTTCTTAACAAGAGGGAGTACATCTCAGAGTCTATGACCGTGTTTTACACTCAACACTGGGTTAGCTGGTTCGAACCAAGTGGTGGAAGCTATTTTCAACATCATGGCCAAGGTGGTGGTGCACGATTTCTAGTCACTAGGTTGTGCACCAGAGTCTGGGTTAAATCCCGAACTGCTACACAATGGGTATTGGTGAAAGCATACGACCCTGTTGATGGTGATTTGTGCGTCGAAAGGGAGCTTTAAGCTTGGTTCCACTGCAGGTCTCTTTCGGAAGAGCAGGCCCGAATTTCCTAGCAGTGAAATTTACCAGCTTCCTTCTTTTATCTCTGGTTAGCATAACACACAACTGAGCGCAAATTGGACCACATACAGTTTTTTTTTTTTTTTTTTTTTTTTTTTTTTTTTTTTTTTTTTTTTTTTTTTTTTGCTGTCGTCAGTCTTTCCACTCAAAACATGACCTACCAGCCTGTCTCTTCTTCCTGTAAGATTCTTCCATAAACTTCTTTTCTCACCCATCATTTCCAAAACTCGTTCATTTCTTACTTTGTCTGTCCACGTAATTTTCAGCATTCTTCGGTAGCACCACATTTAAAATGCTTCAATTTTCTTTCTTTCTTTCCGGTATTCCTAAAGTCCATGTTTCGCTACCATAAATTGCTGTGCTCCACACATAGAGTTTTAATTTTTTTTCTGATTCCTAGATCAATGTTTGAAACTAAAAGATTTTTCTTTTTCACGAAGGCTCTTTTCGCTAGTGCTATTCTGCTTTTAACATCATTCTTGCTACGGCCATCGGTTGTAATTTTGCTTCCCAAGAAACAGAATTCACTTTCTTCTCTAATTGCATTCGATCCTATTTTTATATTTAGTCTACTGTGAATGGTATCATTTCTGCTACATTTCATCACTTTAGTCTTGCTTTGGTTTTATGATCAGTCCAAAATCTTCCTTCAGTATTTTGTTCATGCCTTTCAGTAATTTCTCAATATCCTGAGCCCTTTATGCTAACAAGACAATGTCATCAGCAATATCGAAATCAAAAAGATTATTTTTTTTATTTAGAATAGGTAAGCAATCGGAATGACGCCGCCAGACCGTCAAAAAAAGGATGGAGTACTTACCGAAAATAATTTTACGTAATTCCCTCGTTGTGCATCGATTCTCCGCGGCGTGGTTCGCTGGGTGTCTTTGCCCGGTGACCTGTGCCCACAGCTCGCTGACCTTTACTCAACTTCACGTGACGCGGAATACTTCCACCCGATTGGTCAGCGGTGTTGCCGAACTAGAAACAAGACTTCACCCTTGCAGATTGTGGCTACATTTTGGTATTTTCATTTTTGTACTAACATTTGCGGGTGATGTGGTTAGTGTGGACCGGAGAAGCACTGAGGACGGGTTTTAGTCGACTTGTCCATAACAACAATTGATGGAATAAAAGCAAAGTTTTTTTTATCATGTAGTTTCCTAACTGCAATTATCGCAACCCTCCTTACAATAAATAGATGCAACTACAAGTTTGTTCTCAACAATTCGCATCATGATTAATTGACTTTCGGGTTATGCCGCGTTGTTTATTTCATTACCTAAGATTTCGGCTGGTATCCTCCAGCCTTCGTCAGAGATACTGTTAATGTTGACATAGCAACGAGCGCCAAGCATCGCAGAGTAAAAGGCCGCTATCTTCGTTGATGTTGTTGGTATTTTTTTAAATTTCTGCTACCTCTTTCACCCGTCGGGGCCACTACTGGTCTTCTCTCCACAGTAGCCTCGTTTCTTGAACAACAGCGACAAATCCGCCGTAGTCCGCCATGCTATTAATACCGGGCATGAAGTAAAATTTCAAGAAACGAGGCTACTGTGGAGAGAAGACCAGTGGTGGCCCCGACGCGTGAAAGAGGCAGCAGAAATTTTAAAAAATACCAACAACATCAACGAAGATAGCGGCCTTTTACTCTGCGATGCTTGGCGCTCGTTGCTATGTCAACATAAACAGTATCTCTGACGAAGGCTGGAGGATAGCAGCCGAAAGCTTAGGTAATGAAATAAACAACGCGGCAAAACCCGAAAGTCAATTAATCATGAACAAAGATGGACGTGGAAGTTAGAGGAATTCTAAGAATCGAAAAAAATAGTAGTGACTATTGTTCGGATCTTTAAGAAAAGTAATATTTTTTTCTTGCCTTCCTTTTGAGCTGAAATGCTGAATTAAACACTGATTAAACGTTTCTGATTGTATTTAAATATATTTTATATAGAATATAAATATATATCCAGGCAATTTTCCTAATTTTGGTCATATTTCGATAATATTTAATGGTCTTGTGGTCATATTTTGAGGAAAAATAGGTAGTTTTTTAATAGTACTGGGAATTTACTAGATATAGATGAGAAGAGGTGAGATAATTATTCAAAGAACTGTACTTCTAAAGAAGGAAAACTAATTTTCAGTGTGGTCAGAATTTACCAGTCAATAATTAAAATTATATACAATAGTTACTCTCTAAACATATTGTGTCGCCCGCCTTTTAATCTCGACAATGTGTCGATCCGCGTCAACCGGTATCTCAATGAAATACTTTTGAAAATAATCCTCAATCATCGTTAAATCTGGAGTGGATCAGTAAACAGACCTACCAACATGCCGAAAATGAATTTTTCTGAAAGTGCGAAGTTATGGAGTTACGTAAGGGAATTTAGAGAGGAGTATTTTAGTACAGATGAAAGAGTTCTATTCAGCAAATTATGTGAAATTAAAGTGACTTCAACAAAGCGATTTAAAATTTAATTTCCCAATGGTGCAGCGACTGCACAGAAGCAAATTATGCTGTCTACGTGAAAGCGGCACTATAGATAGAATAAATGATGTATAATTGAGCATGTTTTGATCTGTAATAATTTTAAATGTTTGCCCACATTTTGTAATTTTTAAGTTATATTTACCGGTTTTAAAGGTAATATTTGCCAGCATATTTCTCTCTTTTTTTTTTGTCATAAAGATCCGAACCCTATTTATAACTTCTGAGACATCTTAGAAACTTTGCCATGTCGTTAGTTATTTCTGTAACAACACACATCCATTTCATGTAGAGAGAGGGCATAGTTTCTGCTCCGTTCTAATCAAGTTAATGTAATAATCTAAAACTTTAGGTCACACCATTTAATGGTACTACTTGGTTAAATGAAGTAGTCTATTATGCGTTTTAATAAAATGGAATGACGAATGTCAGTAGATTAATGTTTTGCCGCTACCGGCTCGACTGTTGTGTGGTGCTGGTTGCGTTTCAGCCAGGCAGGCGTTGCGGGGAGGTAACGTTTCTCCAGGCTACCAGTTGACCCGTTTCAAACTTAAATTTCAGCCAAACTATGTGTTTTAACGTACAGTGAGTATGCTATATGAAAGTCGGTACAAAATCCTATCCTCTTCTACCTCATTCGTTGCTACACTCTTTGTAATCGCTAAGGAAAAGGGCGTTAAACAACAGAAACAGAAACGTTACCCGCCCCGTGGCCGAAGTCACTAAGCCATTTCGAGGCTTAACTCTGGGTTAGCCGGTTCGAGACCGACAAGAAAACAAACCTTTGAAAAAATATTCATTTCACAGGAAAAAAAATTTTTTTTCGGGATCCACTCGATATAACACTGAATAAATAATGCATTGTTTTACTCTATTGATTTATTAATCCCGAAGAATCGCACCATATATATTATTTCTAAAAAATGTTCTTTTTTGTTATGGGTCATATTTCCCTTTATACTTAACAAAAATCGATAAATGAGATATCATTTTAAAGATTAAGTTCTTAGGGTTAGCTGGCGTTGATAAATGAGTTCATTACCGCTAGATAGCGTACCACGTACCACAGAGATGTTGATAAACTGTGTGTGTTTTTTAGAGTAAGGAGCTTTTCAGATATTTTTGTTTCTGTTAGGGAAGCATTTCATCATTTCTGCTTGTTTCGTATGATTTTAGTGTTCTGCTACGTACTGTACATATTTCAGTTGACAATTAAAATTGCTTAAGCTTGAAGAATCACACGTTTATTTAACAAACAAGTTGAGCTGACCAGTTATATTCTATACTACCTTTTCTTTTTAATTATTTCAGCTTCCTTCACTATTTCAGTTCTTCTTTAATGAGTACACTCACTCTCTAAAATGAATGAGATAATGTGTTATCTCTAACACATCAAACAACATTTTCAACAGTCAATTAATCCACGTGTGTGTGTTTTGTTTACACGCAACAATACAACTCTAGCGCGCCATAATGTCTTCAGCGGCGACTAATCGACAACACGCTCATTCTGCAGGCCAGCCAACATTATTAACATTCTTAATGTGGTACTAACAACTTTTTTTTTTTTAACCGCTTTACGTCTCTCAACAGCGAGGTCTTTAGAGACGGGAAAGGATGGGGTCAAGGATGGGGGGCAAGGAATGGGAAGGAATTCGGCCATGGCCTTTTGAAGGAAGCATCCCGGCATTTTCCTGGGGTGATTTGGTAAACACTAACTACACCAAAGATTGTATAGAGCCGGTGATCCTTTGGGTCCAAATATAATAACACATACCAACATCTTCTCGTCGATTTTGACCATCTAAAGGCCACAAAAAGTAACCCCGCGCATTCGTTTTGATGCTTCTTTTCTTAACTTCCAACACTTTCTTCCTCCTTTCTTGGATACAGATGTTACTACCCTTCCTCTTCTATTTCTCCTATAAACCCTTAAAATTTCTGAAAATTGCTCTGCCTTGCATTATATTTCCTGTTATTGCGATCTCTATCTTATCTCCTTGGATCCATTGTTGCCATTCTTATTTTTGTAAACGTGGTAGAAAAATCTTTATTTAAATCTGCTGTTATCCATCCTTATTATGTGGCCAAAAAAAATCTGATTTTCCTCCTTCTCGGTCGTATAGATATTTATTCCTCCGGTGTCTAAACCGTCCTTTTTCCGTTTACAATGGTTCTAAGATTTTCCTTTAACTGTATCTCCTCCATTTCTCCAGTTTTCATAGACAAAATGCATTCTCAGGAGTAGAGACTATATGGTGTGGTTACTATGTTGTAGTATTTGATTTTAGTTTTCCTTGAGAGATTCTTCTTATCGTACCGAGCGGGGCGGTGTAACGGTTAGCGTTCTTGCCTCGCATTCGGGAGGACGGCAGTTCGAATCCCCGTCCGGGCATCCAGATTTGGGTTTTCCATGGTTTCCCCAAATTACTCCAGGCAAATGCCGGGATCCTTCCTTCAAAAGGCCATGGCCGAATTCCTTCCCATTCCTTGCCCCCATCCTTGCCCCCCATCCTTTCCCGTCTCTAAAGACCTCGATGTTAAAAAGAGACGTAAAGCAGTTAAAAAAAAATTCTTATCGTGGATATCTTTAGTCGATTGGTATGATAGTTCTAGTTTTCTTGCTCTTGATCCGTTTGCTTCATTATCAAGACCATACGTATACATTTCAATAAACATATTGCATTTATATTACCTTACGTTTCAACTCTAAGGTTTCAAATTGTGAAAGTTATGCCAAATTATACGTAAAAATTTTTTGAATTCAGAATATATTTTAATTTTCTCATTCACTTGACGTATTTCAGATTTTAATGTTTCATACTGAGAAACCCCTATCAACAACTTGTTTGCAGTTTCTTCGTTATGGCGAACAAACAACACACATTGTTATAGTTCTATGATAGTACTAATAAGCAAGTTCGAAACTTTCGTATATTCAACGACTACCAGGTCTGATAGATTCTTGGGCAGGACTTCGAAAACATAAACACCCACTCGGAAAAACTGGAGGCTTGCGGTAATTTTACTACATTGTTCACATTTTTCATTCCTTTTGAGATTAAACTTATGTTTCTTGAGATCAGATAAATATGTTCGCTTTGATACCATTTGAGAACTGTCTCGGAGATGTGAACGGTACATACACTTATTAATAATATCAATTATATTACCAGCTATATATAACAAGGTACCTACTTAGCAACCCATTACTACAATCAATATCCACTGTAATTTTCAAATACAATCGCATGTTAGTTACTACGTATGTGAAACAGTGTACACACTTGTTATCAACATCTAATAACCAGTTAATTTCTTACAGATCAATTAGCATAATAAGTTTCCACTGTAATCTGCAGCTACAAATTATATCATGTTAGTTACTATATATGTGGAACAGTACATACACTTATTAACAATATCAATAATATTATGAACTATTGATAACCAGTCAGTTACTTAAAAAACTGTTAGTATAACAATTTTCCACTTTAATTTGTAAATACATATTATCCCGTGTTAGTTACTATATATGAGTGAATTTTGCAAACAGTGTAATTACTTAATTTGTCAACAGTTTCAATAGAAAGAAAAACCGTATATCATTTTAGTAATTGTGGACACCTTTGTCACCCTACCCTTCCATACACCATATATATAGTACAGGGCGTTCGCCGGGAAACGCAACCCACTGTTAGCGCTACAAGGAAGAAACTGCTCCCGGCGAGCGAGCGCTCAGTTTCCGGCATTGTTCGACCGTCGGCCGCGGACTATTTCATAATAATTACGCTTCATAAACTTCATAAACTTGTGTGCTAAGCATTTAAATGTGACGTAATTCATTATCTTACCTTATAAAAGATGCTGGAAGTGTTGACCCTCTTGTGTAATGCACATTTCACATCTTCTGAACATATTTCGAGACACACGCTGCCCTAACTGACTTAATGATTTTTTGGGTGACTGTTCTAGTCGAAAAGCGATATCGTCAATTTTCTCCTCTGTGAGAATACGGTTGACCGACAGTCTCTTTTTGTTAAAAAATGAACCCGTTTCTCTTACTTTTTTAACCAGACGCAGAATTGTTGATTTAGCTGGCAGTAAAGCGCCAGGAAATTCGCGACGAAATTTACTGCGACACTTTTTAAACGACTTCTTCTTCACATATGTATCGTAGAGAAATATTCTTTGTTGCAAACTGTAACGTACCATAATTTTACTCACACTCTAACACGGTACAGATTAATAAGAGTATGAAGCCCCAAACCAGCCAAACCGCAAAGAAACGTTTATTCACAACACTGATTAATAAGAGACTGAAGTCACAAACTATCTACAATGCAAAGAAACCGTTCTTAACAATGTAAGGGTCACTGCACTGCACTGTTGGGGCAGCGGAGGTGTTAAACAGTGCGGTGATTCACGGTGCCGTGTGGCGGAAACTGCTGGCACGACTGACCGAGCAAGTTGCCGACGGCAACAGACTGGGAGGGTAGCGTTTTCCGGCGAACGCCCTGTATTTTCTCAGCCATTCTTAGTTACCAATTCCAAGAAGAAAATTCTTTCCAGGAGTAAAATGGGTTCTGAAGCAAGAAGTCTTTCAGTTTGGACTTAAAAGTAGTTAGGTTTTCGTAGATAACATTTTATTTCTTTTGGTAATACATTGGATAAGGAAGATCCAGTAAATGTCATCATTTACTGTACAATTGACAATGGCTTGTAATCCTGTGTAACAATCTTATTTGTTCATCATACAACAGTTTTCTGTTAGTACTAAACCACAACTTTAGGAACGGATGATTTCAACCCAAACCAATAAGACAGTTAGGAAACAAGTCTTTCTCACTCAGACCGAGCGTGGTGGGTAAGCGGGTTCGAATCCCCGTGCGGTCTTCCAGATTTCGGTTTAACATGGTTTCCCCGTATCACTCCAGTTCTTTCCCGCCTCTAATAAACTCGACATCGAAGAGACGTAAAGACATAGTAAAAAAATAAAAACGTAAAAAGTGAAACTTCAATGTATTTTTCAACGTATTTTTCCTGCGTTATTTTTTCTGTGAATTTTTTATTGTTTTTAATGTTACTTTCACGTTCTAGTGGGCGAATCATACTGTATTTATTGAATTTGTACTCTTGTTAGGAATTAGATTACTTTTTGTTTGCATAACTTATCAATAAAAATATTATTAACTATCAAAATTGCTGATATGGGAAATCTGGACGTTGCTTTACATATCGACAACACCGTTGTACCTACGTTTGACATTGATGTACGTTTATTATAATATTATTCTGCATCAAATGTTATTAACGACAGTATGATATCATTAAAAAAACATCTTAAAATCCAGAAAAGGTTCATCTTTACATCAGTTCTCAGGGTTTCTTTGTATGTCCGTTCCTTAAGCCAAGAGGGGGAAAGAAGATTTTCTCTAGGGCGACACTTGGTTGAATAATACGATTTTTGCGGTGAACACCATATCGACGGGGTTACCATTTAGCAGAAGGCGCCGAGTCTGTTGTCCGCAGTCGTCCAACGAGATGATTCTATTTTCTGCCTGCCGTCGGAGACCCACGTCCACTCGGATAACGACATGGAACTCAAGAGCAACCACACACCGCACCGGCGCTAGTCACCGCACATCTCTTCCTGCAGGCTGGCCTCGCACCTACCACACAGCTCGCAATCCACTGTACCATCCCACAACATCACCCTACCGGTACGCTTTGTTCCTTCACTGAGGGATACTCGACCCAAGGTCACATTCCGGAACGCAGCCGGACAGTTACCGTTACTTTTGCTTGCACCATCCACCTGCCCAACTTCTCGCAAATATTTTCCATATAGTATATCAATACACTACGTCCCTAAATAGGAGTTTTGTCCAAGTTATTCCGATAAGCATATGAAACGAATAAAAAAACCAAATTAGGGTTGAAGCAATTTAAGCTTCAGAATTTTTGAAAAGATTTAAGTATACTCATAAAACACATATAACCACACTTATACATGCACGCAAAAAAGGTAACGCATAAAGTGAACTGATGTAGGAAATACTCACTGTTTAACATAGATTCAGTGACAGCGATCACAGTTGCAGCTGCGTGCATCGAAGTATCGTTAACTGCGCATGCGCAGAACGTTAAGCTGGCATGCGCACTTCCTTACCGAGCCCAAAGAATTTTCATTGTTTAAAAAAAGGTCTCAGCCGTGGTACCAACTTGCCCCACCCCGCGCTCGATTACGCAAACGCGCATGGACGCTGCTCCCACATGAATAAAAGATGACTATGCTCTGTATTTCTAACATGCATGTCACATAGCTAAACGGCTCGTAATACATATGCTGTAACGAGAAACAAAGGCGACTTGAAGCTGCTACATCTATACCTTTTGCGGGACATGTACTGGGATTATTCTGCAGCCGTTTTCACGCCGAGAGATGGACTGACGAGTTGTGTCTGCGTTTCAGGATCTCCTGCGGACAAGGCGGACCTGGAGGTGGGAGACGAGATCCTGGAGGTGAACGGACGGTGCCTGGAAGACGCCACGCACACGGAGGTCATCTCGCACATACACCAGGTCAGTAGAGACACTCAGTCTTATATTAGGACACAACATTACTTCGTGGACGTTTCCGATGATTGCTGCATGGCTGCCAATATTAAGGTGGTTTCCTCCGGCCCGTGAATTTGCCGGCCGCGCTGGTCCAGATATGAACAGCGGGCCGTGAGAAGGGACCCGCCTCTACTGACAGGGATGGTGCGCCTCTATCCGTCGCCCAGTCGGTAAACATCAAACGCCCGAAAAGTTAAAATGACACTAGGCAATGTGGTGGGAGTTGGCTGCGAGGTAGGGAGGGCTAACCTGTGGCGCGTGCTCATCCGTACAATCCGACTCCATCGCGCGGCCTACAAAACCACGGGCCGTGGGAAGACACCATTACACAAATTGTTGACTGCTCACTGCTCATCTCATTTGCAAAATCTAGTGTTGAATGAGATGAATCAACGCGGCTAAAGCGTCTTGACGACACCCCGTTATTTTTCAGCTCTTGAATATTCGCTAAGGGAGCATCCATAAATTACGTGAGGTGAAATAGGGGGGACCAGCGAAATCTCACCAAGGGGGATTGAGAGGGGGGGTCAACGGTATTCTCGCGTGAGATTTTTTTAAAATTTGTGTTGGACTGTAGCGCTAAAGACAATAAAAAAAGGTACAAAAAAGACGCGAAAGTCGATTTAGGGGGGTATTTCGTCGAAAAGCATGGGTGTAACCGGCTTTGGGAGGATAAGACCTAAAAAACAAAAGGTCTCAAAAAGTTGCGAGGGCGATCTGTAGGGGGGGTCTCACGGGACCAGATCTCATCAGATGGGGGGAAGCCGAAAATCCGGAGAAACACCTCACGCAATTTATGGATGCCCCCTAAGGTGAAATGACCTATGTCAGATGACAATATCATTTTCTTGCTACATTTGGGATAGTGTGGGACTATATGGTAACTATATCATGACAATATAATTCAGAACTTGGGTGGATTACAAAGCACGGCAGAGAGATTTGTCTGAGGTAAGACTAAGATGGTATGAGCATGTTAAAAGGATGGAGAAACAGAGAATGGCTGGAAGGATGCATAAAAGGAAAAGTCAAGAAGAAGACCAAAGGCTAGATGGCAGAGAGAAAGAGAGGAGAGGACTTAAAGGAAAGTTTGATGGGAAAAGTGAACAAAATGGAGAAAGTTGTGCACAAAGCAGACCCGACTAGTAGCTGGAACACGGGGATGATGTAAATGAATACCCCAGAACACATTAGGTAACACATGAAAACCAGCAGGTGACTAGGAAGATATGGGGGTGTGTGTAAGGTAGTCAAGTATCATGAGGTCTGTATTATTTATTTCTCTTGGGGCTTTACGTCTAGTCGACATAGAAATCATTAGAAACCTGAAATAACTGGAGACATTGAACGGGAAGTAATTACGCTATGGATTTTTGAAGGAACCATCTTGCCCTACTTTGATGAGGTTTGGTGAGGTCTCGACGCAACACCTAGCTTATGTCCTCAAGATTTTGGAGACTTTGTTTTAGCTGTCCTGTTCTTCAAGGACGGTGCAACCCCCCACCCCCCAATCCTCTAACGTGGGATCAAGTAGATTTCTGTTGCCCCCTCCCTTGGTGAGATTTCTTTGGACCCCTCCCCCGCCCCCCTATTTGTGCTCACGTAATTAACGGACGGCCCCTTCCTGCTCTGCCTCCAGGTTCGGTAGATGTGGATCAGTACTGGATGTTTGAGAACTTAGAGTAATGGAAGGGAAGAGGTGACCACAAACAGGCTTAAGGGAGTAGGTAAGGTTTCATTTGTAAGATGAGGGTCATTGAGTATAACCACACCTGTTTGTTCTTTCAGATCTCTTCATTACGTATATAACCCTGTGAGCGGCTGTTTCCGTTATTTTTGTCCGCGCATCACGCAATAAGTAAAGAACCGATTGCGATGCAGTTTTCTCTGTTTTCAAACTTATCGTCTAACTTAAAAACTTATGACTCCATGTGAGGGATGGACGAATCAGTAAGTGATAATCTGTTCGTAACCAGAACAGATAGGTCGCATAGATCATTCTAGATCAAAGATAAACTGCACTCTACGAATTCTGTTAGTATTGTTGCTGACTATTAACTCTGGTTATTTAATAGCATGGCATTTGTGAAGGCGAATTAAATTATTAAAAATTCATCATGTCTTATGCGGGCATCACATCACGATTCTTTTATTATTATTATTATTTTCGTATGTCCCCATAATGGAGAACGATAAGCAATCCTGACTGGATGCGTTCAGTTCCTCTTTGGGATGTTCTTCTTATCGGAACAATACTTTTTCATCCTTTCACTGCCGGTTTTCTTTTCTTCGACAGTCCAGACGCGTTTAGATCTTTCCTTTTTTTCTCTGAAATAACTTCCCATGAGTTCACTCTCTTTTTAAAAATCTCTCGGTCTGTGACGTCTCCCTTAGCAATGCCTCCAGACTTCAGGTCTTTCTCCACGTCCTTCATCCATGTGGTTGTTGTTTTTACTGTTTGTGTGTATTCTAAAATTTGTCTTGAGATTCTTTCCTTCGGAAGTCTACTCAGATGTCCATAAAATTTCAGCCTTTTTTTCTTCATGTCTTCATATTTGATATTTTCTCTGTAGTTTGAAGTCTTCATTCACTCTGCGTCCCAGGATTTTTCTGACAATTTTTCTTTCTTCTTTCTTGATTTGTTCTGTCACTTTTTTTGTATTCATTGCTAATATTTCACTTGCCTATGTAACTGCTGTCTTAATTACCGTGTTACAATGTCTTATCTTGGTGTTGTCTGAAATACATATTTTGTTGTAAATATTTTGTACTAACCCCATTGCTTTCTTCATCTTCTGTACTCTTGCTTCCTGTGTTTTCCCTTCTAGTCCTGTTGGCTCTATGATTTCACCTAGATATTTAAATGTTTTAACCTGTTGATTTCACCATATTTTGTCCTTAGTTTTTGCGTTTCTATTTTGTTCTCTATGAATTCTGCTTTTTTTTTAATGAAACTTGTAATCCTTTTTTTTCTGCGCATTCCTTGAGGATTTCTATTTGCCTGATAACCACTTCTTGTTTTTCTGTGATGATTGCTAGGTCGTCAGCAAATGCCAGATATGGTATGTATAGTCCTTTTGTTCTGATTTTTATTGGTGCATCATTATCATTTTTTAACGTCTGGGCATGTGGGGTATACGCGAGCGAAACATACAAAAAGTGCTAATTTTATTATAATTTTTTCTATTGTTTTTGTTGTGTCATATTCCCACTATTATCTAGCGTACAAAGAGAACGTGTATGCTGTAGGTAAAACTAGAACGTAATAAGGCGTTACAGAGGGCAGATCGTGAATCGCTATTTTACTTGAAAATACTGATAGTATTGTAAGGTAATTTTAACTAATCGAACCAAGGAATAGTAATGGCAAAAGTTTCCTTTGCTACTACCATTACCCGTGTTATATCTGCTCGAAACCTGCATCTACCTCTTTCATTGTATGACCGCCTCAGCTATATGTAGCATCAAATGATATTCCGAGGTATTTAAATTTTGTTCATTCAACAAATATTCCTCCATCCTGTGTGTATCGATACAAACCTTCTTTTTTCCATCGGTGTGTCTGGTAAGTTGACTTTTGTTGACATTAATCTTCACAACTAGACGCGATGACCACATTGCCATGTCTATGTTCATTACGCTCTCACGCTTTAATCTTACCATTAAACTACTAGCATTTGCCCGTTTACCTTTTCTAAAAAATTGTGAGTAATAACTACTATTCCGGAGAAGGGAAAAACGTAAATGTCATATAAGAATTTCTGTTTACTTTAGTCACATTATTATTTCCTCCAGCCATGAGTAAGTTTTCCTGTGTATTTTAACGAAATTTAATTTAGAAAAATATAGAAATTAACTGATGAAATGTTCTCGAGTTACCTGAAAATTATGTAGGCCTATTTTAACACGAAGAGGAAATATTCTATAAAATATTATCCTGGTCCACGGACAACATAATGTAATATAGAAAAATTAAGAAATTAACTGATCAAATGTTCATAAAACTACTTGAAAATTAAGTATTTCAAACCGAGCGTGGTGGGTAAACGGTTAACGTGCTGGCCTCGCATTCGGGAGGACGCGGGTTCGAATCCCCGTCCGGGCATCCAGGTTTGAGTTTTCCATTGTTTCACAAAACACTCCAGGCGAATGCCGGGATGCTTCCTTCAAAAATGCTATGTCCGAATTTCTTCCAGTTCCTTTTCCCCAGTCCCATCCCGCCTCAAATGACCTTAGCCGTCGACGAGGCGTAAAGCAATATTAGTAAAAAAAAAAAAAAAAAAATCAATACTAAAAGAAATTATTTTGCAAACACCAAGTTTTAGAATTAAAATAATAATTCCGTGTGGACGTAAAGACCTGGTGACAGGGTTTCTATTGGCTGTGCATTCTGCCCCTGACGCGGTAGTCCTACAGGCTACAGGGGACCTAAAATTTAACGTGGAATCCGCACCACGGAAGCGTTCTGGCGTACTTCCATATTAAACAGCATGCTGTGCCAGAGGTGAAGGTAGGGTTATGGTCCGATAAAAATCCCCCCCCGAAACAGGGATTCGATCCGGGGAGCTATCGATTCCCAGAACCACTGAGCCACCAGACCATTCATTTTAGCATTGATACTGAGCAGAAACTTTGGTTGGGATTTTATTTGAGGTTTGTAGTATAAAACCGTTGTAAAATTTAAGTTGAAGTAAGTATCCAAATTTGTTGGAGTGTAATTTTTTGATGAAGTACATCAATTTGCGTTTTCCATACAATATTTTAGAAAACTAGAGAAATAAACAACCATAGTTATGCAGTTAAAAACAATATTAACAGAGTCCAAACAGTATAATATTTATCTGTGATGTAATGTGATATTTTTAGGTTATTTATTGAGATTAAAAAATAATGTTTTACTTCAGATACAGTACGATCTGTGGCTCTTATACTGTCTCTTTTCAAAGAGATTATAATTTCTTGCTCAGTTTCCCGTTCACTTTAGTGGGATAAGATATACCGCAGCTTTTAATTTCAAACTATCTAAACCCCATCGCAGTTTTTGTGTGATGCCGTAACACCAACTAACGGATTTATATGTTTGGAGATAATATAATCTATAAACAACCTAGTTTACAGACTTTAGAGTGACAAAACTGTCATTTAGTAGAACAACAGACAGCGATGGACCCAGTGCTCTACCATGAGGTACTCCCCAGTTCTAATATGACATTTCCTGCCCTGACATTTTGCCTCCTTCACCTTAACAACTCCTGCAACGAGCAAGAAGTACCATAATGGTTCTAACCTTACCCATCAATATTTTATGAGTCACTCTATCCGATATCATGGAAAGAACCAGAGCATTGCCAACCACTTGTTCTTCCATTGCCATTCTTGGGTTATGACTCTTTTTAAGATGTCTGTTACTTAAGTTATTGAACGAATGTGCACGGTCCTTTTCCTGTCTCTTCTTGTAAACCCTAGCATTGCTCTTTAGATACTTCGCTGGGCAGTTCTCAGTTTTTGCTTTGTGTGACTATTTAGGGTCTAAATCTGAGGACCGGTAATATCTGTTTTTTAACTGGTACGTTAGATTTAAAAACTATGGAATTTCTTCCGTATGCTCTCCAGCCCAGCTTTATCCGTCTGTAGATCTCAGGCTTTGAGTCACCATTCACATTGATCAGTTGGCCAAGATAGATGTACTGATCTACGGACTCAATACCAGAATCTTTCGTGTCTGCCTTGTCTTTATCTTTTTCTGTTCATTTGTTTTGCATGATTTTGGTTTTTGATTTATTTATTTTAAGGCCCACTTCACGCTGCCTCTAGTTCATTTATCAGTTCTTTGAGCTCTTCCGGACTGTTTGAGAGTAAAAACTATATCATCAGCGAATCTTAAGTAGTTGAGACTTCTTCCATTTATTCTCAAACCTCGGTTTAGTCATTGGATTCTTGACTTTGCCATTATTGAAATTAAATTAAACATTTCCCACTTTACGTCGTTTCTTCTTCGCATACCATATATACCACTTATGGTGTTTAAAGACTAAAAAAAAATTATGGAAGAAAATTTTACATGTGATGTATAGCAATTTTTTTTTTTTACGAGATATAACGTATGTATTTGGTTAGTATTGCATCTTTGGTGTTTCACGTAATACGTTCAGATTTTCTTAGCTGCTCCTGCGTTATGTTTCGTTCCAGCGTAAGACGTACCAAATAATTCAGTTGAGATTCTAATCTTTAAAACAGTGAAAACGCCATCGAAATCTGCGCAGTAGTTTTTAAATTTTTCTGGAACAATATACCCGGTTTTCGTTTAATAGATTATTTAGTAGACGCTTTGTGGCCTAATTGTATCTAACCATGTCAAAAGGGCAGAAAAGGTACAATGAAAACTACTGAACATAAGGTGACAAAAATATAATGTAAATAAATGGGATAGTCCTAAGTAGGAAAACAGAATCCATCAAGTGTTAATTCTTTTGCGCCCACTGCGTTCCATACACTTGAAATATGCATTAAATTTTAATCGCAAAATTAAAAAAACAAATAACCAATAGAAAGCGATTTTAAACAAAGTTCATTATACGTTTTACTATCAAATTGTAGATACAAATCAAACAAAAACCAATTTAAACGAGAAAAGCCTCAAAAAATATAAAAATTTCGTAAAATAGTATTTTCATAACTTATTTGATTCATCAAATTATTTACTTAATAACACATTTGATTTTTTATTGGAGAAATTATATGCTGAAGTTTCAAATTTGTTAAAATTATTCTTTTAATTGTGTTGCGAAAATCACAAACCGCAGAAAGATTGGTTTAGTTTTCCCATATACTTTAAGAAGCGATTGATAGCTGTAAATTTTTAATGACTTTTGGGATGAGTAGTTTGGGATCAATAGTTTCTAAAACAGAGGAGGTAAGATATTTTTAATAAGCTTGAACAAACCATGGAAACAAGAAAAATCCAAAAAATTGAGAGCCAGTGCGTTATCAGCTTTTATTTGGTACCCTGAAGGTCGTCCGAAGAAATTTTTCGCTATGACTCCTATAGTTTTCTTACATATTCTGGTTGATAGAATAGGCTTGTAAGGTTCTTTATTTTAGAAAATATGTATTTTATCCACTTAAATATAAAACTTTTCCTTATGTTTCCGGCGTCAGACTAGTTCAAATAGGAACTTTATTTATCCCTCTATGTCCGTCGCTGGTTTTTTTTCGATAGCACCGCTGAAATAACACTACTATTAAAAAATCATACCAAATGTACTTTAAGAATCAACTCCATTCTCTTTATTATAACTTCAATATGAAATAAAAAGTCTTCCACTTATCTTTCATCTTCTATTTTTCAAATGACAATCAATTACCAATTACAACATTCATGTTTCATTAACTTTATACTAATCTTCTGCCCTCGGGCTTAAATTCTCCATTACAGATCCCGCCAGGATTTTTTACAGCTTCTCCATCAAGCTTTACTCATCCACACCTTCTCTCATTACATTTTCTCTTCAACTCCTTTTTTTCTTCAACTGTTCTTTTTCACCAAAGATCTCGTATACCTCTCTTGACGTTCTGTGACCTTAGAAACTCAATGTTAGTATTTACAATTATAACTACCAAAAATACCTTACTAATATACATTTTAAAAAAATCACTAATGGTGAGGCTCTATTTTCTGTCCTGTCAGGGTCGCCATGTTAGATATATCACAAAATGTTTTGTTGTTTGTGTTCCAGTGTATCCGGTCTCGGACGATATGCCTGCGCGTCAAAAGGAGGAGCGGAAACAGATTGGGTAAGTCACTCTTATATCACTTCCGCTAACACTATTACTATTTGATTCCGGATATTTGTATGCATTTGGTATTTTATTTACCGTTGAACAGCTACAATTGTGACGTGTGATAAACTCTCTTATCCCAAGATCCGGCTGCATGATTTCTACGTCCATCTGTTATTTGATTGAGATGCAATTTTTATATATAATTTATAGCAGCAGATTACTATTCTGCAGGGTTGCCTATATGGTAAAAATATGGCCGCAAGTATTTTTAATTTATTTAAAAAGTCCTTCACTTGTTTTCCAAATGAATTATAAAAAAAATTAAAGAGAGATATGTAAGGTAAAGGAGTTCCTGCGGCTCCTGCTACTTGCCGTAGGATTCACGGAGGTAAAGCTCCGCATTCCCATCACAGCCGTTGGCACTAGAATGGATGCGACGTGGTCAGCGCCACGCTCCGGCCGTTCTTTACCTTCCCGTGGAGTTTCCTCTGCGGTACTCATTGGATAGCAGGCTGAGTGGACCTGGGGCTTTCAGCTTCTAGGAAAAACCCTCGGTTTCTTCGGGGATCGAACTCAGGTCGTCTGTGCTGCAGTTAGACGCTCTGCCACCTGAGCTACGCGGTCGCCCAGAGAGATATGTGAAGAACTCAAAAAGTTTTGATTGCCTATGTAAAAGTGGCCACAAGTACTGGTAGTGGTCGCCAGCTGTTAAACATATGTAAGAGCGAGAGAGAGTAGCGTACCACACTTTTTTTTTTTTTTTTTTAATGGCCTTTGGCAACTAAGCCATTTAGCCAGCTCAATGTGCTTATGATATTTAATCCAGTGATTTAGTTTTCTCCAGTACGTTATGATTCTTAAGTATAGACATCACACAACACTTAAACATCCATGCCCGCGGCCGGATTCGAACCGGCGACCTTCGGCACGCGGAGCTAGTGCTCTAGCCCCTACGCTACCGAGGCCGGCTACGACACCTTCTGTCAGACAGTGTGGTGCGCTACTTTAACAGCTGGCAATCCCTAGTTGCGGCCACTTTTACATAGGCCACCCATGCTTTTCTTGTTCTTCACATGTCTCTCGTTGAAATGAATTATAATTTATTTATTCTTAAAAAAGTGAACAAATGATTTTGAATTTGTTTTTAAAAAAATACTTGCGGTCATATTTTGGTAGTCAACCCGGCAGAATCATATTCTGATACTGATAATTATGCATAAAAAATGCATTTCAATCAAATAACAGATGACGTATAAATCATGCAGCCGAATCTCGGGCTATACATTTTTATTGCAGCAGTGAATTCCGGAGTCTGAGTACGTAGCACGGTTGCATAAAGAATCAACAAAAATTTGACAGAACCAGGTTAACAATAAAAAATCACGGTGCCCGGGAACAGGCCCGTGTACACGTGCTACTTTTAGCATAACACGAGTTCTCCTGCTAAACGTTCAAATACAAATTTAATAAGAAATTAGTCCTGGCTAACTGGAATTCACTCTTACTTTAAATTAAAAAATCGGGTCATTCCGGAGTTTGGTAACACGAATTTAAAGACGATGTTGTGTGAAAATGTGAACTTCGAAATTATATTTAGTAAGACTCAATTTTTGACCAAAGGTTCTGCAGCACGCGTGTTTTCTAAACCCGTCAGCGCGTTAAGGCGGGGGTACATATCAGTACGAGGCAACGCACGGACGGGATCCAGGCGAGGCGAGGCGGAACATATATACACTTTGGTTGCACGAATGCAGCTCGCCGAGGCACCGAACGAGACAGGTATCCGTGCATTAGTTTGTTCTGACGAGTTGACAGTGCTGTGAAGTTAGAGCGTGCATAAGGATCGTGGTCACAATTTAGCAGTGGCTAGTGCTGCATTCACAGTGATTGCTAGTTTAGCTAAAGAGATAAATAAAAGGCGGTGATGGGCAGCTAGACTTAATTGGAATAGAATGCTCACTACTTTTAAACAGTATGAAGGAAGAAGAAGAGAGTTTTCTGAACTTTGCAAGAATTTCATCCGCTGACTATATAATTTCAGGAGAAAATTTCGAAAAATGATACAAATTTCATTTATTAGCTTGAAATGTGTTTTCAACGTATCGAAGCAGCTGATTTCAAGAATTATACCAGAAGTATGCAGAGCTATATAAATATTTTACAATTGCAAACATGGATAATAATGGCTACTCACATTGGAAGCGTTGTAGTTTTCACAAGAGCGCTAGACATTCTTTGTGAATCGTTGTTAAGTTCGATATTTTGAGGAGACAAAGCTAATGCTTGGTCGTAAAATATCAATTTTTCCTTTTTTCTTCAAAACGTTGGTATTTTCTCCAATAACTTCGCTTGTTTTGCGCCAAGCATCCTCTATTTTTATAGCATTATGATAAAGTTTATAGTCCTTCTTGCACAATATGGAATGTCTTTCATCTATACCTATAAAACTACAACCGTATAAATTTGTATTATAAAAGCTCGGAAACTACTGAGCAGATTTCGTTGGGGTTTCACCGTTATAAAGCTTAGAAACTCAATTCAGTTGTTTAGTATGTATTATGTTTAAACGTTAAATAACGCAGGAACATTAAATGAAATTCTGAACGTATGATGACAAATCCCAAAGATGGAAGGATTAGATGTTGCATACTTCGCACTAAACTCACAACTACAATGTCTCTGACCATAGCCTGTAATTAAAGCAATAAGATAACTTTACAATAATAACTATTTTGCACATTAAACAAAACTTGAAGTGTTCTTTCCTTCAATTCGGGATATTCAATTTTTAAACGCCATAGATAGCCGTAAAAACAACAGAGATTTTCTCACGATCTCTGGCAGTAAAACTATAATATCTCTGGCCATCAGCATTAGTCTCTGTTCACAATAAAATAATTTACTTACGTTAATATTATTCTGAATTCACTTTTGATATTTGTCTAAAAGGCTTAATCCGCGGAATTAAAGTATTTGGCGTTTCGAGCAAAAAGAATATCCATTTACTTCGCAGTTGAATAAAATGTGAGTTTCTAACATAATCTAGCGCTGTTTAGTAATGTAGTAATGCAATTTCTTAACAAAATTGCTTGATACACATGAATCTTTTCGGATGAATTAAAATAGTGTACGTGCCTATAAACTTGAACTCCTTCGTTTCTTGGTAGGGGGCGGGTGAATCTAGGTTTGCATTAATTCCGAAAAAAACCGTTGGCGCGAATTTTATGAAACTTTGAACAAATGTTTCTCATTGCGGAAATAAAAATAGGGTACGTGTAAATCTACGCCAAATATACCAGGCAACGCCGGGAACTCCGTTAGTATCTTTAATAAAAGAGAGCACCTTTTCGCAGTCCCAACTCATGATTAAAAATAGAACAAAACGAAACAATTACGAAAAACTCCTTAACTAAAGTATAGTGGTTTTATTTAATTCCCACTAACAGTGTGTTTAAACGATGACTGAGTGCCAACGTGACAGCGTGATTGAGGGAGGCAGACGCACGACTGCAAATACCCGTCCCCATAGCATGCGGCGCAACCCCGAATTCTCTTTGAAGTACCGACTCGGGACGAATGGCGTTCGTACCACCTCGGGTCGTTCGGCGAACGGTCCGAGGTGGTTTGCCGCGCCTCGGCTACACGTACACACTGGTATGCTCGCCTGCCTCGGAGCCGTACGTGCGTTGCCTCGCTCTGGTGTCAAGGCTCTACCACACTGAATCAGGGAAGAAAAGCGGGATCAGATTCGAGTTGTAGACCCTTCGTAGAGGCAGTTCTTGTTTGTACGCGGTTTCTCGCAATCACCTAGCCAATTGCTGTGACGCTCGCCAACACGTATATGCCAGTTTTTCTCTTTTTTATCAATTATTTTTAATATACTGTTGATGCAGGCATAAATAGCTGTCTGGGTTGATTTCCCTGTACAAAAGCCATGTTGTGAATCAGATAATGTATTATTTTTGTTAATGAAGCTTATTAACTTTTTATACATAATTTTCTCAAGTATTTTTGAGATCCTAGATGGGATAGTAATAGGTCGATAGTTTATCTGTTTCTCCCTTCTTATGTACCGGAATAATTTTTGCTAGCTATAGTATTTCTGGGAAAGTACCAGAGGGTAATGAATACAGAGCAGATTATATAAGTTTGCATACGCATATGCATATGACTTTGCATTTGCATATTCAGCCAATTTTAATTATTTTTTTTAGAAAACATAAGTTAGTCGACTCGCAGACAGATGGGGACACTTAACTCTCCCCAGATTATAAAAGGATCACCAATCCGACATTGAAGAAGGCGTGATGATTAAAAACTCCACGTCTTTAAAGATATCATGATATTTCCATTTCTCTAAAAAGTACACGCCATTTGTTTTTGAAATTGGCTGATCAGGGAAAACGGTTATGTAAACGCTTTTAAAAAAATATTTATTTTAATTATTTAGCGTATTGTTGCATACAAATCATAAAATAAATCATCAGAATAAACAAAAAACCAACAAAAAACAAAACAAAACCAAAAAACAACAGACAGAAGTGAAAACTTAAAACTATGAATATCATACGCGCAACAGGTCATACTTATAGTTACAAATACACAAAATAATAATAATTCCGTGTGTTCGTAATGACAGGGTTTCTATTGGCTACGCTTTCCGTCCCTGTCTTAGCCGCCTTAACCTAACCCAAGGAGGCATGCACAAACTACGTGGCTCGGCAAGGGGGGAGGGGGGGGGGTTGGCTGGAAGGCTACGCTGGCTACGTGGGGGGAGGGGGGGGATACCGAGCCAGGCCACGTAGCTTTCCTTTCATACCATTTTTCACAGTTAAAACGAGGAACAAAACACACAACAGCATGTGAATATTTATTTCTGTCAGTTAATTATCTCTGTATGCAATTTACAGTAGTCTGACAGGAGAAAACAGTACAAAATGTCTTCTGGAATCAAAAAGGAAAAAAGCTACATGCTACGTGTGTGTGTGGGGGGGGGGGGGGGGGGGTTAGAGGCAAAAGCCACGAAAGGCTACGTGGGGGGGGGGGGGGTTCACAGGAGGGCAAAATGGAGCTACGTGGTTTATGCACGCTCCCCAATAGCGCCACCAGGTACAGGGGACCTACAGTTTAACGCGGAATCCGAACCACAAAAGCGTTCTGGCGTACTTTACATTACACAGCAGGCTGTGCCAGAGGTGAAGGTCGGGTTAAGGGTCTATGAAAATCCCCATTGATACTGGGATTCGAGACTGGGATCTTTCGTTCCTCACTCATACACTTTAACCATTGAACTTCTTTCTGTTAATAATAGCATGTCGGAGACGCGAACTCATTAGATTTAACCCATCCAAAAATCGCCCGACACACCTAAGGAAACTAAAACTCCGACTTAGGCCACAAACCGAAGGCTGATTTGATCTTCCCGAAGGAGCTGTAGCAAGCTATTGTGTCAAAGGCAGGAAGGTCAATTCCTTCCCTCGGGAACCTACATTAACGGAACGTCCCGGCGTAGCTCTTATAACTCCTGCTCACCACGGGATTTGAACCCGCCAGCGGAGAGAGAAACTTTCTGAAGTAAGCGTCTTAAGCACTGAGCTGCCAAACCGCCTTGCTTTGAAGTGTACGCGTGCTAACTACAACCAAAATAGGAAATATCTTTGGGTTTGCATGAACTACGTTAACAGAAATTAAGGTGATGGGAAATGGAGGAGAGGGTTTAGTTTTTTCTAAATCGAACATAAACAGTATTTTTCTCTTTGTTTTAAAGTATATGTATGAAAAGTTCCATCAAAATTGTATAAAAACTGTGTGTTTGTATGAAGAACGTTGCCAAACAAACATTCATTTCTATATATTAGACACAATTATAATCTACTATCCGGTACCCGCGACTTCATACGCGTTGAAGGTCTCAAAATTTCGTGACTACAACTGTTAATCATACTGGAAAAATATCCTGTGCCCTTCATACAGATTTCCTTATAAAATTCCATCACAACGATATAGCCATTTAGTCGTCAAAACGTAACAAAAAGACAGAGACTTACTTCCGTATTTATATTAGTATTACTGTGGTTCACACTCACACACTGACTGCGAACAACACCTGACGGATCATTATAACGTAAAAAAGTGTACACCTTACAAAATTGCAAGACTACCTACGATTTGCCTCGCATTGCACCCCTAACTTTATAATATCTACAGTTTAACATTCAATCCAAATAACCTACGGCCCAGGCCTGACTCTTACGATGAAAAACAATTTTTAAAAATCTTAGTTTCCTCGGAGATTTGAACCGGAGACCACGACGTTCGTAAGCAAGCTCTTTAGCCACTGAGCTGCCAGTCCACTAAACGGAAACACGGTACGGAGACGTCCATATCCAACGTGTCTGTCTATCGTCGTATTTCGAAGTTATGACACAACATGTGTTATTTATACAGATCATTTTTCAACCAAATGTAGACAGTATTTTTCTCCTTGTTTCAAAGGATAAGTGTGCAAAGTTTCATCGAGATCGGATGAAAACTGTGGATTTGTATGAAGAACAAACAAACCAACAAACAAACAAACAAACATACATTCATCTTTATATATAAAGATACTCTCACTGCTATCCAAGCGCAACACGTCATGCTTACAGCTACAGATATACTGTCAACACTAGCACGTCGGTGACACGTCAAAGGCGCACATCAAACGCGCAACACGTCATAGCATGTCGGTGACGGAAACAAGCGAATTCATAGATTTACCTCTTAATGCCCTACAGAAAATTTTACTACAGAAATATAGCAAAATATAATACAAATGCAAGAACAAGCTTACAACTGAGGTTGAACTTTTAACGTTTCTAATTCATTCGTTGGATGTTGGAGCGAGCGAACCGGTGTATATTTTCCGTCTGCCGCTCTAGCAACCATGTTCCGTGACTACTTTTTCTCTACAGAAACAGAATAAAGTTTTTTTTATTATTTTTAATTTTTAGACTGTGAAAACCCCTCAATGCACATCACAATTACAAGCAGTTAGACAATACTTTGAGATGTACTAATTTTTAGTAAAATATCTTTAGGTTGGGAAAATTATTATGAGATCATCAGAGAAAAAGCATACTGAAGAAGTTATCTGAGATGTAGTAAGGATATAACAATCTTTGAAAAAAGAAGGAAAGTGAGAACAATGGAGTGAGCTGGTATGGCGTAAGTTGATGTTCGATTGCTGGTCAGTAGTGATTTATTTTATTTGTGGACAGTTCTAATAAAGGAAGTTTGGAGTTAATACAAGGCTTGACGTTATTATTATTTTTTATCTGCTTAACGTCTCTCTAACAGCGAGGTCTTTAGAGACGGGAAAGGATTGGGGGGGAGGGGCAAGGAATGGGAAGGAATTCGGCCATGGCCTTTTGAAGGAAGCATCCCGGCATTTGCCTGGAGTGATTTGGGAAACCATGGAAAACCCAAATCTGGATGCCCGGACGGGGATTCGAACCGTCATCCTCCCGAATGCGAGACCAGAACGTTAGCCGTTACATCACCACGCTCGGTTTGACGTTATTAAGTGATTTATATAAAGTGTTTGAACAGTGTAATGCAACGAGGCTTCAGTTACTGTTTTTTAACTTCTGGCTTCACGCCTCGTCGACGTCGTGGTCATTAGAGGCGAAATGGGATTGAGGTCAACGAACGGGAAGGAATTCGGTCATGGCCTTTTGAAGGAAGCATCCCGGTATTCGCCTGGAGTGATTTGGGGAAACCATGGAAAACCCAAATCTGGATGCTCGGACGGGGATTCGAACCCGCGTTCTCCCGAATGCGAGGGCAAAGCGTTAACCGCTCACCCACCACGCTCGGTATATTAAAGCAAAAACAACAATTAAACGTTGTATTCTGACAAACTGTCTGAACTTTATTAGCGACTTATATAAACATTTCGGATTTCCCATCCACTCCCAGCTTGTTTTCATTCCACACATTGCGAAAGGTGTCCGAGAATTGTGACTTGTAGCTTCTGTTTCACCGGCACAGCGCTTCTTCGAAGTGAACTTTAGTTTGTCGTCCTCCTAGGAACGTCACAACTTGATCACGACAGAAACTTTGGTTCTACTGAAGTTTAACGATGACGTTCATGTTAAGTATATGAGGAAGTGAAATCGCAAGAAAATTTGCGATTTTTAGCGAAAATTATGTGTGTTGAAATGATCCCTGCACCAGTCATCTTTACAACTAGATCTTTACAACCCGCGTGAACTTGGAATTTTATTGCTATAATTGGATATAAATATATATGCTACGACCTAGACAACATGGAGTCGGAATAATTTGATGGGGAAGCCGTCACCGTACCAGTCTACTATTGAACCTATGTTATGAGGAGAATTTGTTTGCAACATATTTAAAAATAGCAACAAGTTAAGGCGGAGGGTTAACTTTGGTAGACTACCAAACACAGTTCCTCCGTCAGATGTTTGTTTGTAAATTAAAAATTATGTTAGTTTCTAGGAACATCATATGTCAGTACCATTTTGTACACAACGTTTTTGGTTTTTATGTCGTTTGATAGTGCATTTAGGGGTTGAAAACAGGTGAACTAGTTAGTTACATATAAACACAAAATATGGTGCAGCACAAATCCACATATATAGTATAATGAGTTGTGTCTGTACATGAAATTTATGAACAGACCATACACAAACTGACTGCGAAAAAACAAAGCCTGAGTGACAGATATTACATTACAGAGACTCACACGCTATCCGTCTGTCTGTCACCATTCAGGTACTTTTCAAAATTTCATAAAAAAAATATATTATTCATCCCGAAAAAGTATCCTCTGTCCTTTCTAATGATACATAGTATTTCCTTGTCAATTTCATAAAGATCGGTTTAACCGCTTAGTCGTGTAAACATAACAAACAGACAGACAGAGTAACTTTCGCATGTATAATAATAGTGTAGATGTAACAGTTTGGACACAAAAAGCCATACCTCTGTAGTGTTTTTTTTTTGTTATGTGAGTTTAATATGATGTCATAACTGCCATATTCGTGAAGTAATTACTTTTCACTTAGTAAATTAGTGCAGGCAATATCGTGCCCTTCAGTATTACCGAAATTTTTCACTGAATTTCCCGTTGGCAGATGTAATCTTGACGTACGTTACTTAGCATCTAGCATATGTAAATATATTCGTGCTCTGTACTGCAGCTACAAACTATGACAGCCTTATTTCAAATAAATAGCTGGGAAGTAGTATTTGCATTGCGACATCCCCTACTCTGGAATGTCCGCTTTCTGTTTTCCTGTTGCATGTTGTTACAGTAGCCGGCCTCGGTAGCGTAGGGGCTAGAGTGCTAGCTCCGCGTACCGAAGGTCGCCGGTTCGAGTCCGGCCGAGGGCATGGGTGTTTAGTGTTGTGTCTGTGAATGTCTTGTCCATGTTGTAGTGTCCATGTGTCAATACTTGATAGCAAAAATCCCATTGAGCTGGCTGTATGGCCCAGTAGCCAAATGCCATTTTTTTTAAAAAAAATTAAAAAATAATAAAAAAACGCTTACAGTCGGTAAGAGTGAGAGGGTAAATGCTTTTGTCTGTTACTAACCAAGGCGAACACTGGTTCAAATTCCGATTACTGATTTCCACAGACATCTAGTCAAATACTGCACCGAACTCCACTCATCGCCATAAAAACTCAACAGTGTGCAAAGCGAATAACACGAAATACTACTGAGGTTATACCTTTCGTAGAGAGGTAGTTATACTTGTTACCCCCCTTAGCTTACCTCGTCATTAATAACCCAAATGTTAACAACGCCAGCTAAAAAGTGTGTTTTTACATCGTACCCACATTTTTCGAGTGATTTTTTTTTATGGTTTCTGTCAAATAATTTTTTTTCGAATTATGAAAATGATCCTTCAAATACAGACCTACGATTTTTCAGGTTTCGTACATTCCTTGTTTGACTGACTCAACGGCCGCTCATTACCGTCCAGCTTTTTTTTTGTGCTTAAGGCTTTACGCTTCGTTGACGTCGTGATCATTAGAGATGGGAAACTACTGGGATCAAGGAACAGGAAGGAATACGGTCATGGCCTTTTGAAGGAACCATCTCGGCATTCACCTGCTATGATTTTATGAAACCTGGAAAACCAAAATCTATATGGGCTCATATCTTCAAACACCATATTTAAAAAATTTCTAACCACACAGTATTTTAGTTTTTATTAACACAGTTATAATGAAAAATTTAGAATGGTCTTCGGGTTGAAGATATTTACAGGTGATTTACTTAGTAGCTGAAGGGAAAAAATTCTGTACCTAATTTTCCTGGCTATCAAATGAAATCTGCCAACACGCTGACTCTCAATAAGAGTGAATTTTTCATTTTATTACACGATTTAGACAATCTTTTGGCGAATTTCCTAAAACAATCTAATTTCCACGCTTTTTCTGAAACGTTTAATTAAATAATTCTTTCATAATTTACCCTGGATTGTAACCCACTAAAATTTACAGGAATATTATAGCGATAATTCTTGATTTTTATTCAAAAAAGACTAATTTTTATCAAATTTGATAGTTAGTTAGCTATTTTTTGTTTTGTTTTTCCTCTGGCTTCACGTCCTGTCGACGTCAAGCTCATTAGAGGCGGGAAAGGACTGGGGGCAAGGAACGGGTAGGAACTCGGCCATGGCATTCGCCTGGAGAGATTTAAAGAAATCATGAAAAACCCAAATCTGGGTGGCCGGACGGAGATTCGAACCCACGTCCTCCCGAATGCGAGGCCAGGGCGTTATTGTAGTTCTTGAAATCATATACTTATTTGTAACAGATTTTCATCAACCGAATAAAAAATATATTGAGAAAATAGCGTATTTCAAAATTTTCAAAGTTTTCTTAAATATCTACAAGAATTTTTTTGAACTTATTTTGTTTAAGGGTTTGATAATAATTTAAAAGACAATTCCTTGATACGAATAATGAACTCAATATAAAAATCAGTTTCGATTCTTTTTACAATAAGAGCTTTCCGTGAATTCAAGTTCATATCTTGACTTTATATGATGTGGTTGTTAATAAAACAAAACAAGCGACAGACATTCCAGAGATATTAAGTTTGTAGTCTTGTCTATCGATGTTGTTATTTTTTTTCTTTTAATTTTGGGCGCGGCGGAATGACGAAAGGTCGGTTAGCCCCGGACATTTAAAGTTCTAACAAAGCAATCACGCTTTTTTTTTTGCCTATGGCTTTACGCTCCGTGGACATCGAGGTTATTAGAGGCACTGCGGACAAGGAACTAGAAGGAATTCGACCATGGTGTTTTGAAGGAAGGACCCCGGCATCCACCTGGAGTGATTTGGGGAAACCATGGAAAACCGAGATCTGGATGCCCGGACGGGGATTCGAACCGGCGTCCTCGCGAATGCGTGTGTTTCGTTCCTGATTGAAGTTTTTCGTCGCTACTGTAGAAATTCGTTGGAGATTATTGAATATGATGCGACAAATAAACGTTTACTAATGAGGGCTCAAAAAATCCATAAGGGCGAGATTTTAATATCTTCACCATATAAAATATGCGGAGAGGGCGTTAAAAAAAAGTAAAGGCAGTAAAAAGAGTGAAGCGAAAAAATAAATGGGTAAAGGCACTATAAAGGCGTTGAATACATATAATTCAAACTCTTTCCGAAACAAAGAAGTAGAACAGACCAAATGTACGTTGAGAAATTTTTGAAAAAGACTGGATTGAGTGCTATGAAGCAAAGCCAGGGCCATGAAGGTTGCGTTTATATAGATTCTTCAAATATCTTTTATTATTGTGATTTTTGTATTTTTTTTAACTGCTTTACGTCTCTCAACAACGAGGTCTTTAGAGACAGGAAAGGTTGGGGGCAAGGAATTAGAAGGAATTCGGCCATGGCATTTTTAAGGAAGCATCCCGGCATTTGCCTGGAGTGATTTGGGAAACCATGGAAAACCCAAATCAGGATGCCCGGACGGGGATTCGAACCGCCGTCCTCCCGAATGCGAGGCCAGAACGCTAGTGATTTTTGTAAGGCTACAGAAAAAAAAACGATTAAGACACCATTTATTACTGTGTCGGGTATGTTGCCAAAAAATTAAGGCGAAAGTGTTTTCAATTTAATTCGTTGAAAAACATGTTATGATTACTAATATCTAATTAATATGACTGCAGTAGTTCCCAGCTTAATTTTAAGATTAAAATAAAGTCAGAAAATCTGTTTATTTTTATTTGCAATTAAGTTCAAGTATCCGGTGCTAGCCGAACTTCCCGTAGCTACTCAGTAAGTAAATGGTTTGTGACTGGAAGATTAGTGTGCGAATCTTTTCAAGACGTTTTTAAGGCGAACTGAGCGGAGAGCGGTGTAACCGGTTGAGAGGGACTGTCCAGCGAGGATGTTATGGGTTGCAGGCACGAACATGGTCATTGCGAAACGACCTTGTGAGCACTGACGAGAGAAAACAATTCGCGTCTCCAGCTCTCTCGAAAGTCACAACAGTGAAACGAAAATGCTCAGCAACAGTATTCAGTAAGAACAGGGAAGATACATAAATGTCTGGATGCGTAATATCTAAATGAGATGTTTCGAATGTCTATTGTCCCTTCCGGACATGTTATCTGCTGATTGAAAGTTACCGAGCGTGGTGGGTGAACGGTTAACGTTCTGCCCTCGCATTCGGGAGGACGAGGGTTCGAATCCCCGTCCGGGCATCCAGATTTGATTTTCCATGGTTTCCCCAAATCACTCCACGCAAATGCCGGGATGCTTCCTTCAAAAAGGTCATGGCCGTATTTCATCCCATTCCTTGGCCCCAGTCCCATCCCGACTCTAATTTATTTATTTAAAGGTTTATTTAGCCTGGCAAGATGACCTTAGCCATCGACGAGACATAAGCAAAAAAAAAAAAAAAAAAAAAAAAAAAGTTGCAGCTAACTACAGTCCACTCTTTTTCTAATCAGAATAGCCCTAAAATACTCGGGCCCTGATAGAGGAAACAAGTAGAGCCGTACAAACCAAATTCTGGTACACGTATCTGGATCTTCAAAATTAGAATTTTTTTTTCTTTCATGAGTAGATTTAGGACTCACCATTAATTTTCTGATGTAGAACAGTACTTTGTGATAGTATAACTTGGACGTGTTAATACCAGGGGAAAAAAAAGATGGGAGCAGTTAAATTATTATTTTTTATTAATTTTTTTTTTTACTTACGGTTTTACGGCTCGTCGACGTCGAGGTCACTAGAGGCGGGATGGGATTGGGGACATGGAACGGGAAGGAATTCGGCCATGGCCTTTTGAAGGAACCATACCGGCATTTGCTTGTGGAAACCACGGAAAACCGAAATCTGGATGGCCGGACGAAGATTCGAACCCGCGTCCTCCTGGATGCGAGACCAGAGCGTTACCGCTCACCCACCACGTTCGCTTCATTCTTGATATTATTTCAAATTTTTCGAACGGAATTTTTACTCCCGTCTACCTTTGAACTTCATGCATTATTGTATTCAATTCTTTCAGCAATTTTGGTAAATTTTAATATTCATCACCTCCCTTGGTAATCTATCCCAATTCCTGGCTCCTTTACCTACAAACGAAAATTTTGCCACTACCATACTGTCGCGGTTATGCTGGAGGTTCGGTTACAATACTTACTGTGAACCTTTAAAGTTTCCGCGCACTCACTAGATTCTGGTTCTTTCTCTGACGGTCGCCAACCGATGTTAAGTCGGTAAATGAATCAAAAATGCACCTTCTTATTTGAGACACATGCATTTAATAGTTAATAAGATAGTCTCGCTCCAACTCCCAACCTTTATGAAAGTTCGCTATCGGTACTTCGATCCTTTAAGATTACAGGTAATACCTCCGATAAATTTAGACTGAATAACACGCACTCTTTTCATTCATACAACACCCTTACTAGTTCTCAGAACATGCCTATGGCTCACCACGAAACAATTCATATAAAATTCTGCAAATACTTTCTTCATTACTAAAGTTCCTTCATATCACCAAAGAAATCGCCTTCTACAAAATTAATTCTTTATCATAATGAACACGCGTTCTCGTCGACTCGACTGACTGTCCACTTTCACGACGGACTCACCTACTCCACGGCCAACTGCAGACTGCCCGCCCAGAAGCCTAGGTGCGCCTTTCTCCCAAGCGCACCATGCTTCCGAATTTGGGGTTTACACCCCCGAGTTCACGGACCCTGCAGATGCTGACGTCACTAGACGACGACCAGTTTCAACCCATGCTTTAAAACTGGGTCCTACCTCCCTAAACCCACGGACTTGGCGGATGTTAAAGTCACCAGACGACCATGCAAACCGCCAATATTTAAAACTTCTCAAATTAGCTTCCAATGTAATGGGGAAATGCCATTAACCCGTTACAATACGCCTAAAATCGAGTGCCAGCTTGTGGTCATAGTCATTTTTTACCTTCCAAGCACTAGTCTTAATTCTTGCACCAATATCCTTAAAAGCGTCATCAGTTCTTATAGGTATATGAGCGTTGCCGAGAAAATAACAGGTTACATTATTCCGTGAATCTCCGCTCGAGTCATCCGGAAATAATCTTTTGAGAATTCTCTTGTCACTGCAAAAGCCGGATGAGAGTTTCTTCTTTTCATATACTCACTTTTGCATAGTTTTATCTAACACAGCTTCTGTTAAAGTAATAACAATTTTCCAAGCTCGGCATCCCAGTCTAATTAAGAAATCAAAAATCGAGCTTTTGCATCGACATGTTTTTGGTTACGCTTTTTTGTCGGTTTCTCGCACAACACAACAATGCTTTGTAAACTGCGCTCTAATCTGCGCGGGTAACTGCCCGACACAGTTTCATTGTCTGTGCTGCCCTGCCCTGCTCTGCGCTGCCCCTACTGCGCCACGCAGCTCAATGTGAGCCCCGGGTTAAGGTGGTCTTCCAAGAAGCAAAATGTTGGGCACTGCGGGCAACTGTATAGGATTTTTTTTTTTTTCGTTGATGTGGAGGTCATTAGAGGCAGGATAGGACTGGGGACGAGGAATTCGGCCGTGTCCTATTGAAGGAAGCATCCCGGCATTCGCTGGAGGGATTTGGGAAATGTAAAACTTAAGTCTGGATCGCCAGACGTGGATTCGAACCAGCGTCCTCCCGAATGCGAGGGCAGAGCGTTAACCGCTCATCCGCCACGCTCGGTATCTGCTGGATGATTCTAATCACTCATAGTATATGGATCTTCGAGATAACTCCACATTGCTAAATAATCTGTCGTCGTACCTATTCTAGTGTTCAGCCTGTTTATCTGTCTCCCTGTATTCCATTTAAGATTGCGACCTGGGGTAGCGCATCTAAAGTAGATTACTATTGTTCTACACGATTCAATCTCACTCGCCACAGATTGAGACGGACAACTTTCGGCGGAACGTCTAATGCAGCCTCCGTCCGCGGGAGATCTTTCATAGCTTTAAGCCTTTGTTTGGCGAGTTGATGCCCGAATAGAGGACGAGCTTTTCCGATAAAGTGGTAGGAAGAGAGAGAGAATCGGATTTGATGTCTGTGTGTGTTTCGTTACGCTTAAAACTTCGCCGAGTAACGCACGAAAGTTTTAAGGAGCGAATCAAAATTTTCCGAGGCTGCGAGAGGAGTTGTTGTCATTCGGCGTGGTTGTGCCGGCCTCCGCCAGGCAGCGCACCTGAGAGTAAAAACCAGTTTTTACCGAGGCGGGCCGGCGTAGTGGGAGAATGGAATCCGGGAGATCACAATACGCAGCGACGTGAATCTGGGGTTCGAGTCCGCGAAGGGTATCTGTGCGCGGTAGTTGGTGGCTAGATAGTGGGGGGGACAGGTGTAGATCGCTACCTCACAGGTGAGTGGTGGGGGGAGGCGCGGGAGGGGGGTGCTGAAGCCCCGCTGGAGGCCAGTGGAATTCCAGCGGCCGATCGGAGCGTACACTCTGCCCCATACAACTCGGAAAGTACCGTCAGTTTGCGTGTTAGTGGCTTCGCGTAGAGCGTAAAATGCGGCCTCGGCAGGGTTGCCAACCTTAACGCACCCGGCGGTGCGACTGTCCGGTCACCAATTTTCGTTTCTTTCCCGAGTGTTGGCGAGCAGGGAGATTGTGTAACAGTGTTGCGCGTGTGTTTGTGAAGTGAGTGCTTGTGTTTGTGCGCCTGTCCTCGGAGGTACCGGAGCCGTCCACGGATCCGAAGGTAAATATATAGCGGCGCAAATCAAACTCGGTTCCCTGGCAGCTTTCGCAGAATATGTACCACCTGTTACTGTGGCGATGTTGGCAGCACTGCTAGCTCAGTGACGTGTTAGTCCCTGGCCCGTGGCTCCCGACACTTGTTGCTTGTTTTCAGTTGTGGGGATATTTCAAGGTGTTTGCTGCATCACTTTAATGTCAGAACAAAAACACGAGTTAAACTTTCTGCACTGTGGAAAATTGACTGATATCCACCTATCTGAGACCTCTGTTTATGTTTTACTGTTTTGAGGCCGCTTTTTATGACAGCTGTGACTTTTCGTCATTGGCTAGTGTTTCCTTCAACCAGGTGTCCTCAAAATTTCCACGCTAAATTAAATCGGTGTGCCATGAAACATATGTTCTAATCTGAATTTATTAGTTGCTCCGGTGGCAATTTCCCTATTCATATAATTACACTTATCTTAATATTATTATTATTATCTTATATACTTTCAGTGTTAAATTCCTCCCCCGTCTACTTATGCAATTTACGAATTTTAATTTTTTCAGCGTTCTAGGTAAATTATTCATAGCAAATACCGATCCGCTATATTGGTATTTGCCGCATCTCCTCTCAAAAAGATTCATTTGTTCTTCTGATGATGAAATATAATGTACTTTTGATTCGTGGTAAGGAAGGGAAAGGTGGAAATTTACTGTAAACGTTAATATGGTAGACAATACTTTTTTTGTGGAATTGTTTACTAAAGAGCAATTGTCTAGAGTCTCTGGAAATTGTATTCAAAGACAGTAAACTAGCATGAGATAATATTTATTTGTGGTTAACATGGATATTAAGTAACCGAATGGTAAATAGTTATTTGATGATATTGTTAAGACTTGTATATTTTGTTTCATACCCTCTATACTGTCGTCAGGTGATATCGAAGGGAAGATATGTAGCATAACTAATTTAATTCTTCGAGTATACTTAAGTAACACAGTTTCGTTAAATATCTCACTTGCACATTTTCATGAATATCACAAAAGACAACTTGTTTTCATTTTGTTTCACAGCATTCTATAATATGGCCCTAATATACATTACTGTATGATTCACTCACAAGATTGATTGTCTGCCTATGAAATATTGGTCTATAATAGGATTAAAGCAGAGAGAATTAAAAACGAGACGGGTTACCTAGTTCAATTGGTCAGCATGGAAATAAAACCAAATGCATAAATAAATGAGTCGGTTATTACGTAACTAAGGCTGTTTTGTTTGTTATACAATACAGGTCGACCTGCTGCTGATATACAAGAATGGAAATACTGTATCTCGATTCTCGACGAATCGTTTGATATTAAACTCATTTGATAATGGGTTGCCATCTGTACTCTGTTTAGACTATTGTATTTTATCATGCGTAGGCGTACTTTATAATTTACGGAAGTAATTAAATATGTTAAAATACTTTTCTTACGTGACTCACATTATCATCTCACTGGTTGATTTCTTAAGTACAACAATAGGTAGTCCAACGCAATCTTAACAAAGCATTATTAAAATTCTTTGGGATACTTTAGTGTAATATCTTTGGATTGAAAGACTCTCCTGTTTCTGAACGCAATCACAATGAAATGTCAAACGTCAACCACTTCACACTGGACGTGTTTGTTTTGGGGTTTTTTTTCAGGTTACTTTCGATTCACTCGATATTTTTCGTTAAATAAATATCGAGATCATTGAATATTTTAATTTAAATATAAACCGTAGAGATGACAATTAATAATGATTACCATGAAAATGAGACCTACAATTATCGTGGAATCCGAACCACGGAACGTCCTAGCATCGTTGATTAACAAACCAGAGCTTTGCCGGAAGGGTCGGTGAGTTTTAAGGCCCGTCAAAATTACAGACGAGACTGGGTTTCGAACCGGGGACCTTCTGTACCCTAATGATATGCGGTAACCAACTGAGTCACTAGACCAAATAAAATGGTAACGAAAAGTATGAACTCAAACATAAAAAATGTTCTTTTTTTCTATACAGTGTGCTTTATTTTTGCTTTCTCAAAACACAAAAGTACTCTTATTGTAACAAAAAAGGTGACAACCGTATTTGATAGAGACCCTTTGAAGAGGTGTCAGCGATAGATTTCAAAGTCCAAATCTATTGGAGAGGGAGGTGAGAAACTGTACCAGGGGTGTAAGAGTATGGTATTCTTTTTTTTTTTTAAAAAAAAAAAAAAAAAAAAAACCTTACGGCTTTTTTATATCCAATTCTAACAATAAAATTTTAAGTCCGTGCGTAAGAATTCGCGGCCAACAGCTAGTATATATATAACGCTGTAGATATAATAGTGAAGCGTACGATCCAGTACCACTTTCCCTGACCCCGACTTTCCCCCCCCCCCCCCCATTTTTACATTATTTCCTTCAATGTTTAACTTAAATTTGTCACAATTTCCTTCATAATTTGTTTCGATTCCTGAATCCCTTCCCCACAGTTGAAAACTTCCTAATTCCCCCTTATACCTTGAATCAAGTGTCAGTTTCTTGTCATCTCGATCCCTTCCATTCCAATAACCGTCCAGATTTGATCACCAACGTATTTCTTCTACATACTCACCACTCCGTTCATCCTTCTCCTTTATGCTGTTTTTCGCTCAAATTGCTGTGGTAATTGTTGTAGGTAAGCTGTCCTGGATTATTTTTCGCGTCGTCTCGAATATTAACGCCGATCTGCGAACTATAAGGTTTGCGTAACGTTCGATGGGCGGTACCCGTCGCCGAATTCTGCTCGGTTGGCAACACTGTACAATCCGTTAAGCTGTTCCGGGCATAATTGTCGGTAATGACTTGCCGCGACCGAAGTATACTGAAGCTTAACAGTACTTTCTACTACTAACAGAGGGTAAAGTACTTCTGTAAGCTAGAAAAGAAACTAGTTTCTCGTCGAATGTGACTCTCGGAAGGTTGGTAGTGCTGTTGGACAAACGACGAACGTCTGGTCTGGAAAGTGCAGCAGGAATAAAGATAAAAATTGCTGACAGAAATTACGAAACATCAACATCACCTTCTAGCAAGTCTAAGGAATCCCTTCGTTGCTTTAAAATACGCAAAAGAATTTAATATGTGAAAACAGCAGAAACAAAGCAGCAAGTATGAAACACTGATTGTTAATAAAGCTTATCGACTCTACCATTAGAATGATGTGGTGGTGAGGAAACTGTCCAGAACTCGATAAAAAGGTTAGCCGGAAAAGAAATTGAACACTATCTTTTTAAGGGTTTCTACAGCCAAAGCGAAACGGGGCCATATTTTTGTCATTTAGCTGTCTAGTCGTTCCGCTAGTAAACGGAATAAATTATAGACCCCAAATTTGCGCATTTAATGCGCTTAGTCGACGAAAAACGAAAAATCGTATTGATTTTTTTTTCGTAAACTTAAATTCGTGGAAGTAGACAGAAAAAAAGGGGGGGGGGAATGTGTTTAATTCTTGTGAAGTAGAAGAATTTTAAAGTTTTTTTTTTTGCACTGGAAAGTAAAGTTGTCAGTTTTAAAATATATTTTGTTACCTAGCCTTTTTTAAACAACTGTTACCTAAAAATTGAAATTTGTCTGCAATACCGACCAATTAATTTACTTAAACGAAAAATACTAAAACCATATCTAACATATTTTGTACGTTATAGGAAAAACAAGCAGAAATTTTTATTTTAAGGTCATTTTGCTAAATACTAATATTTACAGTACACTAGCCTCAAATCCCTTCAAAAATAGTAGGTTGCACGGAATGTTCTGGCAAGTTATTTCTTTACAATTAGTTAACTAAATAGAAGTGTTATGAAACCACGCTCAACGCAATTCCTCGTGCCTCACGCTGCAACAAAATGTTTCAGTTGTCATCCTTGTCTAGGCTGCATTTCAACCTTACCACAAACTACGCTAATATTGCCGCAATCGCAGGCTAATAGTTATGTTATGGCGCGTAATATTAATATTTTTTTTTTTAAATGGCTTTCGGCTGCTGAGGCCATACAGCCAGCTCAATGTGAATAAGTCATCATGTAGTGTTTATATTCAGTATCTTGTAAGTATGGACACCACAGGACGGACAGGACATTCACACAGACACACAACACTTAACATCCATGCCCGCGGCCGGATTCGAACCGGCGACCTTCGGCACGCGGAGCTAGCACTCTAGCCCCTGCGCTACCGAGGCCGGCTATTAATATTAATAGGCTGCATAGATCACGATCTGTGTGGAAATATTTTCATTAAAATGAAGGAATGATTTTATCTCATGACAGCTGCTTAAATGATTACTATATATATAAAACGTGAATAAGCTGTTACGACGAATGCTAATATTTCTGTTCGAAAATGAAAGCTTTCATTGCACGCATACACTGCATCGCCATTTAAAAGTTACCCCGTATTTCTTATCTTACTGTAACAGTGAACAGACTATATAACGATCCAACGATTATAAATAAACAAAAGGAAGCTAACAATTATTATGTTAATTTAAATGCATTGCATATTTTTCTTTAAGTGCTCTGTTAATTCATTTCTTTCCAATTGCTTAAATAAATAGAATTGTCACTAAATAAAGCTTACGCCCTCTTTTTTTTTGTAGTATCATCTCTGGAATTTGTTAGTTCGTCAAAGAAGCGCGGAATCGTGTCGTCAGCATTACGGATATAATAACCAAGCGTAACCTTTTATTAGTCTTGATGATGATTAGAAGATATTAACAAATGAAGTTAGATTTTCAAGATAAGAATAGAGGCAAGCTGTCAAGTTGATACCTATCATAAGACGTATCCACGGGAGATGATAAGTGAAGCTGTTATCCGCGTATTAACAGTTAGGTGGAAGAGAGTGACGTCTCGTATAGCTGCATGCATTCCTAGGATGTTTACCGTGACTAGGAAGCCGTTATCAGCTAGCTGCCGTTATCGCCAGTTCGCTCACATAAACCAGTATTCCAGGCTGCCACATGCACGCGAGGCAAAACTAAGCTACTGGTCATCTGTTCACCTCTTGCCGTTAGCACGTGGCTGATCGCGATGAACTGGGTCGCTGATACTGCTGAATCACCATCACCCGGCAGTGACCACTGGCAGGTACCTAGGGACTAGGTTCGACTCTCCGCCATATCGTGCCGAATTACGTTTTTCGCCGGTTTTCCGTGTCGCATAGGACAGTTACAGGATGGCCGACACGCTTTAAAATACATTAGAGGGCATCCATAAATTACGTGAGGTGTTTTTCGGATTCAGGACCCCCCCTCCTAGAAATCACCCTCGCAACTTTTTGAGACGAAATACCCCCCAAATTCGACTTTCGCGTCATTTTTAGACTTTTTTTTTTTCTGTAGCTCTACAGTCCAACAATAAAAAATCCCCTTGGTGAGATTCGCCAGATGACCCCCCCCCCATTTCATCTCACGTAATTTATGGACGCCCCCTTAGCACAAACGTTACACTGTTTACTTGTAGATGGCAGCACTCACTTCGTGGTGGGGGAGTGGTAACGCTCCGGTCTCACATTCGGGAAGACGCGGGTTCGAATCCTCGTCCGGCCAGCCATAATTCGGTTTTCCATGGTTTCCCCAAATGCCTGAATGGTTTCTTCAAAAGGTCAGGGTTGAATTCGTTCTCGTTCCTTGCACACAGTATTTCTCCGCCTCTAGTGACCTCTACGTCGATGAGTATAGAGCGAAAATAATCTGAATCCCTTACCCCCCCCCCCCCAGGCCTGAAATCGAGTGCCAGCTTGTGGGCTTGATAGTCCCGTCCATTCCATGCACTAGTCTTAATTCTTCCACCAATATCTTTCCCCGCCTCATCATCATTCGACGAGCTCCCTCCTGTGGCTTGTTTGGTGCAACCTCCTGCACCTGCAATATGGGATGAGTCGGTTTCAAATCTCCGTGCGACCATTGCGATTGCGATTTCGGTTTCCATGGTTTCCCCAAGTCACTCCACTTTAAAACCGGGATGGTTCCTTAAAAAGGCCATGGCTGAATTCCTTCCTCTTGCATGCCCCACTCCTTTCCCACATTTAATGATTTTAATCCCTAAATTAAAAGTTAACATCTAAAATCCTTAGGACAAAAAAAAGGAATTACGTTGAAGCGTTTTAAAATAGGGTTACCAGACGTCACTGTATTTAGGTCTCTGTCCCCATACAGATTTCGCTCCCGAGTTTTTATTGTTGTCCTCTTATATTTTTTTAAAAAATCACGTGGGAATTTTTAATAAGCCCTGATTGGCTAATGCAGTCTAACAAATAAAAAAATATAAAGCAGACTTCTTTTCATCTACATAAAATTACGCAAAAAATGCTGCATCTTGTACACAACATCTTTGGATAATCATGTCTTCCTGCTGTGTACAGCTCAGTGTTGCCACCTTACGAAAGCAAAAGTCGCTAGACCTGGTATCAAAACACGCCAGATTGCTGGATATTTAGAATTATTGTAAAAGATTCGCTAAAAATCGCTAAATAAAATAATGAAATTAGTAAATTAAGTAATACAAATTTTTTTAATAAATAGTATTTTCATTAAATTAAATATAACATTGTACTAATAAACAACATCAAATTATTTCAGTCGACATTTCTTCTTCATCATCTTGGTTTATCGTTAGAGTTGCATAATTTCCAAACGTGGAAGGCTGAGTTGAATCGTCAGTCTTAGATTTAAAAGAGTGTTTAGCATCTTTACCAATTGCAGCAATCACATTAGCCGGAAGCTCGTAACTGTAGAAAGTTTTATTCTCACAATTTTTAACTGATTCCTTATAAAAAAGAATGCTACCAAGAGTATTTACAGCTGTCCTGTTTCTCAAATTGTTTTTTTTTTTTAAGAATGTTCATTGTACTTAAAATCCTTTCTACTGCGGCATTCGAGTAATAGGATATGGTTAAATCAGATTATTCCAGCAGCATTCTTGTACTGCGTAAGCCATATTCCGTTTTCAATATATTATGTACGCCATTATTTATCCAAGTCATGACCAATGCCGGATTTAAACTTTTTTTTAGTGTAGGCTGTTCATTTTGTGCCGCCTTTTTCTCCTTCATAATTATACCAATCACAAATTTGTATTACCTTTATTAGGTAGCAAACGATTATATGTATATGTGAAGGGATATAGATTAAGGGTGACTTCATTAATTGAAAGTATTCAGATTTAATCATAAATTGAAACAAGAAAAACGAATGTTTATTATGAAACAAGAATACAAACAAGAAAATAAAAAATGTAATACATAATTATAGTTTTCTACGGGATTTTTGATTGGCGAAGTCATCTATAAGATCATCATAGTTTATGGTGTTCATTATCTCTGCTTCTACCATATATATAGAAGAGCCAACTTCGTAACACACTACAGAAAACACGATAACACGTACGCTCTGATTTGTAATCAATTATTATTAAACGATTATAATTTATATTATTTTGAATCAGATTAACGGTTTCGGCATAGATCAATACATGTTTCTTAAAAATTTCAAAGAATTTAATTAATTATTAGCTGAGAATGACGAGTTAAGTTTCAAAAATCATTGACTTTTGAATGATTTTTTCAATAAAATTAGGACTTTCGAGCGCTCGGAACTTTCAACATCCAGATACTCAGTTAGCGAAATCTTAGATCATACGTAAGTATTTTTATTATAGAAATCATGAAATGTAAGTCTGTCAGCAGAAACTTACCTCTGTCTATAGAGTCTCACTTCTGAAATATACGACGGGCTACAGACTTCGTTGAACAAGATAGAAAGTCAGGAAACTAATGAAGAATTAAATTAATAATTTAACTAATTGTTCGCTGTCACCACTTACCTAAATGAAAATTGATAGTAAACGTATTTTTCTTTTCTACTAATTGTTCCGAGTTTGTCACTTCACTACTAGATGTCACCGCTTAAATGAAAATTTATAGTAGACGTTTTTCTATTATGTTTATAATCACACACAAATTTGACGGCTTACTAAAGCGGGCACCCTAGGAAATTTGCCGCCCCTAGGCTGGAGCCTATACAGCCTAATGGGAAATCCAGCACTGGTCATGACAGAGCCATTACGTACCCCAATTCCAATCAAGTTTTTCGAAACTGTGCAAGCTTGAATATCAACTAAAAATGACGAAATATTTTTTTAGCTATACATATTTAAGAATATCGCTTAAGATCTTCAAAATTCACTAAATCTAGCGACAAAATCGCCAAGGTGGCAACATTGGTACAGCTACTCTGTCTACGATCATCTTTGGAGTTGGTAGAAGGTTCAGTGCTGACAGTATCCAGAATCATTACAGAGGCATGCGAACGGGTATTTTTCCGGCGTATAAATGCAATATAGTCTTCGCGGGGTTGCAGTCGGATATTTTCATGAAACGATGACAACGTTCCGACAGGTCCTCTGTTAATAGATTCTCGACACCAAGATACGATTACCTGATGAAGACAACAGCAAACACTGCCGAAACGTTGTCATTGTTTCATGAAAATATCGGCTGAAACCCCGCGAAGCCTATGTTGCAATACAGAAACAGTTCAAGCCATGATGACCATATTGATACACTTTTTCTTGATGTGCCAAAAACTTTCAGGCAAGCTCGGATCAAGACGAGATCTTCTCAAGAAGGTTCATTCCTCTGAGAAATATTACTGATAACAATTTGGATATAAAATCGGGTACCATATCATTGAAAATACGAAATATGTAACAATGTTAAATATTTTTCTTTAAGGTTAAATCAACCTTTAATGATATAACTTACAACAGTGTCCACGGAACAATGGGTTTATAAGTATCTTTGACCTTGCAATGATGGAGCATCGCAGAGTGATAGGATTATCGCTGGACATAGGTAGTCAGGCGGGGGAGGGGGGGGGGGTGTAAGGACAAAGACCGACACTGGGGTTGGTATCGCCTAAGTACCTTATCTAACTGTCTTGGTAGCACTTCACTGTCCAATGAAAGTTTGTTACATATTTTAATTTAACTTGACCATGTTGCCAGGATACAACAAGAATGCTAACAGGTCGCCACAATATTTAATGACCCAAATATTGAAAAGGTATGGTAACAGCTACAGAAAATGAAACAGTTCACTTTCCAAAATTCTTCCAGTTATTAAAATGAAAAATTCAAAGTTCAAAAAGCATTCTTAAGTTGCGTAGGCTAATCGAACAATCGATCCAAAAGTTACAGGTTATGGAGAGAGGTAACACCGAACAAACCCCAAAGAAAAGTTACAAGTTCATGTCCAGACCAAAAGCCACGCGCCCTTTCCAGTCAATGGCTGACTCCAGAAATGCCAACATACTCCCGCACTCCAACCTAACGTCGGATAGCCAACACACCAACACACGCTTAGGATCAATCTTACTAACAAGACTGCAACCCGGAAAAAGACAATAGCGTCACCTCGGCCTCTAATTTATACCTTCGCTGACGTCAGAGCAGAAACGCCGCTTTCTGCCCCACACTTTAACGAATTAGATCGGAAATATCTCAGTAACTAAACAGTTATCCAAAACTTTAAGTGTGGCAGGTGTTTCGACATATTTAATTGTGAAATAGTGAATATTATAAATGAATAATTTAAGCAACTGGGTTTAAAAGTTCCAGCGTAGGGTGTGACTACTTTCCTACCTGGGGATTTACTATTATGCTGAAAATTCTACATTTCGTCATTTTATTAATGCCACGATTTATGCAAATTATTTTATTCTCACTATGATCTACAAAAATTCGCGAGTTTATTGGTGTGATTTTTATTAAGATTGGTGCAGGGAAAAGATTAACCACGCTGTAACCAAAGTGTGTTTTTGTTTTAATTTTATAACTTTATTTTCTAGGACTTTTATTGCAAAATATAAAATTACCAGACACGAGATTCTCTGATTAAATCGCGTATTCTGAAAGTTGTCTCATCTCTGTATCTACTTTAGATCGGTTGGAAAAATATTTCTAAACTCCACACGTGGATGCAATTTTAAGATCTCTATAGCATACGGTTCTATTGCTGGTAATTACTTGAAATAATTATACGTGATCTTAGATTTTTGGTTCTTTCCGGAAATCTACTTTTTTATTTTGAAATGTCCTCTAGGATTTTGAGATAAAAATTAATTTAGAGTGAAGTGCAACTGACGAAGCATTAAAAATTGATTTAAGTTATTTAAACGTCCTGAAACTACGAAATTTTAGTGAATTTATCTTTAATCGCCTGATTACCTCCCTACAATTATTTATTTGGTTCGAAAGTATGTTAAAAAACAGTGAAATGCCAATATTAGAAATTACTTGTGCACTGAACTGGATTATTATGGATTATCATATCAAAGGTTAGTAAAAGGTGTTAATATCACTACAGAAAGTTACTTTAGATTGGTTTATTTGCTATTAAGTTACTTTATTGCTCCTAAAATTGGTTTAAAATGACAAAATGTTCCCCAGTTAGCAATTTCCTAAGTCCAAGGTAATATTATTACTGATTGTTTAATTCCAGTTGACTAAAAGTTTGTTTATTATTATTCAGAGTTTATATTCGGCGTTTAGCAACTACTAAAGGTCTTTACTGCATTCAAATTGGTTTAGAAACTACGAAGTTAACTTATATCAAAATCTATTATTTGAAATTGAAGTTGTGGGATTTAATCTCTTTCCTCCCAACCTGATGTCTTCTTTTTGTTATTAAAGGTTTATTTAGAGCCTTTATTTAATTATGGGTGCATTTATTATCCCTAAAAGGTTTTATTTAGTGTGATAGGTTACGGTATCTCTATGCCATACAAAGCCTTACTCTCATAACCTAACCATGAAACGAAACTATCTTCTACTACAGAGTAAACTTTCCCTCTAATGTCTAAAGGTGAGAGGCTAGAATTTAACCAAAATTCTAAGATGCTTACATGCCCCCCGAAGATTGAGGTTATTTTCCCAAGAAAACTAACTGAATATCTTGAAAAATAGAGAGAAAAAAAATTTAAATTCCCAAATGAAATGAATTATCCCACAAAATCTAACTATCTCTTGTTGGTTCGGTTCTCTCTCCATCATTCATACTCAAAACAAAATATTATCATTTATAACAATCTCAAAACTTTAACTCTCTCTCACAAGATTATTACAAAAATTTTCAAACTCATTCACTCTTAAAAGATTGATATTACTGAGAATTTATGATCAAATAACAAAAATGTAAAAATATAAAAAATGATCACAAAATTATAAGCATGTGTGTTCTCACAAAATTGTCGAACTATCAAACATATTATCAATATAAAACATAAATTGTGTACATGTAAATTACAAAAGTACATTGACAAATATTATACAAGAAATATTCGATCTGTTTTAAGAAAGAAAAACCTTAAGGTTTAATATTTTATAAGCATAAACATAAGGAACAAAATGGTGTTTTACAAATAATCTTTCTTTACAATTCCATATTGGAAAGTCTTTCGTTCTGTGAACGTCTTTGTTTGCATATTACACTGTTTTATTATGGCCTTACCACCTTCCCCTTTTCACACCTCACACCCTTGCTACATAACTCCCTAAATGGGTGAAAACCCAAGTCCTGAAACGGGCGCAGACTTTAAGGCTCGTAACTTATATAAACCAACAGCCTTATGGCTAGTTCTGCCGAGTACAGTCCATCATCCCCGGTTCCTGACGCAGCAGGAGTAGCCTGGGGAAACTCGGTCAGCTAGCTGGTCTGTGAAAGATACAAAACAGAAAACGAAATACGGGAATTAGTGGCGGCCAAATTGTTCTTAATGACTAACATATACCTAAGGAAAAATTAAGATCAAATACAAAATAGGTACAAAAGTAAGATTACAATAATCATAGTATTTACAATGAAATTTCACAAGTTGTTGGCAAATGAAACAAAGAGAAATATTCACCTGTAAACGGTGATAAAATAATTGCAAATAGTAAGTAAAATGGAAAACAAGTACAAGTTATAAGTCCTATAAGTAAGTAATGTTACAAAAATTTATCCAAAGGAAAACCTAACAATAAAAGTACAAGAAAAATACAAGCATTCCATATCAAATTAAAACATATGAAATGAACTTGGTCCAAGCCAAGTTATTGGATCACTCAATTCAACTGAATTTATTACAATCATAAAAATATTACTTATTAGATTTATTACATAGTATTATCCCCAAAGAAAAGAAACATCTAAAATGTGTAGGGGAAAATTGTAACTTATAAGGAAACGTAGTTTCCAAGCAGCAGTACACTGCTGTGTAAAATGAGAGTATAAAAGTAGTGTATGTGTGTATGAAATGTTACAAAAGATCTTTTTTGTTGAAGTATCACAACCCTCGTTGTGTTCACCAGTACACTGGTGCAAAAAAAAAATCACATATCCTTTATAAATATTATAACAACTTATTCTGCAAAAGAGGTAGGTCCTGGTTATGTGTGGTTATAATGGGGTGTGTGTCCCCTGGACCAAATATCTCAGAATAATGTCACAAGAAAAGTTGTATACTCAAATCAGTTATAGTTTAGGAAAGTTAGTTCAAGTGTTATAGTGTATTGTTAATAATGAACATTACTCTCAAAATTCTGATTGCTTAAGGTCACTATGAAGTGCCTAAGGTGCAACAAAGCACAAAAAAAAAAATCCTCAACCTAAGTTGGGTAAATAAGACAAAGCGAAGAAAGTGTTACTTAAAGTAGGAAAATGTATAGGAAAGTTTATTATAAAAAGTTTGCTTAGAGTGGTTTATTTTTTACTATAAAAATATTTGAAAGTATGTGTGTATCCTCATCACATTACTAACATCATTCAACCTTCTTAGTGTACAAGACAATAGGAATTGCCATCCCAAAACCGTTCTACGGTACAGATAAACACTTAAGACAGTACATAACTTCCAAAATAGCTTTCAATTCATTCTTCCGCAACAAGAATGTAAACTCACATCAGTTTTAATATCATATCTCCAAGATTCCATTATGTGTAACAAACTTGGTTATATCCGCTTTTGTCTCTATAGTGTGTTGACTGCTCATGTTTCCTATATATATATATGTATTGTGTATGAAATTGTGTAACTATATGAAATAACAATGACGCCTTATTTGTGTATGTGAGGTCATCCCTAGGTGATGCCTAATGTGTTTTAATATAGGAGGTCGCCTTTTTTACACTGATACATAATAATAATAATGATGGGTGGAAATGCAATTAATAATTATGGGATTCGCAGGTGAGTCTCCGATTCCTGGCCCTGGTAATAAATGTGGGATTCGCAGGTAAGTCTTTGCTTCCTGGCCCTAATAATAATGGGATTCGCAGGCAGGACTCTATTCCCTGGCCCTATTAATAAAATAACAATAACGCATTCCCCCAAAATGGTACTTTCTTCTCTTCCAGCCTCCCCCAAAAATATAGGAAAACATGTTATATCTCCACCTCTACTTTAACTAGAGCATCAACTTCCTCACTTGCACAAACAACTTTATCCCTTTGACAATCCATCTCAACATCCATAAGCTCCGCCCTTGGTGTCTCAGAAATTCTATCCAATCTAATCTGGCATATGACTTCCCAAGGTAGATGTTCAAATATTATTAGATGAAAGTACTCATTAGAAAAGTAAAGAGTTTGCAAAACTTCTGGTCCCAATACAACTTCAAAAATCAAACTCAGCTGAGTAAAAGACTCAGATAAACAAATACTAACTATCAAAAAGGTGCAAAAATGAAAAACATTTAAAGTAACACAGGTTGTCTGAGACTGTGTGCAAGCGTAGATTTCCCATGGGTGTACCTGAACAGGAGGATTAGTAGGTTTAAGTTTTAAGACATTCCTCCATTCAGCAAAAAGTGTTGGCCTTCTGTTTGATGGTAAGGGGTTCAACATACTTTTCATCTTTATCCCCCTCCCAAAACAATCATAACTCAAAGTAGTCTTATTGTGCTGGTGCAGCATAGACAAGTGAGTTTGTGAAAACGAAACCCTGTTTTCTTTTGCCATACCGAATGCAACGGGTTTCCTGAAATTATCAGGATAAAATTTAATGAAGTACTCACTGCCTGAAAAATCTCTTACATTCTGAAAAAGAATAAAAGTGAAAAATAGTTGATTAAGACCACATTGTTCCCAATTAGGAATAGTAATTTGTGGCAAATCAGTATGAATGTTTTCAGGAAACATTTCTGAAATAATTGCTGTTTCAGCTTATCCACAAAAGTAGGCTTGTATCGCCTTACAAGCTGTTTGGATTTGGAAATATTAGGCTCATATGAGCAAACAGCCTGTGTTGTGGGATCAGCTGATTGTATATTATGAATCTGTTCTTCCATTTGAACAGTAGCGACATCCATAAAATCTTTACTAACACATAAAGTTACTGTTGAATGTTCATTATCATTAATCACTTGTGAAGGCTCCGCCGTAGCAGGCAGAACATCAGTTTCAATATTGACAAGTTCAGATACAATATTATTATATACAACAGGTGGGTCAATGGCCTGTGAAAGATCAGCTGAGGGCTGTACCTGAATTTCAGTTTTGGAAAAATTAGTTGTTTCTACTGCAATAGAATCTAAGTGGTCAGTAGGTGGTAATGGATCAGCTGATGCATTAATGCTAGGTTCTGTCACCTCTATGGGTGCAGAATATGTTTCCGAGTTTCCAAGTAATGGTAATTCTGATGTTCTAAGATCAACAGCTGATATCCCCTTGCTTAACTAATTGTCCCACTTTGCTTTGGCAACCCTGAATATCTGTTTGTGCTTTTTGTACTTGCAAATCCAAAATGGAGACATGTTGCAGTGTTTGTTGTTGTCGCTGATCAATGTTGAGGACCTGTTCATTGAATGATGTCAACTGGACTTTACTATTTACAACTTCCTGTGTAAGGGAGGTAACATCCTCATCAATTCTAGAGACATTTTGTTGTACCTCTGCAATTTGTTGAGCATTTGTCTCAGTGGTGGCAGCTAAATCTTGTACCTTATTGTGCACTTGAACCACATTATTACTTACTGCAGAAACAGTATTGTGAATGGACTTAATGGAGTCAGCTGATGTGGAAACAAACTGTTGTAGGTCAGCTGATATTTTAGCAATTGTGGAATCTTGTGTGTCAATTCTAGGTACAATTTCTTTTTGAAAATTATCCAATTTGTTACTTAAAGTGTTTGAATTTTTATAACATGTGTCCCTAAGTGAATAAAGTTGGATATTAAAATCTTCAAGTTGGGTATCTACGTTATGTGCATGTTTGTTAAATGTCTGGAACATTTCAGTGCGGTGTTCTTGTAACTGTTTTGTAAAATCTTGTTTATTGGCCTCACACTTCTTTTCAGCTTGTGTTAATCTGTTTTCTAGAGACTGTGTTTGTTGTGTGAAAGTTTGTGTTAGTTTTTGTTCCAAAGATTTGTACGAATTGTTGAGGGTGGTTCTGAAACTTCATTCTAGTTGTTTCAAATCTTTATTGAATTCATCCTTGTGTTTATCAAGTTTACTATTGATTTCGTGTTTTTGTTCGTCAAACTTATTATCAAGTCGTTGAAAAAGTGTGTCGATCCAACTGAACTCAGTTGGTATATTGCTTATTGGTGTAGTAGGCTCTGCTTCAGTTGTCTGAGTATCCATTGCAGTGGAGTGTGATGGAAATTGTACACTACCAATCATGGGTTCAGGTGGTGGATGAGTAGTATTTTGTGTTTCAGGTGTGCATTTATCCCCATTATTTTCTGGACCATATCCCCGAAAATCGCTCTCAGAGGTAGTGCGTGAGCCATCACTGTGTACGTTAGTATCAGAATTATGTAATAAATTATACTGTTGCAATTGTGGATTGTCTTCTACATCAGATTCACCTGAATGGAATATAGGAAGCTCAGTACTAGAAACAGGAGTCAAGTTTGCAATTCTTTCTGCTAAATGAGCAACCTGTATAGGGTGGGTCTGCTGAGTATCATGTACAAGTTCCTCCTGAACAGGAATAGTATCAGCAGTAGACTGAAGTGAGGTGTCTGAAGTATTACAGTCACATTGACATTAAGTTGCATTTGATTACTGAGATGTTCATCAGTCTGTTCAGCAGACTGTGAACCTGGAACATCAGGTTGTTGTGTCATATTTATTAAGCTTCTAGATCTGTTAGCATAGAATGAATTCTCATATCTCCCCCCTCCCCATTACTAGTTCCTAAGCTTCTAACAGGTTTGTCATCATTGATGCCATAGTTACAATAACAATAAAGAAATACTACCAAAGAAAACAATATTAAAGAATTTGGTTGAATAATACCCAAAAAAAAAATATTACAAATCGGTACAGCAGGATATCAGCAAACAGCTGATTCGAAAATTTCAAAGTTCGACGCTTAAAAAAATAAACAAGAACACAAAAAAATTAAAATGGAAATTCCCAAAACACAAGAAAGAAATAAAATAATGAATACACCGAATAATATTAACTCCCCTGAAACAAAACACTGTAAAAATCGAAGTATCCAAATGTAAACACAGCAAAGACAAACACTGAAGCAGATGGTGAACACAAGATAGAAAAGAAAAAAAAAATTATATCTTTGTTATGGAGTATGTCTCAGCAAATCATCGGCACAGATGTACAATCTCTGTGGTAGTAAAATCTTTGAGTCGCATACAACACCAGCTGGTCGGAAGTATACAGAAAAACAGCTGATCGAAGTTACATATCACCGTAAAGTTCCCAAAACACTGTTGATTCACTCGTAGACACGAAAATTAATGAAAAGCCAGGTAAAATTAGGCTGATAGGTAACATAATTACCCCAAAGTCTTGTCACTCAGTATAATCGAGCACAAGTTTGCCACCGTAATGGCATAAATAATAGTAAAAATGCGGTTACTGTGATTGTAACCTTTGAGTATATCATAAGATATTTCGGTCAACTATTGATGGAAGGTGAATGATTATGCAGCACGAAAAAGAAGGAAGAAACTGCATAGATGATAGAAAAGAATGCTCCCGGCAGGCCTAAACTGTCGCCAGAGTCTAGGATGGAGCGGCCCGATTTCGGATGAAAACACTTTTACTTAACTTTGTGCAGGCTCGCAGTCCTTTGTCGGCGTGATGAATGGGGCGACTTGGAGTGGCGAAAACCGTGTCGACCGCGCCTCTGGACCTCGCAGGTCAGCACTCCATGAAGTGAAAGAGGCGTCGGCGGCTGCGAACTCTGCCCTCGGCTGCAGTCGTGCGGTGTTGGTGATGTGGTCAGGTTGGCTGAAGTCGATGTAGGCGTTTCGGAAGAAGATGGTATCCTTAGTTAAAACTCACTGGTATCCGTGATGATCGGTAAACCCTCTCCACAGTTTTTGAAATTTGAACAAACACGAGCCTTACAGTCCCATGTAAGGACATAGACCGACACTGGGGTTGGTATCGCCTAAGTACCTTATCTAACTGTCTTGGTAGCACTTCACTGTCCAATGAAAGTTTGTTACATATTTTAATTTAACTTGACCATGTTGCCAGGATACAACAAGAATGCTAACAGGTCGCCACAATATTTAATGACCAAATATTGAAAAGGTATGGTAACAGCTACAGAAATGAAACAGTTCACTTTCCAAAATTCTTCCAGTTTATTAAAATGAAAATTCAAAGTTCAAACAGCATTCTTAAGTTGCGTAGGCTAATCGAACAATCGATCCAAAAGTTACAGGTTATGGAGAGAGGTAACACCGAACAAACCCCAAAGAAAAGTTACAAGTTCATGTCAAACCAAAGCCACGCCCTTTCCATAATGGCTGACTCCAGAAATGCCAACATAACTCCCGCACTCCAACCTAACGTCGGAATAGCCAACACACCAACACACGCTTAGATCATCTTACTAACAAGACTGCAACCCGGAAAAAGACAATAGCGTCACCTCGGCCTCTAATTTATACCTTCGCTGACGTCAGAGCCAGAACGCCGCTTTCTGCCCACACTTTAACGAATTAGATCGGAAATATCTCAGTAACTAAACAGTTATCCAAAACTTTAAGTGTGGCAGTGTTTTCGACATATTTAATTGTGAAATAGTGCTATTTAATGAATAATTTTAAGCAACTGGTTTTAAAAGTTCCCAGCGTAGGGGTGGACTACTTTCCTACCTGGGGATTTACTATTATGCTGAAAATTCCTACATTTCGTCATTTTATTAATGCCACGATTTATGCAAATTATTTTATTCTCACTATGATCTACAAAAATTCGCGAGTTTATTGGTGTGATTTTTATTAAGATTGGTGCAGGGAAAGATTAACCACGCTGTAACCAAAGTGTGATTTTTGTTTTAATTTTATAACTTTATTTCTAGGACTTTTATTGCAAATATAAAATTACCACGAGATTCTCTGAATTAAATCGCGTATTCTGAAAGTTGTCTCATCTCGTATCTACTTTAGATCGGTTGGAAAATATTTCTAAACTCCACACGTGGATGCAATTTTAAGATCTCTATAGCATCGGTTCTATTGCTGGTAATTACTTGAAATAATTATACGTGATCTTAGATTTTTTGGTTCTTTCCGGAAATCTACTTTTTATTTTGAATGTCCTCTAGGATTTTGAGATAAAAATTATTTAGAGTGAAGTGCAACTGACGAAGCATTAAAAATTGATTTAAGTTATTTAAACGTCCTGAAAACTACGAAATTTTAGTGAATTTATCTTTTAATCGCCTGACTATCCCTACAATTACTTTATTTGGTTCGAAAGTATGTTAAAACAGTGAAATGCCAAATATTAGAAATTACTTGTGCACTGAACTGGATTATTATGGATTATCATATCAAAGGTTAGTAAAAGGTGTTAATATCACTACAGAAAGTTACTTTAGTTGGTTTATTTGCTATTAAGTTACTTTCTTGCTCCTAAAATTGGTTTAAAATGACAAAATGTTCCCCAGTTAGCAATTCCTAAGTCCAAGGTAATATTATTACTGATTGTTTAATTTCCAGTTGACTAAAAGTTTGTTTATTATTATTCAGAGTTTATATTCGGCGTTTAGCAACTACTAAAGGTCTTTACTACATTCAAATTGGTTTAGAAACTACGAAGTTAACTTATATCAAAATCTATTATTTGAAATTGAAGTTGTGGGATTTAATCTTTTCCTCCCAACCTGATGTCTTCTTTTTGTTATTAAAGGTTTATTTAGAGCCTTTATTTAATTATGGGTGCATTTATTATCCCTAAAAGGTTTTATTTAGTGTGATAGGTTACGGTATCTCTATGCCATACAAAGCCTTACTCTCATAACCTAACCATGAAACGAAACTATCTTCTACTACAGAGTAAACTTTCCCTCTAATGTCTAAAGGTGAGAGGCTAGAATTTAACCAAAATTCTAAGATGCTTACACTGAACAACCCTCTTTTTCCCCACAATTTGTGCACTATTTTACAGAAGTATCAACTTTGTTTCTATTTACAGATTTACAGTACAGTACTTTTTCGCACATATTTTGTTCAGAAATTTCACTAACAAAGAACAAGGTACAATGAGTTTTACACCTTGCTATTTTATATCCTTGTGACCATCCTGATACTGGCTTTGATGCTGAATGTTTGTTGTAGCCACAAGGCGACAACAATTCTTTCCATGTGCCGGTATTTTTTAGTTTATTTTAAAAATCTGAAACATGCCGTGTTTGTCCTGAGACTTTGTCATTGATTTGCTGTGTTGGTGAGTTCTGTTGACTTTAATATCTTGTACCAACATTATATATCTGTAATAGAATCATTTGCATCTTCTAAATTAAATCATAAGTGTCTCCAAAATGAAGCAGAAGAAAATAAGACTTCTTTTGCTTCGGATATGTAAAATATAATGCACCTAAAGTAATTTTAAAGGCAATATAAATGCTATATAAACAAACTATACAAATAAAAAATCTGAACAAATCAATAATGAGAACCACCCTCTGTCCCAATTAGTTTGGATTATCAATGCTATACTGTATCACAATCTAAAAAAGAAGAATTATTCACATTTCTTCCAGTTTTAAATACAAAATTCTTGTAACACATATCCAACCATTATACATTTTTGTCTCTTTTATTTGCATATAAGATACTTACACACATAGGGCACTCCATCAACATCATCATCATTGTTGTTGTTAAGTGACATGTCCTGAAAATGTCAATGCTGTGTGTGTGTACGTATCTATCCATGTTTCCATGCCGCAGCAATCATTAACTTTGAAAAATAAGAGACACCTTATATATATAATGATAGCTTACCAAAGTCAAATTTTGTAATGCATAGGTATTAATTTTTTTCACTTTACCCTAAAACACTCACAAATAAATTTTTACACCATTCAGAGAAACTGTAACCCGTGCCGACTTACACTGACTCATCTTCATATAAGTTGCGTGAGAGTAGCGGCGCACGCCCACATTAATTGTTACTGTCATTGCAGTTATTGAATAGGTATCATGTATTGTTTTGTTCTAATAGATGGTTTTAGGATTACAAAGTGCTAGAAATGGCATGTTTTTATTATGAGAAGCAATCTACAAAATTGCAGGAGTTCTATCAGTTTTATTTTTTAATATCCGCGAAGGAAAATTGACTATAAGTGAAAGCCCTAATGACACTGTACTTCAGTGCATTATATTCTGGAGAATATTATGAAGACAGTCGAAAAATAATGCAAGCAAATCTCTGGTTGTTTGTCAGCAAAGGGAAAAGGATTTCAAACGTTAACTGGATAATGTTTATGGTATTGCACACACTCACGCCCCCCAAAAGGATGTAAACAAAGGAGGGTCTTCTTATAGCAACAGAGAGTGCCACAGAAACCAGGTTGCTTGGTAGTTGTGTAAAACTAACTGAAAAAGGAGAAAGCCTAAAACAAATGAAAATAAATGAACAAAAAATACTTAAATATATGTGATCCAGAGGGTAGCCAAACTCTTCAGCTTGCTATGATTTGTTGACGCTATCTCAAGAACTCAATGAACCATCTTCAAGTTCTGGAGAACATCAGGAAGAGCATTTAACAAACCCACCAGAAATAATTCAATCAGGAAAAGCAGCAAAGCGTAGAAAAGAAAAATCATTACTCTTAAATTAATAGCTGCCTTGGATAGGTGCCAGTAAGTGTAAGATTCAGCTTATGTTCTTCAAGTTTTTGTGGAGGCACTTGGACTTAGTATTGATGATTTTCTTTAAACAAGTCTTCGATTTGACACAAACGAGGATGGAAAGAGGAGAAGCTATAATAACCGATTTTAAAATGACGTGACCCAAGTCATAAACATTCAGTGGGATGGCAAGTTGTTGCCTGGTTATGGGCGTAAGAAGTTCCAAAGAAGAACGACTGCCAATTTACTCATAATTACAATTTGCTATAGGAACTACTTTCTGTGATAAACACCGAGGTAATGTTGTTCTGAATGCTCCGAGTAAGTGATCAAATGCAGATAATGAGCTGTGGTACAATTGCATCTAACATAGGTTGTCTCGATGGTGCTTTGGCACTTCTGGAGCAAATGATAGACAGAAAGTTGATACTTTTTGCATGACGGCATCAAATTGATATTAGCACTCTGAAAAAATATGTCAATGTTATTATACAAACTGAGTAGTTGTTACTTTTCTATTTGGCTAATTAAAACAAAAATCCTTCGTGAGAGACGACTACAGAGAACTAATTGGGCTATGAGTTATTTTTGGAAGGAGGTAGGGGCAAAGAACTGAAAATAAGGCCTTCTCGTATAGTGCATCAAGTGTGATGTTTGGCAAGAGCCTTTTATTCACTCAAGATGTGTTTCCTAAGTTTCCAGCCTAAACTGAGAAAGGAACGCAAAATGGTTCATAATTTAGAAAGGTAGAGTACATCTGACTTTATAAAATGTACACTCCTTTGATGGCAGAAATATAGAGCTCTATTTTGTATGGTATGTAAAATTAGCCGTCTTGTATGTACAATGGTACATTATTTTGTATCTTTTGCTACTTGATTATTGCTTACCTACATTTTGTCTTAGGAAAAACCACAGTGAATTTGTATCCATGAAGAGCAAATATTTGTTTTCTATGTTGAAAATTTAAAGCAGTGTTCTTCAGGAAGAAACTGCAGTTTTTGTACAGTCAAAAAGAGAGGTCTTTTATCTGAATGAGACAACTAAAAGAGCTGTAAAATTAATTCACGAGTTTTATGGTTTAGTTACAGCCGATGAAGAACGGAAACAATTTTCATGCAAAAACACCGAAAATTGCACCTGCACCATAAAAAAAGATATTCTAAAATGAAAATACCCCTTATAATTTCAATACTTTTGTCTTACCAAAAAATGAAGTATTATTTTTTGTTGTCTGGATTTCATTGTTGAACCAGAATCATACAAAATTTTAATGATTTAGTCACGTATAAAGCGATAGTCAAAACAAGCGTTTTTTGTAAAATTTTGGGCCTACTCGGCATGGGTTAAAGTCATCGTAGGAGGATAAAATTTTTTGTGTAAGTAACCTGTGTTAAAAAGAATTAGAGGGTATGCATTTGAATTTTCAAAAAGAAAAAAAATGCCTTTATAAGGGACACCATAATATATATATATATATATATACACACACAGGGAAAAAAGGCACTATAAAGTGAGATAAATTAAAAATTTGGATAAATGGTGTTGAAACATGGGCGGACATGTACACACATTGAGCATTGTAATTTTCAGCTCATCAACAGTAAAATGAGGTTGCTGTTGCATGGTGGTAGCTAAAACTTTTACGTCAGCAGAATTATGGTACATTCTACAAAATATTATTCACATATTGTACCATTTTGTGATCAATAAATGAGCATGTGGTAACTTACCGAAGTAGTAGTTCTTTAGGCAGCTTCTTATTAATCAGAGCCTCGTCATCAGAGAAAACACGTGTCAGCTAAAAAGAAAAAAATCATTCTGTTGGTAACAAAGTCACAAACAACAAAATTCTTTAACATGAAAATAGAATCATTTTGTTCATATTTTTACAGGCAGCAAAGAAAATCCAACTATTACAATTTGATTAGTGTTCAAATGTTATTATTTGAATGATGGTAACCTATAGCCAATATGACTTGTTTGAAACATATACACAATTCTTTTTATTTCTCATATTACAATCAAGTAAAATAAAACATTTTAATATTTATGTTACCACAAAGGAAACTGTTACAATCATACAAAGCTACAAGTAATTTTTATTTACACTGTCACACACAAAGATCTTGGGAGAGATTCAAATTTCACCATACGTTTCTATCCTAGAAATATACACAACAGATGAAACAATGTACAATTAAATCGTACTTTCATTTCAGAAAGGCAGGGTGTAGCAAAACACAATTAGGATTTTTACCAAAAAAAAACCAGGAAATTAGCTCTCAGTCACAAAGAATCTCACATATTAAGGACAATTCAAATATAGCATACAAAACAGAACAGTCTACTGCAACACAGGATATATCTGCAACATACAAAATTGGAAACTATCTTACATCGGTTAAAAGAAGAGAAGGTATATTTCTTAGGCTTTTAAATGGTGCTCTATGAAACAAATTACATCTACTTCCATTTAAAGAATGATGTAAATCACTGACAAAGATTTATGTTACAATAATTTTGAAGCTTCTCTAGTATTTTGACTAAGTGGAGTTATTTTAGTGTGTTTTTTTGGTTTGTTTTTGTTTGAGTTTATTTTTTCTTTTTGTTTATGATGGTCTTTTCTTCTTTTGCTTATGGCTTTATGCCTCATCGACGTCAAGGTCATTAGATGTGGGAAAGGACTGGAGCACTGGGAGCACAGAGCAGAAAGGAATTCTGCCAAGGCCTTTTGAAGGAACCATTTCAGTATTTGCCTTGACTGATTTTGGCGGGAAACCAGACTCTGGATGGCAGGGCGGGGATTTGCACCCATATACGCCTGAATTTAAGACCAGAACGTTACTGCTCACATTAATGGCTTCAGATTCCTTGATCTTCGCCCTAGGGTTGAGTCTTGTAGGAATCCCTTGGATAGATCAGGGGTGCACTACACACGGGAATCGGCTACACGGGTGGCAGGGGCCGTGTGGAGTGCATTGGGGGGTTTTTTAGGCTGAGGGAGGATGACCCTGAGGAGGAAATTCAGTTGCGGACAGCCAAGATAAATTCAGCACCGCGTGTTAGGGGTAGCTTAAAAGAATCCCGAACATTAAAAGTTCTAGTAGTTAACTGCAGAAGTGTTTGTAATAAACAGCCTGAACTCGAAAACGTTATTCGTAGTACAGATGCTGATATCGTAATAGGCACAGAAAGTTGGTTAAAACCGGATATAAGTTCCGCGAAATTTTTAATAGTAACATGAACATTTTCCGTAAGGATAGGTTGCATTCCCAAGGAGGTGGTGTATTTATAGCTGTTAGTAAGTACCTCCCATGTAGCGAAATAGATGTCCATACTGTCTGCGAAATCATATGGATCAAGCTCAACGTAGCTAGGACAAAACTTGTGATAGGCTCGTTCTATCGTCCACCCGATGCAAGCGTAAATATTGCCGAGGCCTTGAGAAATAATGTAAATAATATAGCACGGCAATTTCCGGACCATACAATAATGCTAGGAGGTGACTTTAACTTGCCAGATATCGACTGGACTAATTACGTTCACGTTACTGGGGGCAGGGATAAAGCAGCTTGCGAAATCATTCTAGACCTCTTCTCAGATCACCATCTTGAACAGCTCGTAACTGAACCAACGATGCCTCAACGACGAAATATTTTAGATATAGTTGTTACAAATAGGCCCGAACTATTCACGGATATTTCTACCACCGCAGGAATAAGTGATCACAAAGCTGTAATTGCTACAGTAAAACTAACAACCACGCGCAGAAAGAGAAAAGAGAGGATCGTTTACAGATTCGAAAAGGCTTCAAAAGAGTGTTTTAGAGCGTATTTGAGGCATAATTACCACACCTTCTTAGTAGCAGGAGGCACCGTTGAAGAGAGGTGGCATCGATTCCTACATATATGGGGAAGGTATGAACTTGCATATACCGAAACGGACAATCAGGGAAGAGAACGATCCCCCATGGTACACACGGGAGGTTAAAAGGTTACTCAAGAAGCAAAGGAAGATACATGCACGATCAAAAAGGACGATGCATCGGACTGATTTAGATAAGTTAGAGGAGATAAGGGGACGTGTTAAGAATGCGATGCGTGAGGCATTTAATAACTTTCGTGAAAATTCTCTCTCTAAGAGCCTCACTGAAAACCCTAAGAAATTTTGGTCGTATGTAAAAAAAGTTAGTTGTAGTGGGAACAATAAGCCAGTTCTAATAAAAGACGGACGGGAGGTTGAAGACAGCCGCGACAAGGCTACCTATTTAACACCGAATTCAAAAATTCATTCACGCAAGAAAACATGGAAAACATCCCCACTTTACCACATCGTGTGGAATTAGAGATGGATCCGATAGAAATTGATAGCGTAGGAATTGTAAAGCAATTAAAACTCCTGAAGTGGGGTAAAGCGCCGGGTCCCGATGGTATACCGGTAAGAGTATTTTCTGAATACGCGGAGGATATTGAACCATTTCTGTCAGATATATTCCGTAAATCACTAGAAGAGAGAAAAGTACCTTCTAGCTGGAAAATAGCCCAGGTAATTCCCGTTTTTAAGAAAGGAGATCGGAGTGATCCTAGGAATTATCGACCCATATCTCTAACATCGGTCTGCAGCAGAATTCTGGAACATGTCATATGCTCGAACATAATGAAGTTTCTAGATGAGAACGAGTTACTTACACCATGTCAACACGGATTTCGGAAGAAGAGATCGTGTGAAACACAATTGGCCCTATTTTCCCACGACATAATGAAAGTTATCGATGCAGGTTCGCAAGTTGATGCAGTTTTTTTGGATTTTCAGAAAGCTTTTGATTCTGTGCCACACAACCGACTTTTAGCGAAGATTCGAGCTTACGGTATTTCGGCTCAGATTTGCGAGTGGATACGTGATTTTCTAACTGGTCGATCACAGTATGTCGTTGTTGACGGGGAAGCCTCTTCTAAGATAAATGTTACTTCGGGCGTTCCTCAGGAAGTGTAATAGGTCCACTTCTTTTCTTAATATTTATAAACGATCTAGGTGACAACGTCAAATGCTGGTTGCGATTGTTTGCCGACGATGCGGTTATCTATAGGGAAATAAGGTGCTCCGACGATTGCTTAGAAATTCAGCGTGATTTGGATGCTATTTTCGATTGGTGCCGTAAATGGCAGCTTACACTTAATTGCAAAAAGTGCAAGGCAATGCGGATAAGTAACAAGAAGAATCAGTTGTTCACGAGTACAAAATAAACAATTCACCTGTTGACACGGTTGATTCCGTGAAGTATCTGGGGGTGATAGTACAAAGCAACATGAAATGGGACATGCACATAACTTCCGTCGTAGGCAAGGCAATTCTAAATTACGATTCATAGGTCGTATTTTGAGGAATTGTAATGCTCAAACAAAGGAGATAGCGTATAAAACACTAGTGCGTCCGCATCTGGATTACTGTTGTGGGGTTTGGGATCCGTATCGCAAGGTTCTGATTGACTCAGTTGAGAGGGTGCAGAGGAGAGCCGCTAGATTCGTGACTTGTTGTTACAGCCCTTATGAAAGCGTCACAGAATTGATACATAGATTGGGCTGGGATAGTTTGGAAGACAGACGACGTAGCTTGCGTTCGAATTTATTGGAGAATATGCGAAAAAATTTAAATTTCGAGTGCAATGAAATACTTCTTCCGCCAACCTATTTAGGTCGCAATGACCGGAGGGATAAGATTAGAGAAATAAGATGCCGTACTGATACTTATATGTATTCCTTCTTTCCTCGCACTATTCGGGATTGGAATGGGCGGGTTTAGGATTGGTGCTTAGCACCCTCTGCCACCCACAATGTTTGTGATTCGCAGAGTATGGATGTAGATGTAGATGTAGATGCTGTTCTTCATACTTCCATAGTTATTAACAAAGCTATAACCACTGTAACCATAATACATTACTAATTAATATGTTCCCCATGGAGTTACTGGCAATCAGTGTTGCTAATTTCTGTTTGCTTCTAAACTTTAGACAGCGTTGTTAAAGGGAGATGGATGCAGTTACTTTGATGTATCCAGCACATATCTATCATACTCATGTGTGTTCAATCATTGAGACGGCACAGTCTCATGTCAACCTAACTACTCCGTACACAATTTTTTTTTTTGGCTCTGCGCCTCCTTGAATTAATGGTAATTAGAAATGGGCTGATAATAACAAATTTTCTATTTTTGTAAAAAGTGATTTTGGCAACACAGTTTATATTTAGCTAAAAATTGTATCTGTAACAACATCAGCAATGATTGCAATTTTGTTCTTACATCAGCAATGATGATTACATAATCATTCCCAAATGCCAACTATACACCTAAAGATAAGAACAAGACAGAACTTCCATAAACATTGATTTAATATGGATTTTCAAATATGAAACATTCTCTAATAAAGAAAAATTATGTTTGGACTAAGTTATTATTCAGAAAGAAATTTTTTTTCTTATTTTTCTTTAAAAAATGGAATTTCAAAAATATTTCACTGCCTGCAGAAAAAGCAGAGCCAGTACAGTTTTATTCCTACCAAGCAAGCTAACTCATCAAACTCCCCAAAACTGCACTACTCGAATACATAATACAGGTAAAGTTAAGAGCAGCCTACAACAAGTGAAGGTGCTGCAAATAATTCAGTTTAATTGCAAATCTTGACAATGGTAAAAGTCTATTCAAACCCTACACAAATCACCAAACTACAGGGAAACATCAGTGTTTGTTATTCACCAAATGTTAAATTCTTTGCAAATGGTCTGCAACATTACTGCAGTTCATAGCAGACCAAATTTCTCAGTAGCTTAGAGAGGCCATCACATTTAACTATTACAAACATTCGAAACACTCTCAGTGAGCATATTTAGATATGCAATATTTAAAACATTCATGATGCCATTCCACACAGAAGGTTTGGATTATTTATAAGCAAACACAGTTTTGAGAAAAAATTAAATCAGCAGTTTCCAGCAATCCTGTCTTTAACTGGAATTAATTCAAAAGTAGTTATCCTTAACAAATAAACACAATTAGAAGCAACAAGCAATAGATTTCCAACATATTTCAAGAAGAAATATTAACAGTACTTTTAATATCACCTTTAAAGAACATTTGAGGGAAAAATGCTCTCAAAACATCTAAAGGGATTTTTAAACAGTATTCCAATCTTGAAGAGATGCAACAAAGGGATTCATATCTGACAATTATCAAACAAAATTAATATTTTCAGAACATTATAACCACCACAGTTATCAGTAACAAATTTCCAAAGCTGAAAGCAACAAACAAGCAACACAAATTTGAAGCCAGGTTAGATTGCTGGTATGTACCTGAACGTAGTTCTGCTTCATAGTACACACACAGAAACTAGTTGGTGGTTTCTTGAAAGGCATCCACCACTGGTATTTCATCCCCTGTTTAACAAAAAGCAACAACCTCCCCACTAAACAGACCTCAAGCTACATATCCTGTTTGTATTTCACAATTAATCTATCCTCAAAAAATAAAACTCATGTAATAAAAGCATTATAAACAATACACAACGCCAAAAACCAGAATTAACATCAACACAGAAGACATACAGTTTGACAGTCTATTTCTTATGCTATCTTGACTAACACACAAAGTAAACAACACAGCTAATTAGAAGTGATAGGTTGACCAGGAGCTGGGAAGAATGTGTATGAAAGAGGGAGGGTGATGTAGAATATTTTGCAAGAAATGCTTGATGGCAGTTCACCAATTACTATGATGATTTAGATTGTTCACTGCTACCAGAGCTATCATTATATATAATCTGTGTGTGCACCTCCAATTCAAAGATACTTGTGCTGAAATTTTACAAGTTTCAAATATATAGACTAAAAATATTGCAACATTAACAATTTGATATGTTGAGTTGCAAAAAAAAAAACATATAAATATTTACTGTTTATATGTAGTCTCATACCTACACATTTAATTTTTAACAAAACTACCAAGTGAATCTTTTAACACTCAAAATTTTATTTTTAAATAAATGAGAATCTTGTTCCTTTAAAACCACAGTATATCCATGTAACAATGTAGTTAAAGTAAT
>CM061918.1:107981095-108043674 GCA_031002005.1 Vandiemenella viatica
TGAATTTGTTTTACATGTGTTTCATTACATGTGACAAAAGCATTACAAATTATTATGTACATGTCAAATGTAATGAAACACATCTAAAACAACTTCACAACCACTGACGATGCCCCACACCATAATGGCGAAACGCGTATGAGAATAAAGTAACATCAACAGTTGTTCCCAGATGAAATTTTGATTTAAAAAAAAAAATGTATTGTTTTACAATATTGATTTATTAAACTCGAAGAATCACACGATATATATTATTTCTAAAATCTGTTTTTTTGTCATGGGCCATCTTTCTCCCTTTATACTTAACAAAAATCGATAAATGAGGTATCATTTTAAAGATTAAGCTTTTCGGTTTGGTACCGTCAAAAATTAAGAGATTTTTTTCAAATTTCAACCTGAAATGGCGAAATTATGAACAGTCAGGGTCACATAGGGTAGTCGAGAGTCAAGCTGCTAGGCTTACCTGGAGTTGATGAGTGAGTTCATTACCGCTAGATAGCGTCACCACATACCACAGAGATGGGATCCGTATCGCAAGGGATTGATTGACACGTTAGAGAAAGTACAGAGGAGAGCCGCTCGATTCGTGACTGCTAGTTACAGTCCTTACGTAAGTGTCAAAGAGCTGATACGCGGGTTGGGCTGGGATTGTTTGGCAGACAGACGACGTCGTTTTCATTTGAATTTGTTGGAGAATATGCGAAAATCTTTAATTTACGAGTGCAACGAAATTCTTCTTCCGCCAACCTATTTAGGTCGCAATGACAGGAGGGATAAGATTCGAGAAATAAGATGCCGTACTGATACATTTATGTATTCCTTCTTTCCTCGTTCTGTTTGGGATTGGAATGCACTGAATTAGGATTGGTGCTTAGCACCCTCTGCCACCCACAGTATTTTTGTTTTGGAGAGTATAGATGTAGATATTGACAAACTGTGTGTGTTTTTTTAGAGTAAGGAGCTTTTCAGATATTTTTGTTTCTGTTAGGGAAGCATTTCATCATTTCTATTTGTTTCGCACGATGTTAGTGTTCTGCTACGTACATATTTCAGTTGACAATTAAAATTGCTTAAGCTTGAAGAATCACACGTTTATTTAACAAACAAGCTGAGCTGGCCAGTTATATTCAATACCACCTTTTCTTTTTAATTATTTCAGCTTCCTTCAATATTTTCGTTCTTCTATATTGCGTGCACTCACTCTCTAAAATGATTGAGATAAGTGCTGTCTCTAACACTTCAAACAACATTTTCAGCAGCCAATAACTCCCTTGCGTGTGGTTTCTTCACACGCTTAGATACAGGTGTACCGCGCCATAATGCCTTTTAACAGCGACTAATCAACAACACCCTGATTTTGCAGGCCAGCCAACATTAAAATCCTTAATGTGGTACTAACTACACCAAAGATTATACAGAGCCGGTGACGCTCTGCTTCGAAATACAATAACACATTACCAACATCTTCTTTTCTTACATTTTGACCATCGAAAGACCACGAAAAGTAATCCTGTGAACTCATTTCGCTGTTTCTTTATTTGAGATCGAGCAGTTCTTCATCCTGTTTCCTTGCTGTTTCCTCCTTTCTTGGATCCAAATGTTATTAGTCTTCCTCTTCTCCTGAAAACCACTGAAATTTTGTATCAATTTTCTGTTGTTTTTTTTTAACTGTTTTACGTCTCTCAACAGGAAGCATCCCGGCATTTGCCTGGAGTGATTTGGGAAACCATGGAAAACCCAAATCTGGATGCCCGGACGGGGATTCGAACCGCCGTCCTCCCGAATGCGAGGCCAGAACGTTATCCGTTACACCACCACGCTCGGTCCAATCTTCTGAAAACTGCTTTGTCGTCTATTATATTTTCTGTTATTGCGATCTCTGTCATATCTTTCTTGATTCCCTGGATCCATTGTTGTCTTTCTTACTCGTGTAAACGTGAATGGGGTTAATTCTAAAAAGGAATTTATTAATAAAAATTCACTGTGGAATTTATTAAATGATTCCCAATTCCATTCGTTGGAACTGAAAACCAACTGACTTCCATCGGTACCTGGTCCTTCAGGTGGTAAATCTATTAAAAAATTAAAGATAACTTAGGTTAAAACAATACATGAATTTATTGACTAAAACTTTTTGAAGCATACTATTTGTTTTATGTACCATCAGATAATACTTGTTCCAAGCAACAGACACTAGCACTGCACTCTCATGTTCCTATAAATCTATTAAAAAAAAAGAAAGATAGCATTGGTTAAAATACTACATGAATTTGTTAAATAATTTTTTTTAATCACACTGTACTCACATATATTTTAGTATTCTAACGTGGTTGAAAAATCTTTATTAAATCTGTTGTTTTCCAACCTCATTCTGTATATTTTCCTGTTTCTGATCGTATCTGGCATTCTCTCATTTTCTTCTTCCTCGTATAGGTCTTTATTTCTCCGGTGCCTAAACTCTCCTTTCTACGTTTACGATGGTCCACAGATTTTCCTCAAGATTTTCCTTTGTCTGTATGTCTTCTATCTCTCCAGTTCTCATAGATAAAATGTATTCTGAGGGTTAGAGACTATCTGGCGTGGTTACTGTATAGTAGTGTTTGATTTTAGTTTTCCTTAAGAGATTCTTCTTAAGCTGCGTATCCACTACGCGCGGCAAACCCTCGAACACTGGCTCGAGCGGCGATACCTGCTTGGTGCCAGGTTCGCCGCGCGAGCCCATGTTCGTGGGTTTCTGTTGACGAGCGCGGCTGCCGCGCGAGCCAACGCAACCCAGCCAGAGTCGCGCGGCAAGCAATGCAGGCACAGTCAGTTTTCGCGGCCATGGACATTTCACGTGCACGAGCAGCTGCCTTCTTCATTGTGGTGCATCACATAATACACAAGAAATCTAAACGAAAAATGCGTTGGTGGATGAGGAAATTGTACGTTGACTAATGGAAGATATGAGAAATGAAGCCATTGAAGATACAATAAAAAATTTCACAAGAATGACCATTATAGGGTTCGAGTTCTTAAATTCATTGATTGAGCCGAGTGTGAATAAAGTGAACACTAAGTTTCGAGACCGAAAGACTAGCAATAACTTTAAGATTTCTAGCAACTGGAGACTCATATATTAGCCTGCAATACGTTTTTCGAGTGTCGAAACAATCTATTTGCTGGACTTATCTCCTTCCATGCATCGTCCCTCAGTGTTTTGTTGTGGTAATCTGCACATTTACAATTCCACAAAAATTCTTTCGCACCATACAGCTGTATTAGAAATCGACACTTTTCGTTGTTCATGGCAGTAAACTGTCGCTGTGCCGCGCGAGCCAACTCAAAGAAAGACACCGCCGTCCAAACTGCGCGCGAGCCAATTGGGGGGGCATCCACAAATTACGTGAGGTGTTTTTTCCGGATTTCTTGACCCTCCCTCCCCCCTGGTGAGATTTCGTGAGATCTGGCCGGACCCCTCCCCCCCCCTCTTGTGAGATCTGGTCCGTGAGAACCCCCCCTAGAAATCGCCCTGGAAACTTTTGTAACCCTTTTTTTTTAGGTCACACCCTAACTTTTTTGACGAAATACCGTCCTAAAATCGACTTTGGCGCAAATTGTAGACTTTTTTTTTTGCTCTACTGTCCCAAAATTTTTCGAAAAATCTCACGTGAGATTTTCGTGGACCCCCCTCCCCCCTGGTGAGATCTGGTGAGATTTCGCCGGACCCCCTCCCCCCCCCTATTTCACCTCACGTAATTAATGGATGTCCCCTTAGAGGGGACCCTTTGCCGCACGCCTAAAGACCGACAGAGAATGGCTCGCAGCGCGGCATGTTCGACCGCGCCCATGTTCGAGCTGGCTCGCGTAGCAACAGCGTATCCATTATGCGCGGCAGCCTCGCGAGCCAATGTTCGAGGGTTTGCCGCGCGTAGTGGATACGCAGCTTTATTGTATGTATCTTTAGTTAGTTGGTATGCTAGTTCTAGTTTTTTGCTCTTGATCTGCTTTCTTCCTTATAAATACTGTTAATATACATTTTAATACACATATAGCAATCATGTAACTCCAGGTATTTACGTTTCAGCTCTAAGGTTTCGAATTATGAAAGTTATGCCAAATTATACGTAAAAAGGTTTGCAGTTCAGAATGTATTTCAGTTTTCTCCTTCAGTGTCACTTGACGTGCTTCCGAACTGAGAAAATTCTTTCAAAAACTTTTTACCTGTTTCTGTATGATGGCGAACAAACAGACACACGCTGTTATAGTTTTCTAATAGTACCAATAAGCATGTGCGGAACTTTCTTTTATTGAACGACTACCAGGTCTAATAGATTCTTGGGCAGGACTTAGAAAAAATCCACACACGCAGGAAGACTGGCGGCTTGCGGTAATTTCCTGTGTAACAATCTTATTTGTTCAACATGTAACAGCTTTCCGTTAGTACTCGCTCCTGACTCTAACAATTCAATAAACCACAACTTTAGGAACGGAAGATTTCAACCCAGATCTATAGACCAAGCGCGGTGGTGAGTGGGTTCGAATCCCCGTACGGGCTTCCAGTTTTCGGTTTAACATAATTTTCCAATATCATTCCAGTTCTTTCCCGCCTCTAATGACATCGACGTCGACGAGGCGTAAAGCCATAATCAAAAATAAAAAATTAAAAACGTCAAAATTGAAACTTTTATGTATTTTTCCGCGTATGTTTCCTGCGTATTTTTTATGTGCATTTTTTTAAATTGTTTTTAATGTTTCTTTCGCGTTCGAGTGGACGAAGGATAGTATATTTATTGTATTTGTGGAGTGAAGTATACACCTCTTGTTAGGAATTAAATTGCTTTTTGTTCACATAACTTATCAATAAAAATATTATTAATGATCAAAATTGCTGATATGAGGAATCGGGATGTTGCTTTACACATTAACAGTACCGTTGTAGCTACGTTTAACATTAATATACGTTTATTACATAATCATTCTTTATGAATTGTTATTAAGAATAGTATGACAGCATTAAACAAAACTTTTGAAATCCAACAATGGGTTCATTTTTGCATCAGTTCTCAGTGTTCCTGTATGTCCGTTTATTAAGCCCAGCGGGGCAATGAGATTTTCTCTACTAGAGCGACACAGGGTTTAACAATAGGATAATGAATTGCGGTGATCACCGTATCGGCTGGGTTACCATTAAGCAGAAGACACCGCTGTCGTCCGACGCGATGATTCTATTTTTCTATTGCCATCGGAGATCCACGTCCATTCGGATAACAACATGGAACACAAGAGCAATCACACACCGCCACCGGCGTTAGTCAGCCGCACACCTCTTCCTGCTGGCTGGCCACGCACCCACCACACAGCTCGCAATCCACTGTACCATCCCCACCGCGTCACCCCAGCGGCACGCTATTTTCCATCACTGAGGGCTACTTCGCTCAAGGTCACATTCCGGAACGCAGCCGGACAGTTACCGTTACTTTTGCTTGCACCATCCACCTGCCCAGCTTCTCGCAAATATTTTCCATGTAGTGTAGCAATACACTATAACCCTAAATGGGAATTGTGTACAAGTTATTCTGATAAGCATATTAAATGAATATAAATAAACCAAATGAGTATTGAAGCAATTTAACCTTCAGCATTTTTGACAAAGTTTAGGTATACTCATAAAACATTTATAATCACAGTTATACATGCACACATAGAAAACGTAACGCGTAAAGTGAACTGATGTAGGAAATACTCACTGTTTAACATCGCTTGAGTGACAGCGAACATTATAGCAGCTGCTTGGATCAAAGTATAGTTAAGAGCGCATGCGCAGAACGTTGATCTGAAATGCGCAATTAATGCGTAACGATAACAAATTTCTCCCTACCGAGACCAAAGAATTTTCATTTTTTTAAAAAAGGTCTCACCCGTGGTACCAACTTGCCCCACCCCGCACTCGATTACGCAAACGCGCATGCACGCTGATCCCACCTGAAGAGAAGATGCCTACGGTCTGTATTTCTAACATACATGTCACATAACTACAAGGCTCGTAATACATATGCTGTAACGAAAAACAAAGGTGACTTGAAGCTTTCTACCTCTATACCTTTGGCGGGCCATGTACTGGGATTATTTTGCAGTCTCACGCCGGGAGATGAACTGATGAGTTGTGTCTGCGTTTCAGGATCTCCTGCGGACAAGGCGGACCTGGAGGTGGGAGACGAGATCCTGGAGGTGAACGGACGGTGCCTGGAAGACGCCACGCACACGGAGGTCATCTCGCACATACACCAGGTCAGTAGAGACACTCAGTGTTATATTAGGACACAACATTACTTCGTGGACGTTTCCGATGATTGCTGCATGGCTGCCAATATTAAGGTGCTTTCCTCCGGCCCTTGAACTTGCCGGCCACGACGGTCCAGCTATGAACAGCGGGCCGTGTGAAGGGAGCCGCCTCTGTTGGCAGGGATGGCGCACCTCTATCCGTCACCCAGTCGGTAAACATCAAACGCCCGGGTAGCTGAAACGACACTATGCAACGTTGTGGAGAGGGTTGTCCTGTGGCGCGTGCTCATCCGTACAATTCGACTGCATGGCGTGGCCTACAAAACACGGGCCATAGGAAACCACCATTACACAAATTGTTGACTGCTCACTGCTCATCTCATAAATTACGTGAGGTGAAATAAGGGGGGGGGGGACCAGCGAAATCTCACCAAGGGAGATGGGAGAGGGGGGTGGGGTCAACGGAAATCTCGCGTGAGATTTTTTTAAATTTGTGTTGGACTGTAGAGCTAAAGACAATAAAAAAGGTCCACAAAAGACGCGAAAGTCGATTTAGGGGGGTATTTCGTCGAAAAGCATGGGTGTAACCGGCTTTGGGAGGATAAGACCTAAAAAACAAAAGGTCTCAAAAAGTGGCGACGGTGATCTGTAGGGGGGGTCTCACGGGACCAGATCTCATCAGATGGGGGGAAGCCGAAAATCCGGAAAAACACCTCACGCAATTTATGGATGCCCCCTAAGGTGAAATGACCTATGTCAGACGACAATATCATTTTCTTGCTACATTTGAGATAGTGTGGGACTATATGGTAACTAGATCATGACAACATAATTCAGAAGTTGGGTGAATTACAAAGCAGGGCAGAGGTAAGTCTGAGGTAAGACTAAGATGGTATGAGCATGTTAAAAGGATGGAGAAACAGAGAATGCAGGGAAGGATGCATAAAAGGAAAAGTCAAGAAGAAGACCAAGGGCTAGATGGCAGAGAGAAGAAGAGGAGAGGACTTAAAGGAAAGTTTGATGGGAAAAGTGAACAAAATGGAGAAAGTTGTGCACAAAGCAGACCCGACTAGTAGCTGGAACACGGGGATGATGAAAATGAATACCCCAGAACACATTAGGTAACACATGAAAACCAGCAGGCGACTAGGAAGATATGGGGGTGTGTGTAAGGTAGTCAAGTACCATGAGGTCTGTATTATTTATTTTTCTTGGGGCTTTACGTCTAGTCGTCATAGAAAACATTAGAAACCTGAAATAACTGGAGACATTGAACGGGAAGTAATTACGCTATGGATTTTTGAAGGAAACATCTTGCCCTACTTTGATGAGGTTTGGTGAGGTCTCGACGCAACACCTAGCTTATGTCCTCAAGATTTTGGAGACTTTGTTTTAGCTGTCCTGTTCTTCAAGGACGGTGCAACCCCCCCCCCCCCCTCCCCATCCTCTAACGTGGGATCAAGTAGATTTCTGTTGCCCCCTCCCTTGGTGAGATTTCTTTGGAACCCCCCCCCCCCTATTTGTGCTCACGTAATTAATGTACGGCCCCTTCCTGCTCAGCTTCCACATTCGGTAGATGTGGATCAGTACTGGCTGTTTGAGAACTTAGAGTAATGGAAGAAAAGAGGTGACCACAAACAGGCGTAAGGGATTAGGTAAGGTTTCATTTGTAAGATGAGGGGTATTGAGTGTACCTCACATGTTTGTCCTTTCAGATCTCTTCATTACTTATATAATCCTGTGTGCGGCCGCTTCCGTTATAATTGTCCGCGCATCACGCAATAAGTAAAGAACCGATTTCGATGCAGTTTTCAAACTTTTCGTCTAACTTAAAAACTTATGACTATGTGAGGGATGGACGAATCAATGAATGATAATCTGTTCGTAACCAGAACAGATAGGTCGCATAGATCATTCTAGATCAAAGATAAACTGCACTCTACGAATTCTATTAGTATTGTTGCTGACTATTAACTCTGGTTATTTAATAGCATGGCATTTGTGAAGGCGAATTAAATTATTAAAAATTCATCATGTCTTATGCGGGCATCACATCACGATTCTTTTATTATTATTATTATTTTCGTATGTCCCCATAATGGAGAACGATAAGCAATCCTGACTGGATGCGTTCAGTTCCTCTTTGGGAAGTTCTTCTTGTCAGACCAATGCTTTTTCATCCTTTCACTGCCGGTTTTCTTTTCTTCAACAGTCCAGACGGGTTTAGATCTTTCCCTTTTTTTTCTTTGAAATAACTTCCCATGAGTTCACTCTCTTTTTAAAAATCTCTCGATCTGTGACGTCTCCCTTAGCAATACCTGCTGACTTCAGGTCTTTCTCCACCTCTTTCATCCATGTGGTTGTTGTTTTTATTGTTTGTGTGTATTCTAAAATTTGTCTTGAGAGTCTTTCCTTCGGAAGTCTACTCAGATGTCCATAGAATTTCAGCCTTCTTTTCTTCATGTCTGATTTTATGTTTGATATTTTCTCTGTAGTTTTTGTAGTTTGAAGTCTGTACTGTCCATCTTCATTCTCTCTGGGTCCCAGGATTTTTCTGATAATTTTTCTTTCTTCTTTCTTGATTTGTTCTGTCACTTTTTTTGTATTAATTACTAATTTTTCACTTGCCTATATAACTGCTACCTTAATTACCGTGTTATAATGTCTTATCTTGGTGTTGTCTGAAATACATACTTTGTTGTAAATATTTTGTACTAACCCCATTGCTTTCTTCATCTTCTGTACTCTTGCTTCCTGTGTTTTCCCTTCTAGTCCTGTTGGTTCTATGATTTCACCTAGATATTTAAATGTTTTAACCTGTTGATTTCACCATATTTTGTCCTTAGTTTTTGCGTTTCTATTTTGTTCTCTATGAATTCTGTTTTTTTTTTTTTTTTTAATGAAACTTGTAATCCTGTTTTTTCTGCGAATTCCTTGAGGATTTCTATTCGCCTGATAGCCACTTCTTGTTTTTCTGTGATGATTGCTAGGTCGTCAGCAAATGCCAGATATGGTATGTATAGTCCTTTTGTTCTGATTTTTATTGGTGCATTATTATCATTTTTTTAACGTCTGGGCATGTGGGGTATACGCAAGCGAAGCATGCAAAAAGTGTTAATTTTTATTATAATTTTTTCTATTGTTTTTGTTGTGTCATATTCCCACTGTTATCTAGCGTACATAGAGAGCGTGTACGCTGTAAGTAAAACTAGAACGTAATAAGGCGTTACAGAGGGCAGATCGTGAATCGCTATTTTATTTTGATTTCCATTTCCTGTGTATTTTAACGAAATGTAATTTAGAAAAATTAAGAAATTAACTGATGAAATGTTCTCAAGCTACTTGAAAATTACGTAGGCCTATTTTAACACGAAGAGGAAATATTCTAGAAAATATTATCCTGGTCCACGGACAACGTAATGTAATATAGAAAAATTAAGAAATTAACTGATCAAATGTTCATAAAACTTCTTGAAAATTAAGTATTTCAAACCGAGCGTGGTGGCTGATGGGTTAGCGTTCTGCCCTCGCATTCGGGAGGACGCGGGATTGAATCCCCGTCCTGGCATCCAGATTTGGGATTTCTATGGTTTCACAAAACACTCCAGGCGAATGCCGGGATGCTTCCTTGAAAAAGGCCATGGCCGAATTCCTTCCAGTTCCTTGTTTCCAGTCCCATTCCGCCTCTAATGACCTTAGCCGTCGACGAGGCGTAAAGCAATAAGGGAGCATGCATAAACCACGTAGCTCCATTTTGGCCCCTGTAAACCCCCCCCCCCCCCCACGTAGCACGTAGATTTTTTCCCTTTTGATTCCAGAAGACATTTTGCACTGTTTTCTCTTGTCAGACTATTGTAAATTACATACGGGGATAAATAATGAGGGAAATAAATATTCACATGCTGTTGTGACTTATATTCCTCATTTTAACTGTGAAAAATGTTATGAAAGGAAAGCTACGTGGCCTGGCTCGGAACCCCCCCCCCCCTCCCTCCACGTAGCCTAGCTTAGCCTTCCAGCCAACCCCTCCCCCCCCTGGATCGAGCCACGTAGTTTGTGCACGGTCCCTAAGTAAAAAAATTACAAAAATATTTCAATACTAAAAGAAATTATTTTACATACACCAAGTTTTAGAATTAAAATAATAATTCCGTGTGGACGTAAAGACCTGGTGACAGGGTTTCTATTGGCTGTGCATTCTGCCCCTGACGCGGTAGTCCTACAGGCTACAGGGGACCTACAATTTAACGTGGAATCCGCACCACGGAAGCGTTCTGGCGTACTTCCATATTAAACAGCACGCTGTGCCAGAGGTTAAGGTAGGGTTAAGATCCGATGAAAATCCCCGCCGAGACAGGGTTTCGATCCGGGGAGCTTTCGATTCCCAGTTAAACTCCAGAACCACTGAGCCACCAGACCATTCATTTTAGCATTGATACTGAGCAGAAACTTTTGTTGGGATCTTATTTGAGGTTTGTAGTATAAAACCGTTGTAGAATTTAAGTTGAAGTAAGTATCCAAATTTGTTGGAGTGTAATTTTTAGATGTAGTACTTCAATTTGCGTTTTCCATACAATATTTTAGAAAACTAGAGAAAGAAACAACCATAGTTATGCAGTTAAAAACAATATTAACAGAGTCCAAACAGTATAATATTTATCTGTGATGTAATGTGATATTTGTAGGTTATTTATTGAGATTAAAAAATAATGTTTTACTTCAGATACAGTACGATCTGTGGCTCTTATACTGTCCCTTTTCAAAGAGATTATAATTTCTTGCTCAGTCTCCCGCTCTCTTTAGTGGGATAAGATATACCGCAGCTTTTAATTTCAAACTGTCTAAACCCCATCGCAGTTTTTGTGTGATGCCGTAACACAAACTAACGGATTTATATGTTTGGAGATAATTTCATCTATAAACAACCTAGTTTACAGACTATAGAGCGACAAAACTGTCATTTAGTAGAATAACGGACAGCAATGGACCCAGTGCACTACCATGAGGTACTCCCCACTTCTAATATGACATTTCCTGCCCTGACATTTTGCCTCCTTCACCTTAACAACTCCTGCAACGAGCAAGAAGTACCATAATGGTTCTAACCTTACCCATCAATATTTTATGAGTCACTCTATCCGATATCATGGAAAGACCCAGAGCATTGCCACCCACTTGTTCTTCCATTGCCATTCTTGGGTCATGACTCTTTTTAAGATGTCTGTTACTTTAGTTATTGAACGAATGTGCACGGCCCGTTTCCTGTCTCTTCTTGTAAACCCTAGCATTGCTCTTTAGATACTTCGCTGGGCAGTTCTCAGTTTTTGCTTTGTGTGACTATTTAGGGTCCAAATCTGAGGACCGGTAATACACATTGTTCAAATACCTGTTTTTAAAGATGTACTGGCATGTTAGATTTAAAAACTATGGAATTTCTTCCATATGCTCTCCAGCCCAGCTTTATCCGTCTGTAGATCTCAGGCTTTGAGTCGCCATTCGTATTGATCAGTTGGCCAAGATAGATGTACTGATCTACGGACTCAATACCAGAATCTTTCGTGTCTGCCTTGTCTTTATCTTTTTCTGTTCATTTGTTTTGCATGATTTTGGTTTTTGATATATTTATTTTAAGGCCCACTTCACGCTGCCTCTAGTTCATTTATCAGTTCTTTGAGCTCTTCCGGACTGTTTGAGAGTAAAACTATATCATCAGCGAATCTTAAGTAGTTGAGACTTCTTCCATTTATTCTCAAACCTCGGTTTAGTCATTGGATTCTTGACTTTGCCATTATTGAAATTAAATTAAACATTTCCCACTTTACGTCGTTTCTTCTTCGCATACCATATAAACCACTTATGGTGTTTAAAGACTAAAAAAAAATTATGGAAGAAAACTTTACATGTGATGTATAGCAATTTTTTTTTTTTTTTTTTTTTTTTTTTTTTACGAATTATAACGTATATATTTGGTTAGTATTGCATCTTAGGTGTTTCACGTAATACGTTCAGATTTTCTTAGCTGCTCCTGCGTTATGTTACGTTCCAGCGTAAGACGTACCAAATAATTCAGTTGAGATTCTAATCTTTAAAACAGTGAAAACGCCATCGAAATCTGCGCAGTAGTTTTTAAATTTTTCTGGAACAATTTACCCGGTTTTCGTTTTATAGATTGTTTAGTAGACACTTTGTGGTCTAATTGTATCTAACCATGTCAAAAGGGCAGAAAAGGTACAATGAAAGCATAAGGTGACAAAAATATAATGTAAATAAATGGGATAGTCCTAAGTAGGAAAACAGAATCCATCAAGTGTTAGTTCTTTTGCGCCCACTGCGTTCCATACACTTAAAATATGCATTAAATTTTAATCGCAAAATTTTGAAAAAATAACCAATAGGAAGCGATCTTTAAAGTTCATTATACGTTTTACTATCAAATTGTAGATATAAATCAAACTAAAACCAATTTAAGACGAGAAAAGCCTCACAACATATAAAAATTTCGTAAAAAAGTATTTTAATAACTTATTTGATTCATCAAATTCTCTACTTAATAACACATTTGATTTTTTATTGGAGAAATTATATGCTGAAGTTTCAAATTTGTTAAAATTATTCTTTTAATTGCGTTGCGAAAATCACAAACTGCAGAAAGATTGGTTTAGTTTTCCCATATACTTTAAGAAGCGATTGATAGCTGTAAATTTTTAATGACTTTTGGGATGAGTAGTTTGGGATCAATAGTTTCTAAAACAGAGGAGGTAAGGTATTTTTAATAAGCTTGAACAAACCATGGAAACAAGAAAAATCCAAAAATTTGAGAGCCAGTGGGTTATCAGCTTTTATTTGGTACCCTGAAGGTCGTCCGAAGAAATTTTTCCCTATGACTCCTATAGTTTTCTTACATATTCTGGTTGATAGAATAGGCTTGTAAGGTTTTTTATGTTAGAAAATATGTACTTTATCCACTTAAATATAAAACTTTTCCTTATGTTTCCGGCGTCAGACTAGTTCAAATAGGAACTTTATTTATCCCTCTGTCCGTCGCTGGTTTTATTTCGATAGCACCGCTGAAATAACACTACTATTAAAAAATTACCAAATGTACTTTAAGAATCAACTCCATTCTCTTTATTATAACTTCAATATGAAATAAAAAGTCTTCCACTTATCTTATCATCTTCTATTTTTCAAATGACAATCAATTACCAATTACAACATTCATGTTTCATTAACTTTATCATTATACTAATCTACTGCCCTCGGGCTTAAATTCTGCATTACAGATCCCGCCAGGATTTTTTACAGCTTTTCCATTATGCTTTACTCATCCACACCTTCTCTCATTTCATTTTCTCTTCAACTCCTTTTTTTCTTCAACTGTTCATTTTCACCAAAGATCTCGTATACATCTCTTGACATTCTGTGACCTTAGAAACTGAATGTTAGTATTTACAATTATAACAACTAAAAATATCTTACTAATATATATTTTTAAAAAATCATTAATGGTGAGGCTCTATTTTCTGTCCTGTCAGGGTCGCCATGCTGGATAACTCACAACTTGTTTTTGGTTTGTGTTACAGTGTATCCGGTCTCGGACGATATGCCTGCGCGTCAAGAGGAGGAGTGGAAACAGACTGGGTAAGTCACACTAACACCAAACCGGCAGCAGTATTGCTATTTGATTCCGGATATTTGTATGCATTTGGTATTTTATTTACTGTTGTACAGCTAAAATTGTGACGTGTGAAAACCTCTCTTAGCCCAAGATCCGGCTACATGATTTCTACGTCCATCTGTTATTTGATTGAGATACAATTTTTATATATAATTTTTAGCAGCAGATTACGATTCTGAAGGGTTGCCTATATGGTAAAAATATCGCTGCAAGTGTTTATAATTTTTTTTTAAAGTCCTTCACTTGTTTTTCAAATGAATTATAAAAATTTTTAAAGAGAGATATGTAAGGTAAAGGAGTTCCTACGGTTGCTGCCGCTTGCCGTAGGATTCACGGAGGTAAAGCTCCACATTCCCATCACAGCCGTTGGCACTAGAATGGATGCGACGGGGTCAGCGCCACGCTCCGGCCATTCTTTACCTTCCCGCGGAGTTTCCTGCACGGTACTCATTGGATGGCAGGCTGAGTGGGCCTGGGGAGCCGTTTCCGAAGTTCAGCATCGAGGAAAAATCCTCGGCTTCTTCGGGGATCGAACTCAGGTTGTCTGTGCTGCAGTTAGACGCTCTACCACCTGAGCTACGCGGTCGCCCAGAGGGACATGTGAAGAACTCAAAAAGTTTTGATTGCCTATGTAAAAGTGGCCACAAGTACTGGTAGTGGTTGCCAGCTGTTAAACATATGTAAGAGAGAGAGATAGTTAGCGTACCACACCCTATGTCAGACAGTGTGGTGCGCTACTTTAACAGCTGGCAATCCCTAGTTCCAGCCACTTTTACATAGGCAACCCATGCTTTTCTTGTTCTTCACATGTCTCTCGTTGAAATGAATTATAATTTATTTAAAAAAAAAACAAAAAAACAAAAATAAAAAAACAAAAAAAAAAAAAAAAAAAACAAAAAACAAAAAAAAAACTAGTAAACAAATGTTTTTGATTTAAAAAAAAAAATACTTGCGGCCATATTTTGATAGTAAACCCGGCAGAATCATATTCTGATACTGATAATTATGCATAAAAATTACATTTCAATCAAATAACAGATAGACGTATAAATCATGCAGCCGAATCTTGGAGTATCCATTTTTATTGCGGCAGTGAATTCCGGAGTTTGAGTACGTAGCACGGTTGCATAAAGAATCACAAAGACATTGTTTAAACGACAAAAATTTGACAGAACCAGGTTAACAATAAAAAATTACGGTGCCCGGGAACAGGTCCATGTACGCGTGCTATTTTTAGCATAACACGAGTTCTCCTGCTAAAAGTTCAAATACAAATTTAATAACAAATTAGTCCTGGATAACTGGAATTCACTCTTACTTTAAATTAAAAAATCGGGTAATTCCAAAGTTTAGTAACACGAATTTAAAGACGATGTTGTGTGAAAATGTGAACTTTGAAATTACATTTAGTAAGTGTTAAATTTTGACCAAAGGTTCTGCTGCACGCATGTTTTCTAAACCCGCCAGCGCGTTAAGGCGGGGGTACACATCAGTACGAGGCAACGCACGGACAGGACCCAGGCGAGGCGAGGCGAGGCGAGGCGGAACGTATACAGGGTGTTACAAAAAGGTACGGCGAAACTTTCAGGAAACATTCCTCACACACAAACAAAGAAAATATGTTATGTGGACATGTGTCCGGAAACGCTTACTTTCCATGTTAGAGCTCATTTTATTACTTCTCTTCAAATCACATTAAACATGGAATGGAAACACACAGCAACAGAACGTACCAGCGTGACTTCAAACACTTTGTTACAGGAAATGTTTAAAATGTCCTCCGTTAGCGAGGATACATGCATCCACCCTCCGTCGCATTGAATCCCTGATGCGCTGATGCAGCCCTGGAGAATGGCGTATTGTATCACAGCCGTCCACAATACGAGCACGAAGAGTCTCTACATTTGGTACCGGGGTTGCGTGGGCAAGGGCTTTCAAATGCCCCCATAAATGGAAGTCAAGAGGGTTGAGGTCAGGAGAGCGTACTAACATACTAACGAAACTAAAATGAGCTCTAACATGGAAAGTAAGCGTTCCCGGACACATGTCCACATAACATATTTTCTTTGTTTGTGTGTGAGGAATGTTTCCTGAAAGTTTGGCCGTACCTTTTTGTAACACCCTGTATATACACTTTGGTTGCACGAACGCAGCTCGCCGAGGCACCGAACGAGACAGGTTTCCGTCCAGTTGGTTTGTTCTGACGAGTTGACAGTGTTGTGAAGTTAGAGCGTGGATACGGAACGCGGTGACGATTTAGCAGTGGCTAGTGCTGCATTCATAGCGATTACTAGTTTAGTTAAAGACAGAAATAAAAAGCGGTGTTGGGCAGCTAGACTTGGAATAGAATGCTCACTACTTTTAAACAGTATGAAGGAAGAAGAAGAGAGTTACCATTTTCTGAACTTTGCAACAATTTCATCCGCTGACTATATACTTTCAGGAGAAAATTTCGAAGAATGATACAAATTTCATTTATTAGCTTGCAATGTGTTTTCAACGTATCGAAGATGCTGATTTCAAGATTTATACCAGAAGTATGCAGAGCTATACAAATATTTTACAGTTGCATAAATTGAGAATAATGCCTACTCACATTGGAAGCGTTGTAGTTTTCACAAGAGCGCTAGACATTCGGAGACACTTTAATTTGTGATTCGTTGTTAAGTTCGACATTTTGAGGAGACAAATCTAATGCTTGGTTGCAATGTACAAATTTTTTTCTTTTTTCTTCAAAACGTTGGTATTTTCTCCAAAAAGTTCGCTTGTTTTGCGCCAAGCATCGTCTATTTTTATCGCATTATGATAAAGTTTATAGTTCTTCTTCCACAATATGGAATGTCTTTCATCTATAGGGGAGACTGGGTACAGTTGATACACTTTTTACTTTCTGATTTTTAAATCGTTGTTTGCAATTATTTTCAAACAAATCGAATGTAATTCATAACTATAACTATTTGGGCATAACTTAAGATACTTCCATTATTTATAAAATTAATTCTCCTTTGTTGAGAAAAAGTTTTAAAAACTTTCCAAGATGTATCAACTTAACCCGCGTTGGGTAAAGTTGATACGGTGATGGGTAAAGTTGGTACACCGTTAAGTAAGTTGATACGGTGACAGGAATTAATGAAAAAATAACAAATGAAACGTAAACAAGATTTATTGTTACCACAAATAATACTAAGATATTTTTAAGAACAATGTTAAAAAAACGTATTTTTGAAGACCCTAAAAACAACTTTTTTATCTTTGTCTTCTTTTCTTGGTTTGTTTATCTCTTTGCTTAGTTTACCATCAAATGATTTAAATAATTTTAACTTGTGATTTTCTGTCTTGATAGATTTCTTTCTTTCTCTCTCTATCGCGTCTTGTTCAATTTTGTTTTTTATTGGAGTATCTGTAAGAATACAAGACTTTAAAGGCTGTCTGCCTTTTTTACTTCTTTTACGTTCTCCTGCTTTTGGTAGAGAATGAATTTCTTCTGGCAAAACCATTGGCGAAGTAGCTCCAAGGCTTGTAGTAGAGACATGTGTTGATCCACTTTCAGTGACACCAAGCACTCTTCATGTACAAGGTTCATGTACTCTTCACGGAGATGTAGAAGGCAAATTAACATGTGCTGATGTAGAAGGCTGCTTGACTTCTGCTGATGTAGAAGGCTGATTGATTTCTGCTGATGTAGAAGGCTGACGATCACTTACAAAGCTTGACAAAAAAATCTTCGTCTGTAAAGATGTTTGGATTATACGGCATTATTCCTGTAGCTTTAAATCCTGCTATATTGTTTCTTGTAGTTTCTAGGCATCTGAAAACAAATACAACAAATGATTATACCTGTGGGTCAAGTTGATACAGCCGTAATAAACGTATCAACTTGACCACTCAGTAACGTATCAACTTGACGCAAACGTCGCCATTACACAAAACTCTAAATCACGTAAACCAGTAATATTTAAAACTATGTTCAATAGGTGAAATTCTTACCTTTATAACAAATAACAATGTGATGATATCAATAGCAGAGTTCACTAAGAAATAAACTTGCAATACTACTTGAAAATTGTATAGTGAAAATTTACTTTTGGTGATCAAAAACAGTTTTTAGTTCACAACTCACAACATAAACCAACTTTCTCCTCGAGCACAGGTATAGGTAGTACCATTCTGTTGTCCAGACAAGCTAGTCACACTTGTCTGCGTCTGCGCATTAGCAAGTTATTTGTCCTGTATCAACTTAAGCCTGTATCAACTAGACCCAGTCTCCCCTATCTATAAAAGTAAAACCGGATAAATTTGTCTTATAAAAACTCGGAAACTACTGAGCAAATTTCGTTGGGTTTTCACCGTTTTAAGTTGTTTAGTATGTCTTATGTTTAAACGTTAAATAAACGCAGGAACATTAAATGAAATTCTGAACGTATGATGACAAATCCCAAAGATGGAAGGATTAGATGTTGCATACTTCACACTAAACTCATAACTACAAGGTCTCTGACCATAGCCTGTAATTAAAGCAATAAGATAACTTTACAATAATAACTATTTTGCACATTAAACAAAACTTGAAGTATTCTTTCCTTCAATTCGGGATATTCAATTTTTAAACGCCATAGATAGCCGTAAAAACAACAGAGATTTTCTTTAACCACGATCTCGGGCAATAGGCCTACAACTACAATGTCTCTGGCCCTCAGCATTAGTCTTCTGTTCACAATAAAAGAATTTATTTACTTTAATATTATTCTGAGTTCACTTTTGATATATGTCTAAAAGGCTTAATCCGCCGAATTAAAGTATTTGGCGTTTCGAGCAAAAATAATATCCATTTACTTCGCAGTTGAATAAAATGTGAGTTTCTAACATAATCTAGCGCTGTTTAGTAATGGAGTAAGGCAATTTCTTAACAAAATTGCTTGATACACATGAAATAGTGTACGTGCCTATAAACTTGAACTCCTTCGTTTCTTGGTAGGGGGCGGGTGAATCTAGGTTTGCTTTAATTCCGAAAAAAAACGTTGGCGCGAATTTTATGAAACTTTGAACAAATGTTTCTTATTGCGGAAATTAAAATAGGGCACGTGTAAATCTACGCCAACTGTACCGAGCAACGCCGGGAACTCCGCTAGTATCTTTAATAAAAGAGAGCACCTTTTCGCTGTCCCAACTCATGATTAAAAATAGAACAAAACGAAACAATTACGAAAAACTCCTTAGCTAAAATATATTGGTTTTATTTAATTCCCACTAACAGTGTGTTTAAACGATGACTGAGTGCCAAGGGGACATCCATAAATTACGTGAGGTGAAATGGGGGAGGGGGGGGTCCGGCGAAATCTCACCAGATCTCACCAGGGGGGAGGGGGGTCTACGGAAATCTCACGTGAGATTTTGCGAAAAATTGGGGACAGTAGAGCCAAAAAAAAGATCTACAATTTGCGCCAAAGTCGATTTCGTCAAAAAAAAAAAAAAAAAGTCTACAAAAGTTTCCAGGACGATTTGTAGGGGGGGTTCTCACGGACCAGATCTCACCAGAGGGGGGGGGGGGTCTGGCCAGATCTCACGAAATCTCACCAGGGGGGAGGGGGGTCCAGAAATCCGGAAAAACACCTCACGTAATTTGTGGATGCCCCCCAACGTGACAGCGTGAACGAGGGAGGCATATGCACGACTGCCAATACCCGTCTCCATAGCATGCGGCGCATCCCCGAATTCTCTTTGAAATACCGACTCGGGACGGATGGCGTTCGTACCACCTCGGTCGTTCGGCGAGTGGCCGCAGGCGGTTTTCCGCGCCTCGGCTACACGTACACACTGGTATGCTCGCCTCGCCTCGGAGCCGTACGTGCGTTGCCTCGCTCTGGTGTCAAGGCTCTACCACACTGAATCAGGGAAGAAAAGCGGGATCAGATTCGAGTTGTAGACCCTTCGTAGAGGCAGTTCTTGTTTGTACGCGGTTTCTCGCAATCACCTAGCCAATTGCTGTGACGCTCGCCAACACGTATATGCCAGTTTTTCTTTTTTTTATCAATTATTTTTAATATACTGTTGATGCAGGCATAAATAGCTGTCTGGGTTGATTTCCCTGTACAAAAGCCATGTTGTGAATCAGATAATGTATTATTTTTGTTAATGAAGCTTATTAACTTTTTATAGATAATTTTCTCAAGTATTTTTGAGATCCCAGATGGGATAGTAATAGGTCGATAATTTATCTGTTTCTCCCTTCTTATGTACGGGAATAATTTTTGCTAGCTTTAGTATTTCTGGGAATGTACCAGAGGGTAATGAATACAGAGCAGATTATATAAGTTTGCATATGCATATGCATATGACTTTGCATTTGCATATTCAGCCAATTTTAATTATTTTTTTTAGAAACCATAAGTTACTCGACTCGCAGACAGATGGGGACACTTAACTGTCTCCAGATTATAAAAGGATCACTAATCCGACATTGAAGAAGGTGTGATGATTAAAAACTCCACGTCTTTAAAGATATCATGATATTTCCATTTCTCTAAAAAGTACACGCCATTTGTATTTGAAATTGGCTGATCAGGGAAAACGGTTATGTAAACGCTTTTAAAAAAATATTTATTTTAATTATTTAGCGTATTGTTGCATACAATTCATAAAATAAACAATCAAAAAAAACCAATTGGCAGTCATTGGGGACTATTTTTTTTTTTTTTTTTTTTTTTTGTCACAAGTTTTTCAGCCAAACATCTAGTATCTAAATTAGGCCATATTTACAATAACAATACGGTTAAACTGTTACATTGATTTCCGCTACCTAGCGAAATCAAGTGAGTTGTTGTTTACAGTTAGATTTTTTTTTTTTTTCACTTCTTTACGTCTCTCAACAGCGAGGTCTTTAGAGACGGGAAAGGATGGGGGGCAAGGATGGGGGCAAGGATGGGGGCAAGGTATGGGAAGGAATTCGGCCATGGCCTTTTGAAGGAAGCATCCCGGCATTTACCTGGAGTGATTCGGGAAACCATGGAAAACCCAAATCTGGATGCGCGGACGGGGATTCGAACCGCCGTCCTCCCGAATGCGAGGTGAGAACGGTAACCGTTACACCGCCACGCTCGGTTTTACAGTTAGAGTACTGTTGTAAGTACAGGAGTTTTATTACAAAAATTTAAGTGCTTGACTACATGTAGGTTAAATTTTAATAAAAGAAAAACTAAAATTAGTAACATAACCCCTTAATTAACCCACCGCCACTATTTTATTACAAATTATACTACGCTACTGCTAACTACAATATAAAAGTCAGGTTTTTTTTAGGATAGATCTTCAGCGGGATCCACGTCCTCCGGAAGTCATTGTGGACTGCCGGCGGAAATTAAAACTTGAAACTATGAATATCATACGCGCAACACATCATGATCATAGCTACAGATATACTAAATAATAATTCAGTGTGTTCGTAATGACCTGGTGACGGGGTTACTATTGGCTGCACTTTCCGCCTCTGTCTTAGCCGCATTAACCTAACCCGGTAGTACTACCAGATACAGGGGACCTACAGTTTGACGTGGTAGCCGAACCACGGAAGCGTTCTGGTGTACTTCATTATACACAGCAAGCTGCGCCAGAGGTGAAGGTCGGGTTAAAGGTCTATGAAAATCCCCATCGAGACAGGGATTCGGACCGTGGATCTTTCGTTCCACAGTCAGGCACTTTAACCACTGAACTACTTTCTGTTAACATTAGCATGTCGGTGACGGGAACTCATTAGATTTAACCCATTCAAAAATCGCCCAACACACCTAAGGAAGTTTTCACCTCGAAAACTAAAACTCCGACTTAGTCCACAAACCGAAGGCTGATTGAATCTTCCCGAAGGAGCTGTAGCAAGCTGTTGTGTCAAAGGCAGGAAGGTCAATTCCTTTTCTCGGGGTCCTACATTTACGGAACGTCCCTGCGTAGTGCTCACCACGGGATTTGAACCCGCCAGCGGAGAGAGAAACTTTCGGAAATAATCGCCTTAACCGCTGAGCTGCCAGACCGCCTTGCTTTGAAGTGTACCTGTGCTAACTACAACCAAAATCGGAAAAATCTTTGGGTTTGTATGAACAACGTTGACAAAAATTAAGGTGATGGGAAATGGAGGAGAGGGTTTATTTTTTCTAAATCGGACATAAACAGTATTTTTCTATTCGTTTTAAAGTATACGTATGCTAAGTTCCATCGAAACTGGATAAAAACTGTGTGTTTGTACGAAGAACATTGGCAAACAAACATTCATTTCTATATATTAGACACAAGTATAATCTGCACTTTCACTGCTGTCTAAGTACAACACGTCATACAGCTACAGATGTTGGTGACGCGTCCAAGGCGCATATCATACGACAACATGTCATAACATGTCGATGATGGGAAGAAGCGAATTCATAGATTTACCTCTTAATGCCCTACAGAAGTTTTTACTACAAAAATATAGCAAAATATAATACAATTTCAAGAACAAGCTTACAGCTGAAGTTGAACTTTTAACGTTTCTGATTCATTCGTTGGATCTTGGAGCGAGGGAACCGGTGTATGTTTCCCGTCTGCCACTCTAGCAACCATGTTTCGTGACGACTTTTTCTCTACAGAAACAGAATAAAGTTTTTTTTATTATTTTTTATTTTTAGAATGTGAAAACCCCTCAGTGCACATCACAATTACAAGCAGTTAAACAATATTTTGAGTTGTACTAATTTATAATAAAATATCTTTAGGTTGGGAAAATTATTATGAGACCATCAGAGAAAAAGCAAACTGTAGAAGTTACCTGAGATGTAGTAAGGATATAACAATCTTTGGGATAAAAAGAAGGAAAGTGAGAACAATGGAATGAGCTGGTATGGCGTAAGTTGATTATGGCTTGATGTTCGATTGCTGGTCAGTAGTGTTTTATTTTATTTGTGGACAGTTCTAATAAAGGAAGTTTGGTGTTAATACAAGGCTTGACGTTATTAAGTGATTTATATTAAGTGCTTGCATAGTGTAACGCAACGAGGCTTCAGTTACTACACATTAGAATTACTCATATCAAAACATTTTTTTTAACTTATGGCTTTTCGCCACGTCGAAGTCGAGGTCATTAGAGGCGGGATGGGATTGAGGACAAGGAACGGGAAGGAATTTGGCGATGGACTTTTGATGGAAGCATCCCGGTATTCGCTTGGAGTGATTTTGGGAAACCATCGAAAACCCAAATCTGGATGCTCGGAGGGGGATTCGAACCCGCGTTCTCCCGAATGCGAGGCCAAAGCTTTAATCGCTCACCCACCACGCTCGGTATATTAAAGCAAAAACAACAATTAAACGTTGTATTCTGACAACCTGTCTGAACTTTATTAGCGACTTATATAAACATTTCGGATTTTCCAACTATTCTCAGCTTGTTTTCAATCCACACATTGCGAAAGGTGTCCGAGAATTGTGACTTGTAGCTCCTGTTTCACCGTCACAGCGCTTCTTCGAAGTGAACTTTAGTTTGTCGTCCTGCTAGGAACGTCACAATTTGATCACGACAGAAACTTTGGTTCCTCTGAAGTTTAAATATGACGTTTATGTTAAGTATAACAGGAAGTGAAATCGCAAGAAAAATTGCAATTTATAGCGAAGATTGTATGTGTTGATGTGATCCCTCCAACTAGATCTTTACAACCCACATAGACTTTTATTGCTATAATTAGATATAAAATATATAAGATGTCCTATACAGCATGGAGTTGGAATAATATGACGGGGTAGCCATTCTACTATTGAACCCATGTAATGAAGAAAACTGGTTTGCAACATATTTAAAAATAGCAACAAGTTAAGGCGGAGGGTTAACTTTGGTAGACTACCTAACACAGTTCCTCCGGCAGATGTTAGTTTGTAATTTAAAAATTATGTCAGTCTCTAGGAACATCTTATGTCGGTACGATTTTGTACACAACGTTTTTGATTTTTATGTCGTTTGATAATACATATTGCCTTTAGGGATTGGAAACCGGTGAACTAGTTAGCTACATATAAGCACAAAATATGGTGCAGCGAAAATCTACATCTATAGTATATAATGAGTTGTGTCTGTACATGAAATTTATGAACAGATCCTACACAACCTGACTGCGAGAGAAATAAAGCCTGAGTGACCGATATACACAGTCCAGTCACATTAATGTGACCACCACCTTCTTTCGACGTCAACGTGAGATAACCAATCACAGAAGGCAGGTGGCAGCCAATACAGTGGAGTGTATATAAAGGATGTCCTAGGGCATCGGAAAGCATTTCAATCGTTGGCGTAATGCAGAAACGTAGCGATTTATCCGACGTCCAAAAGGACATGATTATTGGCTTTAGGACCAAGGGTGGAATCATTTCGGAAACGGCTAATTTTGTGAACTGTTCACGTGTCGCCGTGGTAAAAGTATACCGTGCATGGCAAAATGGCACTATTCAAAATCAGCGGCGTGGAATATGTGGTGCACCACGGGCGATAGATGACAGAGCCGAACGAAGGCTACGGAGATGCGTTCCGGTAAATAGACCTTCAACTGTTGAGCAACTGACCGCCCAGATGAACCAAGGGATTACCAAGAGTGTATCCTCAACAACGGTTCAGCGCACGTTGCTGTGCATGGGCCTCCACAGCAGACGCCTAGTTAATGCACCTACGCTAACTGTTGTTCATCGGCGACGAAGGCTGGAATTTGCACGCCAGTACAGCAACTGGACGTCCAAAGAATGGCGACAGGTGGCTTTTACCGATGAATCACGTTTTATGCTCCATCGGACAGATGGACGTTGGCACATACGGCGTGAAACGTCTGAAGGCAAACACCCAGGGTGGAGGAGAGAGCATTATGGTCTGGGGAATGTTTTCCTGGCATTCACTGGGTGAACTCATCATTGTGGAAGGCACGATGGATCAGCACAAGTACATATCTGTCCTTGCGGACCATATCCACCCCTACATGAGAATAATTTTTCCTCAGAATGATGGCATCTACCAGCAGGACAATGCGAGGTGTCATGCAGCTCGCAGTGTATGTAAGTGGTTTAAAGAGCACCAGGATGAGTTTACCTTACTCCCCTGGCCAGCAAACTCACCGGATTTAAACCCAATCGAGAATCTGTGGGACCACCTCGATCGGGTTGTTCGCGCCATGGATCCTCAACCGCGCAATCTAGCGCAGCTGGCCACGGCACTGGAGTCGGCATGGCTCAACATCCCAGTGAACACCTTCAGAAACCTAATTGACTCTGTTCCTGCACGCCTCGCAGCGATCCGTTCTGCCAAAGGTTGTTATTCTGGTTTTTGAGAGGTGGTCACATTAATGTGACTGGACTGTGTAACATAACAGAGACTCACACACGCTATCCGTCTGTCTCTCACCATTCAGGTAGTTTTCAAAATTTCGTAATAAAATATATTATTCATCCCGAAAAAGTATCCTATGTCCTTTCTAATGATACATAGTATTTCCTTGTCAATTTCATAAAGATCAGTTTAACCGTTTAGTCGTGAAAACGTAACAAACAAACAGACGGACAGAGTTACTTTCGCATGTATAATAATAGTGTAGATGTAACAGTTTGGACACAAAAAGCCATACATCTATTGTGGTTTTTTTCTGTTATGTGAGTTTAATATGATGTCATAACTGCCATATTCGTGAAGTAAATACTTTTATCTTAGTAAATTAGTGCAGGCAATATCTTGCCCTTCAGTATTACCGAAATTTTTCACTGAATTTCCCGTTGACAGATGCAATCTTGACATACGTAGCTTAGCAGCTGGCATATGTAAATATATTCGTGCTCTGTACTGCAGCTACAAAATATGACAGCCTTATGTCTGATAAATAGCTGGGAAGTATTATTTGCATTGCGGCATCCCCTACACTGGAATGCCCGCTTTCTATTTTCCTGTTGCATGTCGGGATGGATAGCTTACAGTCGGTAAGAGTGAAAGGGTAAATGCTTTTGTCTGTTATTAACCGCGAGGAACACGTGTTCAAATCCCGGTTACTGATTTTCACAGACATCAAGTCAAATACTGCACCGAACTCCACTCATCGCCATAAAAACTCAACAGTGTGCAAAGCGAATAACACGAAACACGTCTGAGGGCGTACCTTCGCAGAGAGGTGGCTATACTTCCTACCCCCCATAGCTTAGGGGGCATCCATTAATTACGTGAGGTGAAATAGGGGGGGGGGGCGGTCTACGGAAATCTCACATGAGGTTTTGCGAAAAAAAAAGTTGGACTGTAGAGCTAAAAAAAAGGTCTACAAATTGCGATTGTCGATTTTAGGGGGTATTTCGGCTAAAAGTGGGTTTGTGACCGGGTTTTGAGGGCTGAGACCTAAAAAAAAAGAAAAGGTCTCCAAAACTAGGGGAGGGGGGGTTCTCACGGACCAGATCTCACCAGAGGGGGGGGGGGATCCGTAAATCCGGAAAAACACCTCACGTAATTTATGTATGTCCCCTTACCTCGTCAGTAATTTAACCCAAATGTTAACAACGCCAGCAAAAAAGTGTGTTTTTACATTGTACCCACATTTTTCAAGTGAAATTTTTTTCCTACGACTGCTGCCAAATATATTATTTTTTTTCGAATTTTGAAAATGGTCCTTCAAATATACGATTCTTCAGGTTTCGTACATTCCTTGATAACTCACTCAACGGTCGCTCATTTACGTCCAGCTTTTTACGCTTCGTTGACGTCGTGATCATTAGAGATGGGAAACGACTGGGACCAAGGAACGGGAAGTAATACGGCCATGCCCTTTTGAAGGAACCATCTCGACATTCACCTGCTATGATTTTATGAAACCTGGAAAACAAAAATCTTGATGGGCTCATATCTTCAAACACCATATTTAAAAAATTTGTAACCACACAGTATTTTAGTTTTTATTAACATAGTTATAATGAAAAATTTAGAATGGTCTTCGGGTTGAAGATATTTACAGGTGATTTACTTAGAAGCTGAAGGGAAAAATTTCTATACCTAATTTTCCTGGCTATCAAATGAAATCTGCCAACACGCTGACTCTCAATAAGAGTGAATTTTTCATTTTATTACACGTTTTAGACAATCTTTTGGCGAATTTCCTAAAACAATCTAATTTCCACGCTTTTTCTGAAACGTTTACTTTAAATAATTCTTTCATAATTTACCCTGGATTGTAACCCACTAAAATTTACAGGAATATTATAGCGATCATTCTTGATTTTTATTCAAAAAAGACTAATTTTTATCAAATTTGATAGTTAGTTAGCTATTTTTTGTTTTGTTTTTCCTCTGGCTTCACGTCCTGTCGACGTCAAGCTCATTAGAGGCGGGAAAGGACTGGGGGCAAGGAACGGGTAGGAACTCGGCCATGGCATTCGCCTGGAGAGATTTGGAGAAATCATGAAAAACCCAAATCTGGGTGGCCGGACGGAGATTCGAACCCACGTCCTCCCGAATGCGAGGCCAGGGCGTTATTGTAGTTCTTGAAATCATATACTTTATTTGTAACAGAATTTCATCAACCGAATAATAAATATATTGAGAAAATAGCGTATTTCAAAATTTTCAAAGTTTTCTTAAATGTCTACAAGAATTTTTTTCAACTTATTTTGTTTAAGGGTTTGATAATAATTAAAAAAAAACAATTCCTTGATACGAATAATGAACTCAATATAAAAATCAGTTTCGATTCTTTTTACAAAAAGAGCTTTCCGTGAATTCGAGTTCATATCTTGACTTTGTATGATGTGGTTGTCAATAAAACAAAACAAGCTACAGACATTCCGGAGATATTAAGTTTGTAGTCTTGTCTATCGATGTTGTTATTTTTCTTTATTTTCATTTTGGGCGGAAGGTCGCGTAGCCCCGGACATTTAAAGTTTCTAACAAAGCAATCACGATTTCTTTGCTTTTTTTTTTTTTTTTTTTTTTTGCTTATGGCTTTACGCCCCATGGACATCGAGGTCATTAGAGGCGAGAAAGGACTGCGGACAAGGAACGGGAAGGAATTCGACCATGGTGTTTTGAAGGAAGGACCCCGGCATCCACCTGGAGTGATTTGGAGAAACCATGGAAAACCCAGATCTGGATGCCCGGACAGAGATTCCAACCGGCGTCCTCGCGAATGCGTGTGTTTCGTTCCTGGTTGAAGTTTTTCGTCGCTACTGTCAAAATTCGTTGGAGATTATTGAATATGATGCGACAAATAAACGTATACTAACGCGGGCTCGAAAAATCCGAAAGGGCGAGATTTTAATATCTTCACCATATAAAATATGCGGAGAGGGCGTGAAAGAAAAGTAAAGGCAGTAAAAAGAGTGAAGCGAAAAAATAAAAAGGTAAAGGTGTTGAATACATCTAAAAGTATTCAAACTCTTTCCGAAACAAAGAAGTAGAACAGACCAAATGTATCGAACGTGGAGAAATTTTTGAAAAAGACTGGATTGAGTGCTATGAAGCAAAGCCAGGGCCCATGAAGATTGCGTTTATATAGATTCTTCAGATATCTTTTATTATTGTGATTTTTGTATTTTTTTTAACTGCTTTACGTCTCTTAACAGCGAGGTCTTTAGAGACGGGAAAGGATGGGGGGGCAAGGATGGGGGGGCAAGGATGGGTGCAAGGAATGGGAAGGAATTCGGCCATGGCCTTTTGAAGGAAGCATCCCTGCATTTACCTGGAGTGATTCAGGAAACCATGGAAAACCCAAATCAGGATGCCCGGACGGGGATTCGAACCGCCGTCCTCCCGAATGCGAGGCCAGAACGCTAGTGATTTTTGTAAGGCTAAAGAAAAAAAACGATTAGGACACCATTTATTACTGTGTCGGGTATGTTGCCAAAAAATTAAGGTGAAAGTGTTTTCAATTTAATTCGTTGAAAAACATGTTATGATTACTAATATCTAATTAATATGACTGCAGTAGTTCCCAGCTTAATTTTAAGATTAAAATAAAGTCAGAAATTGTGTTTGTTTTTATTTGTAATTAATTTTAAGTGTCAGGTGCTACCCAACTTCCCGTAGCTACTCAGTAAGTAAATGGTTTGTGACTGGAAGATCAGTGTGCGAATCTTTTTACAGCGTTCTTAAGACGAAGGTAGAGCGGAGAGCGGTGTAACCGGTTGAGAGGGACTGTCCAGCGAGGATGTTATGGGTTGCAGGCACGAACATCGTCATTGCGAAACGACCTTGTGAGCACTGACGAGAGAAAACAATTCGCGTCTCCAGCTCTCTCGAAAGTCACAACAGTGAAACGAAAATGCTCAGCAACAGTATTCAGCAAGAACAGGGAAGATACATAAATGTGTGGATGCGTAATATCTAAATGAGATGTATTGAACGTCTATTGTCCCTTCCGGACATGTCATCTGCTGATTAAAAGTTACCGAACGTGGTGGGTGAACGGTTAACGTTCTGCCCTCGCATTCGGGAGGACGCGGGTTCGAATCCCCGTCCGGGCATCCAGATTTGTGTTTTCCATGGTTTCCCCAAATCACTCCACGCAAATGCCGGGATGCTTCCTTCAAAAAGGCCATGTCCGTATTTCATCCCGTTCCTTGGCCCCAGTCCCATCCCGACTCTAATAACCTTAGCCATCGACAAGACATAAAAAAAAGATTAAAAGCTGCAGCTAACTACAGTCCACTCTTTTTCTAATAAGAATAGCGCTAAAATACTCGGGCCCTGATACAGGAAACAAGTAGAGCCGTAAAAACCAAATACTGGTACACGTATCTGGATCTTCAAAATTAGAAATTTTTTTTCTTTCATGAGTAGATTTAGGACTCACCATTAATTTTCCGATGTAGAACAGTACTTTGTGATAGTATAACTTGGACGTGTTAATACCAGGGGAAAAAAAAGATGGAATCAGTTAAATTATTGTTTTTTTTTTTTTTTTTTTTTTTTTTTACTTACGGTTTTACGCCTCGTCGACGTTGAGGTCAATAGAGGCGGGATGGGATTGGGGACATGGAATGGGAAGGAATTCGGCCATGGCCTTTTGAAGGAAGAATCCGGGCAGTTGAAATTTAGATCTATGGAAGGATGTTGAAAATTGGGTTTTATGGATAAATTAACGTATTCTGGAAATGAAGTGTGAGGAAAGAAGTTTGGGAGAGATGCTTAGAGGAGAAAGAGGGCCGGGAAGGAATTTGGCCATGGCATTCTGAAGGAACCATACCGGCATCCTCCTGGATGCGAGACCAGAGCGTTACCGCTCGCCCACCACGCTCGGTTAATTCCTGATATTATCTCAAATTTTTCGAACGGAATTTTTACTCCCGTCTACCTTTGAACTTCATGCATTATTGTTTTCAATTCTTTCAGCGATTTTGGTAAATTTTCATATTCATCACTTCCTTTGGTAATCTATCCCAATTCCTGGCTCCTTTACCTACAAACGAAAATTTTTCCACTACCGTACGCCTAAAATCGAGTGCCAGCTTGTGGTCATAGTCATTTTTTACCTTCCAAGCACTAGTCTTAATTCTTGCACCAATATCCTTACAAGCGTCGTCACCAATACACGCCTTGTATACCCCCAGGACTCTCTTCACATTCCTACTGTTTTCTAGTGAATCCCATTCCTACTCCTTTATCATATCAGCTCAGGGCCGCATTTAAGGATAGGCTACATAGGCTGTAATCTTGGGGCCCACACCACAAAGGGGGGCCCGCACCATAACCGTGGGTCCTTCCTAGTGTTTCAAACTGAAAAAAAAAGGTTTTTTTTCAGATTTGTGAATAAAATCATGAAAAAAAACCTAGCGCCATGTTTTTTTTCTAAATATTTTTTTTTCAGAAAACAATATATTTGATAAATTATTGTTTTATTTAAGGGAGTTACATTTTACATGTGTGTTTTAAATCTTACTAAATCATATAACGTCTTACATAATGATTAATAAATGTATCTATATAGGTAACATAATTTTTTATCCATCCTCTTGGTCAGTATCACATTCACTAGTGTCAGTAATACCAACACTAGTGCGGTCGGAGTCGCAATTTTCTGTTTCTTCTTCTGTCTCCTCTAGATCCATAACTTCAGAAATAGTTACATTTCCTTTTACTGGTTGTTCTTGTATTGTACGCAAAAGATTTTGAGATTGCAATTTTAAATTGTGAGCAAAGTACACACTGTGCATAAAGACTGCGCCGATAATTCTGTTATTACGGTCATTGATTTAAATCTATTATCATACAAAATTCTTTTTCAATCCTTGATTTACGCCAACGGTTGCAAGGAAATGATTCATAATTACTGACAATTTAATGACTCAATATCACTATAGGCTGCGAGTTTAACAAGTATCCGAATATAAGGAAAGCACAATAAGTAATAAAAAGAGGCAAAAAACAGTTGATAAATTTAAAATTCCTAATTTTTTGAAAAGATCCGTAGGTCTACAGATAAATTTGTAGCGCTGGCAGCACTAGTTCAAATAGTGAGTATCAATCCAAACAACGGGGATTCCTTCTCGTGCAACCTAGCCTATTCGGGAAATCCCCCTTTGTAAAAGAATACTTCAGTCAATGTTGCCAATATTTTTGTAATTTTTTTCTACTGAACCAGAAAAATATAGTAGATTTAAAAATTAAGATAAATATTTAGTATAAACTCTAAAACAGTCATATTAAACGATAAATGCCTTAAACATATGAAATTTAGTAGTTATGGAAAAAAAACACATGTCCAAAAAAAACATGTTTTTTTCACAGTTTTTTTCATGTTTTTTTTTCAAGTCAGAAAAAAACCGTTTTTTTACAACACTAGTCCTTCCCCTGGGCCAGTAGGAGAGCTAAAAAAAATAAAGGAATTTTTTGGACCGAATTTCGAATTTAGGGAGGTCCGCACCACATGTATAGCCTAGAGGCCCACAGAGCTTAAATGCGGCCCTGTATCAGTTACTGAAAGCGCTCTGCGGTAATCTCCATAGCCAAGTCTAGCTGCCCCTCTAATTCCTGTATTTGATACTCACATTGTGGGGTCCCAAACTATACCGCCATATTCAAGTTTTGTAACACGTTCCGTTACTTCTCAACAAGAAAAGACAAAACGATCGAGAACTTCTCGTGGAAAAAGATAGTAAGCTATTATTTGACCAGTTGCTTTCAGGAAGTACACGAAATTCCACGTTTTCAAGTCTCAATCAGAATACTATGTACAATAGTTTGCCTTTAAGATTTCTTTGTTTCGTTTTTAAAGCTCTGTTGCTGCAGTATCTAGAAACGCAAATAACAACCTGAAGACGAATTTTAAAAAGAACATGAAAAAATGAGGGTGGTGTGTGAACGATAACGCTCTGTCCTCGCATTCGGGAGAACGCGAGTTTGAATCCCCGCCCGACCATCCAGATTTGGATTTTCCATAGTTTCCCCAGATCTCTCCGGGCGAATTCTAGGATGGTTCCTCCAAAATATCATGACAGAATTCCTTGCCGTTCCTTGCCCCGAATCCCAACCCGCCTCTAATCGCCTCAACGAGGCATAAATCCAGAAAAGAGTATAGCAATCAACATCAATCAATCAATTCATATTTTAGATGATCAAAAGTCAGTAATTTGTACAGCGTTGTTACTGGCATTAAGGAGGTCTTCCAAGATGCAAAATGTTGGGCACTGCGGACACTGCATATATAGATTTTTTTTTTTTTTGCTTGACGCCTCGTCGACGTCGAGGTCATTGGAGGCGGGAAAGGTCTGGGGACAAGGAACGGGGAAGGAATTCGGCCATGACCTTTTGAAGGAAGCATCCCGGCATTCGACTGGAAATGGACAACTCAAGTCTGGATGGCCAGACGTGGATTCGAACCCGCGTCCTCCCGAATGCGAGGTCAGAGCGTTAACCGCTCACCCACCACGCTCGATATCTGCTGGATGGTTCTGATCACTCATAGTATATGGATCTCCGAGATAACTCCACATTGCTAAATAATTTCTCGTCTTACCTATATCAGTGTTCAGCCTGTTTATCGGTGTCCCTGTCTTCCATTTAAGATTGCCACCTGGGGTAGCGCATCTACAGTGGATTACTATTGTTCTGCACGATTCAATCTCACTCGCCACAGATTGAGACGGGCAACTTTCAGCGGAACGTCCGCGGGAGATCTTTCATAGTTTTAAGCCTTTGTTTGGCGAGTTGATGCCCGAATAGGGGACGAGCTTTTCCGATAAAGTGGTAGGAAGAGAGAGAATCGGATTTGATGTCTGTGTGTTTCGTTTTGCTTAAAACTTCACCGAGTTACGGACGAAAGTTTTAAGGAGCGAATCAAAATTTTCCGAGGCTGCGAGAGGAGTTGTTGTCATTCGGCGTGGTTGTGCCGGCCTCCGCCAGGCAGCGCACCTGAGAGTAAAAACCAGTTTTTACCGAGGCGGGCCGGCGTAGTGGGAGAATGGAATCCGGGAGATCACAATACGCAGCGACGTGAATCTGGGGTTCGAGTCCGCGAAGGGTATCTGTGCGCGGTAGTTGGTGGCTAGATAGTGGGGGGGACAGGTGTAGAATCGCTACCTGACAGGTGAGTGGTGGGGGGAGGCGCGGGAGGGGGTGCTGAAGCCCCGCTGGAGGCCAGTGGAATTCCAGCGGCGGATCGGAGCGTACACTCTGCCCCATACAACTCGGAAAGTACCGTCAGTTTGCGTGTTAGTGGCTTCGCGTAGAGCGTAAAATGCGGCCTCGGCAGGGTTGCCAACCTTAACGCACCCGGCGGTGCAACTGTCCGGTCACCACTTTTTATTTCTTTCCCGAGTGTTGGCGAGCAGGGAGATTGTGTAACAGTGTTGCGCGTGTGTTTGTGAAGTGAGTGCTTGTGTTTGTGCGCCTGTCCTCGGAGGTACCGGAGCCGTCCACGGATCCGAAGGTAAATATATAGCGGCGCAAATCAAACTCGGTTCCCTGGCAGCTTTCGCAGAATATGTGCCACCTGTTACTGTGGCGATGTTGGCAGCACTGCTAGCTCAGTGACGTGTTAGTCCGTGGCCCGTGGCTCCCGACACTTGTTGCTTGTTTTCAGTTGTGAGGATATTTCAAGGTGTTTGCTGCATCACTTTAATGTCAGAACAAAAACACGAGTTAAACTTTCTGCACTGCGGAAAACTTACTGATATCCACCTATCGGAGACCTCTGTTTATGTTTTACTCTTTTGAGGCCGCTTTTTATGACAGCTGTGACTTTTCGTCATTGGCTAGTGTTTCTTTCAACCAGGTGTCCTCAAAATATCCAAGATAAATTAAATCGGTGTGCCATGAAACATATGTTCTAATCTGAATTTATTAGTTGCTCCGGTGGCTATTTCCCTATTCATACAATTACACTTATCTTAATATTATTATCTTATATACTTTCAGTGTTAAATTCCTCCCCCGTCTACTTATGCAATTAACGAATTTTAATTTTTTCAGCGTTCTAGGTAAATTATTCATAGCAAATACCGATCCGCTATATTGGTATTTGCCGCATCTCCTCTCAAAAAGATTCATTTGTTCTTCTGATCATGAAATATAATGTACTTTTGATTCGTGGTAAGGAAGGGAAAGGTGGAAATTTACTGTAAACGTTAATATGGTAGACAATACTTTTTTTGTGGAATTGTTTACTAAAGAGCAATTATATAGAGTCTCTGGAAATTGTATTCAAAGACAGTAAACTAGTATGAGATAATATGTATTTGTGGCTAACATGGATATTAAGTAACCGAATGGTAAATAGTTATTTGATGATATTGTTAAGACTTGTATATTCTGTTTCATATCCTCTATACTGTCGTCAGGTGATATCGAAGGGAAGATATGTAGCATAACTAATTTAATTCTTCGAGTATACTTAAGTAACACAGTTTCGTTAAATATTTCACCTGCATATTTTCCTGAATATCACAAAAGACAACTTGTTTTCATTTTGTTTCACAGCATTCTATAATATGGCCCTAATATACATTACTGTATGATTCAGTCACAAGATTGATTGTCTGCCTATGAAATATTGGTCTATAATAGGATTAAAGCAGAGAGAATTAAAAACGGGACGGGTTACCTAGTTCAATTGGTCAGCATGGAAATAAAACCAAATGCATAAATAAATGAGTCGGTTATTACGTAACTAAGGCTGTTTTGTTTGTTATACAATACAGGTCGACCTGCTGCTGATATACAAGAATGGAAATACTGTATCTCGATTCTCGACGAATCGTTTGATATTAAACTCATTTGATAATGGGTTGCCATCTGTACTCTGTTTAGACTATTGTATTTTATCATGCATAGGCGTACTTTATAATTTACGGAAGTAATTAAATATGTTAAAATACTTTTCTTACGTGACTCACATTATCATCTCACTGGTTGATTTCTTAAGTACAACAGTACAACAATAGTAGTCCAACGCAATCTTAACAAAGCATTATTAAAATTCTTTGGGATACTTTAGTGTAATGTCTTTGGATTGAAAGACTCTCCTGTTTCTGAACGCAATCACAATGAAATGTCAAACGTCAACCACTTCACACTGGACGTGTTTGTTTTGTTTCAGGTTACTTTCGATTCACTCGATATTTTTCGTTAAATAAATATCGAGATCATTGTATATTTTAATTTAAATATAAACCGTAGAGATGACAATTAATAATGATTACTCTGGTAATCCTACCATGAAAATGAGACCTACAATTATCGTGGAATCCGAACCACGGAACGTCCTAGCATCGTTGATTAACAAACCAGAGCTTTGCCGGAGGGGACGGTGAGTTTTAAGGCCCGTCAAAATTACAGCCGAGACTGGGTTTCGAACCGGGGACCTTCTGTACCCTAATGATATGCGGTAACCAACTGAGTCACTAGACCAAATAAAATGATAACGAAAAGTATGAACTCAAACATAAAAAATGTTCTTTTTTTATATACAGTGTGCTTTATTTTTGCTTTCTCAAAACACAAAAGTACTCTTATTGTAACAAAAAGGGTGACAACCGTATTTGATAGAGACCCTTTGAAGAGGTGTCAGCGATAGATTTCAAAGTCCAAATCTATTGGAGAGGGAGGTGAGAAACTGTACCAGGAGTGTAAGAGTATGGTCTTCTTTTTTTTTTAATAAAAATTACGGCTTTTTTATATCCAATTCTAACAATAAAATTTTAAGTCCGTGCGTAAGAATTCGCGGCCAACAGCTAGTATATGTATATATATAACGCTGTAGATATACTATACTAGTGAAGCGTACGATCCAGTACCACTTTCCCTGCGCCCGACTCTTCCCCCCCCCCCCCCCCCCATTTTTACATTATTTCCTTCACTGTTTAACTTAAATTTGTCACAATTTCCTTCATAATTTGTTTCGATCCCTGAATCCCTTCCCCACAGTTGAAAACTTCCTAATTCCCCCTTATACCTTGAATCAAGTGTCAGTTTCTTGTCATCTCGATCCCTTCCATTCCAATAACCGTCCAGATTTGATCACCAACGTATTTCTTCTACATACTCACCACTCCGTTCATCCTTCTCCTTTATGCTGTTTTTCGCTCCTGCAGCCACAAATTGCTGTGGTAATTGTTGTAGATAAGCTGTCCTGGATTATTTTTCGCGTCGTCTCGAATATTAACGCCGATCTGCGAACTATAAAGGTTTGCGTAACGTTGGATGGGCGGTACCCGTCGCCGAATTCTGTCTGCTCGGTTGGCAACACTGTACAATCCGTTAAGCTGTTCCGGGCATAATTGTCGGTAATGACTTACCGCGACCGGAGTATACTGAAGCTTAACAGTACTTTCTACTGCTAACAGAAGGTAAAGTACTTCCGTAAGCTAGAAAAGAAACTAGTTTCTCGTCGAATGTGACTCCCGGAAGGTTGGTAGTGCTGTTGGACAAACGACGAACGTCTGGTCTGGAAAGTGCAGCAGGAATAAAGATAAAAATTGCTGACAGAAATTACGAAACATCAACATCACCTTGTAGCAAGTCTAAGGAATCCCTTCGTTGCTTCAAAATACGCAAAAGAATTTAATATGTGAAAACAGCAGAAACAAAGCAGCAAGTATGAAACACTGATTGTTAATAAAGCTTATCGACTCTACCATTAGAATGATGTGGTGGTGAGGAAACTGTCCAGAACTCGATAAAAAGGTTAGCCGGAAAAGAAATTGAACACTATCTTTTTAAGGGTTTCTACAGCCAAAGCGAAACGGAGCCATATTTTTGTCATTTAGCTGTCTAGTCGTTCCGCTAGTAAACGGAATAAATTATAGACCCCAAATTTGCGCATTTAATGCGCTTAGTCGACGAAAAACGAAAAATCGTATTAATTTTTTTTCGTAAACTTAAATTCGTGGAAGTAGACAGAAAAAAAGGGGGGGGGGTGAATGTGTTTAATTCTTGTGAAGTAGAAGAATCTTAAAGTTTTTTTTTTTTGCACTGGAAAGTAAAGTTGTCAGTTTTAAACTATATTTTGTTACCTAGCCTTTTTTAAAACAATTGTTACCCAAAAATTGAAATTTGTCTGCAATACCGACCAATTAATTTACTTAAACGAAAAATACTATAACCATATCTAACATATTTTGAACGTTATAGGAAAAATAAGCAGAAATTTTTATTTTATGGTCATTTTGCCAAATACTAATATTTACAGTACACTAGCCTCAAATCCCTTCAAAAATGGTAGGTTGCACGGAATGTTCTGGCAAGTTATTTCTTCACAATTAGTTAACTAAATAGAAGTGTTATGAAATGAGGCTCAACGCAATTCCTCGTGCCTCACGCTGCAACAAAATGTTTCAGTTGTCATCCTTGTCTAGGTTGCATTTCAACCTTACCACAAACTACGCTAATATTGCCGCATTCGCAGGCTAATAGTTATGTTATGGCGCGTAATATTAATAGGCTGCATAGATCACGATCTGTGTGGAAATATTTTCATTAAAATGAAGGAATGATTTTATCTCATGACAGCTGTTTAAATTATTATATATATATATATATATAAACGTGAATAAGCTGTTACGACGAATGCTAATATTTCTGTTCGAAAATGAAAGCTTTCATTGCACGCATACACTGCATCGCCATTTAAAAGTTACCCCGTATTTCTTATCTTACTGTAACAGTGAATAGACTATATAACAAAAACATCTAGATCCAACGATTATAAATAAACAAAAGGAAGCTAACAATTACTATGTTAATTTAAACGCATTGCATACCTTTCTTTAAGTGCTCTGTTAATTCATTTCTTTCCAATTGCTTAAATAAATAGAATTGTCACTAAATAAAGCTTAGGTCCTCTTTTTTGTAGTATCATCTCTGGAATTTGTTAGTTCGTCAACGAAGCGCTGAATCGTGCCGTCAGCGTTACGGATATAATAACCAAGCGTAACCTTTTATTAGTCTTGATGATGATTAGAAGATATTAACAAATGAAGTTAGATTTTCAAGATAAGTATAGAGGCAAGCTGTCAAGTTGATACCTATCATAAGACGTATCCACGGGAGATGATAAGTGAAGCTGTTATTCGCGTATTAACAGTTAGGTGGAAGAGAGTGACGTCTCGTATGACTGCAGGCATTCCTAGGATGTTTACCGTGACTAGGAAGCCGTTATCAGCTAGCTGCCGTTATCGCCAGTTCGCTCACATAAACCAGTATTCCAGGCTGCCACATGCACGCGAGGTAAACTAAGCGCCCGGTCTTCTGTTCACCACTTGCCGTTAACTCGTGCTGATCGCAATGAACTGGGTCACTGATACTGCTGAATCACCATCACCCGGCAGTGACCACTGGCAGGTACCTAGGGACTAGGTTCGACTCTCCGCCATATCGTGCCGAATTACGTTTTTCGCCGGTTTTCCGTGTCGCATAGGACAGTTCCAGGACGGCCTACACGCTTTAAAATACATTAGAGGGCATCCATAAATTACGTGAGGTGTTTTTCGGATTCAGGACCCCCCTTCCTAGAAATCACCCTCGCAACTTTTTGAGACGAAATACCCCCCAAATTCGACTTTCGCGTCATTTTTAGACTTTTTTTTTTTTTTTTTTTTTTTTTTTTTTTTTTTTTTTTTTTGTAGCTCTACAGTCCAACAATAAAAAATCCCCTTGGTGAGATTCGCCAGATGACCCCCCCCCCATTTCATCTCACGTAATTTATGGACGCCCCCTTAGCACAAACGTTACACTGTTTACTTGTAGATGGCAGCACTCACTCCGTGGTGGGGGAGTGGTATCGCTCCGGTCTCACATTCGGGAAGACGCGGGTTCGAATCCTCGTCCGGCCAGCCAAAATACGGTTTTCCATGGTTTCCCAAATGCCTGAATGGTTTCTTCAAAAGGTCAGGGTTGAATTCGTTCTCGTTCCTTGCACACAGTATTTCTCCGCCCCCTAGTGACCTCTACGTCGGTGAGTATAGAGCGAAAATAATCTGAATCCCTTACACCCCCCCTCCCCATGCCTGAAATCGAGTGCCAGCTTGTGGGCTTGATCGTCCCGTCCATTCCATGCACTAGTCTTAATTCTTCCACCAATATCTTTCCAAGCCTCATCATCATTTGACGAGCTCTCCCCTGCGGCTTGTTTGGTGCATACTCCTTCACCTGCAATATGAGACGAGTCTGGTTCGAATCTCCGTGCGGCCATAGCGGTTTCGGTTTTCTATGGTTTCCCCAAGTCACTCCTCGCTAATACCGGGATGGTTTCTTCAAAAGGCCATGGCCGAATTACTTCCTGTTGCATGCCCCACTCCTTTCCCACATTTAATGATTTTGACATGAGGTGTAAAGCCCTAAGTAAAAAGTTAACACATGCAATCCTTAGGACAAAAAAAGGAATTACGTTGAAGCGTTTTAAAATAGGGTTACCAGACGTCACTGTATTTAGCTCGCTGTCCCCAGACAGATTTCGTCCCCGAATTTTTATTGTTGTCCGCTGATATTATTTTAAAATCGCGTGGATATTTTTAATAAGCCCTGATTGGCTAATGCATTCCTCCAAAGAAAGAAATAGGAAGCAGACTTCTTTCCATGTACTTAAACTTACGCAAAAAATGCTGCATCTTGTACACAACACTTTGGGTAATCACGTCTTCTTGCTGTGTACAGCTACTCTTTCTATGAACATTTTTGGAGAATCAGTACTGTTGTCAGATTAAGATACGATTACCTGATGAAGACAACAGAGGACACTGCCGAAACGTTGTCATTGTTTAATGAAAATATCCGGCTGCAATCCCGCGAAGCCTGTGTTGCAATACAGAAACAGTTCAAGCCATGTTGACCATATTAACAAATTTTTTCTTGATGTGTCAAAAACTTTCAGGCAAGCTCGGATCAAGACGAGATCTTCATAAGAAGGTTCATTCCTCTGAGAAATATTACTGATAACAATTTGGATATAAAATCGGGTACCATATCATTGAAAATACGAATATTTTTCTTTAAAGTTAAACCAACCTTAAATGAAATAACTTACAACAGTGTTAACGGAACAGTGGGTTTATAAGTATCTGTGACCTTGCAATGATGGAGCATCGCAGAGTGATAGAGAAGATTATCGCTGGACAAAGGTAGTGGGGAGGATGTGGGCGGGGGGGGGGGGGTGGGACGGGAGTGGATGTAATAGAAGGAGGAACATTGCGGTTGTATTGTAGCGATTGTATCACAAAAATGGTGCTGGGAGTGTTTATTTAAAAGTAGTGCTTCCACTATCATCATAGGTTAGCAGTGTTCGATTTGTATCGACCAGGATCGTAAGAGTGACGTGTTGGAAGACTGTAGCCGGAATCTGAGTGAAGAGTAAAAGAAATCGGTGTACAGGAGATGCTGATGAAGGAGAACATGTTTATAATATGTGTAGAGTGTAAACAGTTTAAACTACTTATGACTCATTTTTATTACTTAGAACCTGCAACTTTGGAAAAGAATCTATATAATAATTTTGTCTAATGGCTGCTTCTAGAACCTAAACAATGTTATTAACCAGACTAGACTTCGGTGTTATCATTGGTGTATGATCCCAATCACTTCTTAGGGAGCGTGCATAAACCAAGTAGCTCCATTTTGGCCTCCTGTGACCCCCCCCCCCCGTAACCCTACATGGCTTTTGCCTCTACCGTTCTTCCCCCCTCCCCCCACGGGGACATTTTGCATTTTGTACTGTTTTCTCTTGTCAGATGATTGTAAATTACATAAGGATATAATTAATTGAGGGAAATAAATATTCACATGCTGTTGTGAGTTCAGTTCCTCATTTTAACTGTAAAAAATGTTATGAAAGGAAAGCTACGTGGCCTGGCTCGGAACCCCCCTCTCCCCACGTAGCCCAGCGTAACCTTCCAGCCAACCCCTCCCCCCCTGGACCGGGCCACGTAGTTTGTGCACGCTCCCTTATGCACTAGGTTAGTTCACAGGCTGGCGACCGAAAACTGAACTTTTTAATAAGACGAGGATAGGCATTGTAACATACGAACCAAAATTTGAACAGTGGACAGGCGTATAGCATTGATTTGTTCACCTCACTATATTTAGATTAATAACGTTACAAGTGCAACGCGTCATAAGGACAAATGTCGATAGCGTCCCCAGATTCGGTGAAAAAATTCTAGGAACCCTACTTTAATAAGCCAGGGAAATGTACGTTTCAATTACGAAATTTTCCACAGTTCTAGTTTAATCTGCCAGTTACTTACCTGAACTGTGTTTACCATTGGGAGGCTGCCTTCAGGTCTTTGTGCGGAGCGAGAGAAGGTCAACATTGTTTGGTTCGTGCGAAAAAGTAACAGTAGTTTTCCTGGCGTTCCCGCGGGCAGTAGCAAACCCCGCCGCAGCCTCCAAGCAAACCGGATCTCGCTTCACCTGTTTCACCCGCAATCGGCGCCGCTGGGCTCTGGAGCAAGCGCTCGTTTCGGAGCGTCCATAAAATTCGTGGCTTCATTTTTGCCACCACAGAAACCCCTCTCCGACCTCCCACCTTCCCCCCCAAGTAGCCTGACGTGGCTTTTTCCTCTACATTCCTTCCCATCCACCCCCCCCCCCCCTCCCCGGGTGGCACGTTGCTTTTTTTCCCCTATTGATTCCAGGAGACATTTTTTCCTGTTGTCAGAGTATCGTAAATTACATACAGAGGTAATAAAATGATGGAAATAAATATTCGGATGCTGTTGTGTGTTCTGTACCTTACTTTAACTGTGACAAATAATATGAATGAAAAGCTACGTGGCCTGGCTTAGGAAACACCGCCCCCCCTCCCCACGTAACCCAACGTGGCTTTCTACCGAACCCCTCTCCTTTTAGACCAAGCCACGTAGTTCGAAACTTCATGATATTTGTTGGATTACAGAGTGGCTAGCAAACAAATAAAATAAATGCGCAATTACTTGTATACAAATTCTTCCGGTTAATAAGTTCACTGCGTCCATAAGGATTGCTACTGTTGGAATTTTCAACCTAACGAAAGATTATATGATGTCTTCAGGGGTTCTCCGTCGTATAGTGTTGAAGAAAGACGTTATGCAGGGAGCACCAGAGCTGCTCTGGTGCTCCCTGCATAACGTCAGACCTGAAGATGGCGGCAGAGCTAGCCACCGAAAGCTCGTTGTTGTCTTTCTTCAACACTATCAGTGGAGAACCCGTGAAGACTTCATATTATCAATACGTCGTGAAAGCCTTCGTTCTCACAACGAAAGATTAAGTACGCTTTATTTTTTTACGAATGTAATTTATATTTAAAAATTAAAACGAACAAAAATTATCGATGCTTTTACGCATGATGATAACGATGACTGCATTAAATTTAACTATCAATTTTTATTTAAAAAAATATATGTATTGTGTCAACGATGTTCTAGCTGTATAGTTTTAATGGCAAATGCCAATAATAATAATAATAACAAAAAGCAAATAACAAACAATACCATCTGGGCCGTTTGAACTGTTTAGTCGACCGTGAGATTGATCATACAATCTGAGATTTGGAAAATGAGATGAACTCTCCAATTAAAAGTAGTTAGTTATTTAGCATTTTTATTGCGGGACAACGTTTTGAAACTCTGTGACTGTATGCATCAGCTTAGTCTAGTAATTCTCTTTTAAACTCATGCTCGCTATATGACTCATTGCTCCATTCAGCTTTCCATTACAGTCGAGTAAGGACGTTATAAAACCGAGGTGAGTTTATGAAAGAGAAAGCTATTCTTAAGAAAAAAAACCATTTTTTCGTATCTGTCATTTATATGGTTAAAAGCATAACCTTTGTGAAACTTTATACATGTAACACAGTGCTTTGATGAAGTAAAGCTCGGATTTTGGAACTAGTAGAAATAAGGAAAATTGAACAACTCCATAAAGAAATATACTGGCCGTCTTGATTGCATTTTTTATTTTATTTTTCTATTTTTTTTACTTATGGCTTTACGCCTCGTCGACGTCGAGGTCATTAGAGGCGGGATGGGACTGACGACAAGACACAGGAAGGAATTCGGCCATGGACCTTTTTAAAGAAGCATCCTGGCATTCGCCTGGAGTGATTTCGGTTAACCATGGAAAACCCAAATCTGGATGCCCGGACGGGGATTTGAACCGGCGCGGCGTCCTCCTCAATGCGAGGCCAGAGCGTTAACCGTTCACCCACCACGCTCGGTTTGAATTTTATAGCGAAATCTTTGCATTTTCAGTTCTGCATATATGTTTGAATTTTGTTTATGGCTAATGCACAGTGTATCACTTAATATTGTTTGCCTCTGATACGAATAAAATATTTTTTAAAGAAATAGACTTTTTCAATTCCCCTAAAGCACACCAATATTACCTCATGTACATGGTTGGAAATACGTTTTACAATGTAAATGTTGATGAGTACAGTAAAATAAACTAGTCCTGGCAGAGAAAAACAGAAGTTACTTTCGAATTTATCAGCCAAGATTTCCTAAGAATTCGTTAAAAAATTTCAGGCACCAGACATTCCCCCCACCCCCCCCCCCCCCCCCCCCCCCCCCTGTGTAATATCAGGAGTGTAGGCGCCGTACCGATGCTTACAATAATATCTCTTTCGTCGTGTAACGCACAGAATACAGACTGGGTTTGGTGCCTAGTTTGAGCTACCATACCGCACAGCACTTCGTGTTTTTCTCTCTGAAGCCGCCAGATTGGCTCAGAATATTACGTAAGCGGCTTCTCCCGGTGTGGCAACCTAACTGTACATAATTACCTCCCCGTCTCCGCTCACTGCGTCCTACCATTAACTACCTCCAATCTAACTTAGCCCTCCATTTTCAAGTTACTTAAAGCTGTACAATTTCAAGTGCTTGTATCAAATTTTTGTCAGAACTGATCAACATAAAATCTGAATTTAACGCCGGATAAAAAAAATGAATGCGGAAGTTGGTACCACTGCGCGCAATCAACAGCCAACCGTTTCGAGTTACGCAGTAGCCCTTCCAAGTAAGGAAAAACATATTATGTTTAAATTAATTACGAAAGAAAAAGTGAAACAAACAGGAATTTGTCACAGACTTAAAAGAATTTCCTTCTCAAGAATCACGTAAACCAACGTAGTCCACAGATGGAAGACTGGTTGAGTCTTCCATAAAGAGGCCTACTACGTAATTGTGACAGAGGTAGGACGTTCAGTTCCTTTCCTCTGGGACCTACAGTTTAACGTGGAATCCATACCGCGGAATATGCTGGCGTAGCTCATACGATCAAACGCACCTCTTAAAATTTCTTCCTCCCGTCGGGATTTGAACCCCAAACCGGACCCAAGACTTTCGAAAGCAGCTCCTTATGCATTAAGCTATCAGATCGTTCATATAATAAGTCAGCTACCGGAAAGGTAAGACTGTGGATTGAAAGAAAGACGAATTCTGCAGTGAAAAGTAGCAGTAAGTAAATTGTGACGGGTTTGAAATTACCTTTTGAACTTTCTTTTGTTAGTGTTTTTCTTATACTTAACTGATACCTACCGATAAAATTTTAGTGCATTACTTGTTCTTAAGAAGGAAGAGTTCCACCAAAATTTAAGAGCATGATGTTAGAAATAAGAAAAGTTAGAGATTTTTGTGTTTTATTTCCCACCGGAAAAGACAAGGAATTAATTAACAGAGTGTGGATCATTAAAGAAGAGAGAGAATACGGATGTGAAGGCCATGGCCGAATTCCTTCCCGTTCCTTGTCCCCAAACCCATTCCGCCTCTAATGATCTCGACGTCGACGAGGCGTAAAGCCATAACAAAAAAAAAATTCAAGGAATAAATTTGGGCTGCTTTGCACGCCTTGAAAGTTGAGCAACAGGATTATCTGATTTTAAACACCAGTAATAGTCTCCCAGCATCACAGTAGTAATTACGCTTGGTACCTGATTTTCCACCTCCTTAATGTATTGATGGAATCGTTCATATTGTTCGTTGCTGACATCTCTGAGATTTGCCGGAATGCGATCAAGATGTCATATTTGCTCCAATATCATAAAAAGTTGACACAATGTTGCTAACAAGGTCTTTGTAGTTTTCACTTCTATGCTTCCCAAGGAAATATTGCACAACTTCTACAAAGGCTTGCCAACCTAATGCTTCATATCAACTCGTCGCTTTCACGAAATTTGTGTCCTTCATGAGCTTGGTCAAAACTCCCTGATTTAAGTTTTTCAACCGTCTTGTCTGGTAGGTGGTGGGTTCTTGGTGTGAAAGTGACATTACAGCATGGAAAACCTCTTCTAATCTGCAGTTGTACCATCTCCAAATGTCCTTCAGCCACGAATTCATTCTCCTTCCAATAGATCTGGAATAAACTGGAGATGTAAAAACACTCCCCATATTTGTCCAAGCTCTGACAAATTGTTTTATCAATCCGAGTATCATGTACAAAATTGGAAATATCATTTTTTTTCCTCGCTCAACTAAAGGTTCTTCGAAAATATTGGCAGCTCTACAAAGAGCCATATATGTTTGAGGGCTCCAGGCTTTTTTCTTTTAACTTTTTGCTTTACGCCTCGTCGACGGCTAAGGTCATTAGAGGCGGGATGGGACTGGGGACAAGGAACGGGAAGGAACTCGGCCATGGCCTTTTTGAAGGAAGCATCCCATCATTCGCCTGGAGTGATTTGGGGAAACCATGGGAAACCCAAACCTGGATGCCCGGACCGTGATTCGAACCCGCGTCCTCCCGAATGCCAGGCCAGAACGTTAACCGTTCACCCACCACGCTCGGTCCAGGCTTTCTTAACATAATAATTGTCACGGCCTCTTGTTATCACACACGTAAAGGAAACGTGAGTGTTTGGTATAACACGTTTGCTATCCTAAGAGAAAATTCACCATCTTTATATCAACGCAAACGATCCGTTTATGATACAGAATCTTTTCAAATGTTTCCTTCAATATTGTTGAATGACCCATCCTGACAGAGCCATACCGATTTCCATTCTTTGACTAACACATTATGTGCGACAGATATATATATATATATCCAGGAATTTTGTGAAAGTGCTTTCATTGATTATTTTTTTTTTCAGGTATCACATTATAGCTGTCCTTTGCTTTATTCTTTGTTACAAATTGAAGTAACTGTGTCTTTTTTAATGAAGTACTAAATTATTAGCGCTGTATCATCTGTTAATTATCTGTAGAGCACCATTTGCTAAGTTTTCAAGGTCAGGTGCTGATGGGTGTTTTAATGCACGGAGTTACAGATCAAGTTGGCCTTTTATTAACAATGATTGTGTTTTATTGTAAAAATTTTCAATCATCGTTTGTTTTCACTTTAATTATTTGTTTCTAAATTTTTATACCGAGCGTGATGGTGTAACGGATAGCGTTCTGGCCTCGCATTCGGGAGGACGGCGGTTCGATTCCTCGTCCGGGCATCCAGATTTGGGTTTTCCATGGTTTCCCAAATCACTCCAGGCAAATTCCGGGATGCTTCCTTAAAAAGGTCATGGCCGAATTCCTTCCCATTCCTTGCCCCCCATTCTTTCCCGTCTCTAAAGACCTCGCTGTTGAGAGACGTAAAGCAGTTTTTATAGTTATGTTTAGCTTTTAGTTATCATGAAATATTTCAGTAAAAAATTATTTTTCCGTTGAAATTAATAAATAAATAACTAATTTCCTGATAAACATTGACTTAAATTCTATATATTAATTTAATTACAGGTAAAAACATTACTTGTTTAACTATACTCGGGATTAATAAGCCAAAATTTATCAAGTTACTTGATCTTAGTGGAACTTTCATAATAACTTTTAATTTGAAATTCCTATTCCAATGACAGCTCTACCTCGTCCACCGAGCGTAGTGGGTGAGCGGTTAAAGTTCTGGCCTCGCATTCGGGAGGACGCTGGTTCGAATCCCCACCCGGACATCCAGATTTGATTTTTCCATGGTTTTCCGAATGCCGAGATGCTTTCTTCAAAAGGCCATGGCCGAATTCCTTCCTGTTCCTTGTCCGCAGTGCCATTCCGCCTCTAATGACCCCGACGTTGACTAGGCGTAAAGCCATAAATAAAAATAATCGCTCTCGCCCCGCGGTTGACTTGAAGCGGTGTGTGTATTCGCGTGGTCTGGCGGGTGCCTTTCTCTGCCGTGGAGTCTTCTCCATGCGAGAGCCTCTCGTCTCCCAGGACTCTAATTAACAAGCTCCTCTGTGCGGCAGACACGGACCATCACAACGCCCGCGCACCTGCGCAACATAAACACGCCGGTCCCTCACAACTGCGATTCGCCTCTCGTTAACGTCCAACCATCAAATTCGGTATCTTGACATTATTCTCACCTACGGACTAGAAACGTTCCGCGTCCTAGATAAGGGGGCGTCCATAAATTACGTGAGCTGAAATATGGGGGGGGGGTCCGGCGAAATCTCACCAAGGGGGGGGGGGGGGTCAACTGTAATCTCACGTGTGGTTTTGAAAATTTTTGTTGAACTGTAGAGCTGAAAAAAAAAGTCTACAAATTACGTTAAAGTCCGAATTTAAGGGGGAATTTCGTCGTAAAGTAGGGGTAAAACTTGGCTTTGGAAGGGTGAGACCTAAAAAAAAAAGTTCAAAAGTTGCGAGGGTGATTACTAGGGGGGGGGGGGTTTGTCACGCCGACCAGATCTCACGATGTCTCACCAGAGGGGGGGGGGGGGGTTCCGGAAATCCGGAAAAACACCTCACGTAATTTATGGATGCCCCCTAAGGATAAAAGCAAACTTCAGATCCTGAAATGAAACCGTCATCCTGAAGTGGAGGAACTGTAGGAACGCAAAGGAAGCGGGCCAAAAAAAATTGTTATTAAAACAGCTTGTCATATCTTCTTTTTTTTCTGCTGTCTTTACGTCTTGTCGATGTCGACGTCTTTAGAGGCAAGAAAGTACTGGGGGCAAGGAACTTGAAGGAATACGGCCGTGGCCTTTTGAAGGAACCATCCCGGAATTCGCGTTGAGTGATTTGGGGAAATTATGAAGAACCCATATCTGGATGGCCGCAAGGGGATTCTAACTCGAGCCTCCCACTTTAAATCTAAACTGGAAGAGTTTTTCCTTCAGAACCAATTTTCTTGTAATTTAATAGCTAAGGATGACTGAAATAATACAATATATTTGAGGTATGGTAGAGGAACGTGAAAAGTTGTACGCAATTACTAAAATGATTATCTAGAAATTGCGTTCATATATAATAACTAACAGGAGATGATCACAGTGGAAGTTTATTATACTAATGGGTTTTTAAGTAACTAACCGGTTGGTAATATTATTGGTTTGTTAATAATCGTATGTAGATTACTGTTCCACATCCGTGAGGCTGTTTCAACATGGGATCAAAATAAAAATATATAATACAATATAATTTTCTCTGTTTACCCAATGAATAGAAAAAACCCTAAATGTTATGTAAGAAGTTTCCCTTCTTATTTCAGGATTCTTTAGAAACTTTAGTTACGATTCTATCTGAAAAAATTGATATCTTTACAACCTTAAATTACAATTTTGTGGAGTTGAAGCTGACGCATTAAAAATATTTAAAGATGGCATTTTGAAACGTTTAATTATTGCAACTAAGACGCAACGAAACTGAAGAAATAAATAACCAAAATTTCATCGTTAAAAACAAAATGTAATTTAATTTAATTGCCATGGAGCGTACACATCGGTAGCAATCTCCCTAAACACCCGTATTTCTCCTTTCCTCTTCCCACCTAATTTTGCCCTCTACTAATTTGAACTTTAAATTCTTTCAGTGTTTTTTATAGATTTTTCATCATTTATTTTGGTAATTTATTCCGATCTATATCCTTCTCTTCTAAAAAAAACACAACAAAAAATCCACACTCTTTGCCTGAAATAGTGTCAGCTTGTGGTCATGGTCATCTTTACCCTTCTATGCACCTCTCTTCCAACGAATCCCACTCCATTTCCTTTATCATACTAGTTACCGATTGTGTTCTGTGGTAATTTCCAAAGACAAATCTAGAAGCCCTTCTTTGCATCCCCTGCAGCTCCTGTATTTGATACCCAAAATATGGATCGCAAAGCTACGCCACCATATTCCAGCAGTGGTCTACCCAATGTTTTGTAACACAATTCCCTTACTTCTCTAGTAAATTCTCTCATCACTGTTTCCAACAGGTGAAAGATTTTAAACACTTTTCCTACCACCTGTCCAATGTGTCCTGCGCAATTAAGTTTGTTATCAAATGTTATGCCAGGGTATTTACATTTCGAGTCTTCAATAAGTAGCTCCTTCCACACTTTTTAATCATAATCAACCTTTAGCTTTTTTATCTGTGTAGCTAATAAGTTGACTCTTCTTTGCAGTTATCTTCATCACATGTTGACTCACCCAGCTAGTTATCCTATCTATATCACCCTGCAACTTTTTACAGTCTTCTATTGTTTTGATCCTATTATATAACATTATGTCATCTGCAAACAATCTAACTTCTGACAGTAAACCATTAACACAATCATTCATTAGAATAACGAATAGCAATGGTTCCAAAATGCTACCTTATGGAATCCCAATATTCACCTATACGTCTTTTGATACTGCATTTCGTACACTAACGTTTTGCTTTTCAAAATTCTTCTATCAAGCACATCACATTTTCATCAACTGCAATAGCTTTTACCTTATTTAGCACCATTTTATATTTCACTCTGTGAAAAGCCTTTGAAACATCTAGTGCTAGACGTATAAACACAATCTAAAAAATTGAGAGTTCATCTTTGATGCAGTGTAATCTTTGGCGGGTACTTTTTGAGGTTAAGAAAGGAGTGGTTTCCTTAGATGTAGTGTGATGGGTGATTCCTATCAGTTCCAGGTTAAGAATAGATTACGATTTCTTCCTCTTTTACTCTTCTTTATAGGCTTTGAGACTCGCCGTAAGTTTTAAACTAGACTACAAAATTTAAAACTTTGAAAACTCAATCGAAATCAGTTCTGTAATTTTTGTGTGATGCGATAACAGGAGAGAGGGAGAGAGAGAGAGAGATACACACCACCCACTTACAGGGTTAACACAAGGGTTATTCAAAAATAAGGAACGGTTTTTGCATTTTTATTTCTGAAAAATCATGAAAGATACAGATACGTGCCACACGTCGCTAGATAGAGGAAGGTTCAAAGTTTGTAACCCCCCTGAAGCACACGAAACGACTTTACCTGTGGCGTCGCTATTTCCTCGTAAACAGACGACAGCGCCGCTGGCGGCAGCTAATGGAACTAATAAGCGGGGGTTACTAACTTAGAACCTTCCTTTACCCACATATTTGTATGACACATATTTGTATACCTTTTATAGTTTTTGATAAATAAAAATTCATACATAGTAGTAATCTGCAATATTACAGTTTTATGTCGCTGGATGGTTCTGAATTCCACGAATCTTTACTACAATGTAGGTTATTCTGGATATTTTAAAGGATTCTGGAGGTATAGAAAGCAATTGAGTTCTTTTCAAGTAATAACTGAGGTACAGTAGTAGCCTAATATGTGAAACACCCTGTCATAGAAGCTCTTGCAAGCATATGCTACCACCAGCCAGAAAATCAGACAGTATGATAGGCATTCTCCACTTTACGGGCCTTGAAACCATAATGCCAGCATAATAACGCGAGTGAAATTAAGTCCTATCTTCTGCATAATCTTGACGGCTGTTAAGCCGAGTAGTTTCTTCATCACACGACGTTACAACGCCAGAATCTGTGGTGAAACATCCACGACATTCTTCTGATTAACACTGATTGAAGAAGCGAGTTCGTAACCGAGTATCGTCTACAAGTACTTCGGAAATTTAATCCTCTTGCTGTGGTTATGCCAATAATTCCCAACGTATTTTATCGAACAGTTCTCAGGGTCTCTTCTAAAAAATGTTCCTCACAGAATACTTCCGAGTTTAGTGTGTCTAGGTAATTATTGTCTAATTACTATAATACGTACGTTCTGCCTTATATTACCTACTAGCGGAGTTCCCGGCGTTGCCCGGTATAGTTGGCGTAGATTTACCCGTACCCTATTTTTATTCCCTCAATGAAAAACATTTGTACAAAGTTTCATAAAATTCCCGCCAACTTGTTTCGGAATAAAAGCAAACCTAGATTCATTCTCCCCCACCAAGAAACTGGTGGGTTGAATTTTATTTGCACGTACACTATTTTCAATCGTCCAAAAAATTTATGTATACCGACCTTCGTTAATTTGGCTAAGAAATTGCATTTCTACAATACTGAACAACACTAGATTATGTTAGAAACTCACATTTGATTCAATTGCGAAGTGAATGGATGTATTTTTTGCTCGAAACACCAGATCCTTTAACTCCGCGTATTCAACATTTTATACAAATATCATAAGTGAATCGGGAATAATATTTTCGTAAACAGAAGACTAATGCTGAAGGTCAGAGATGTTGTCCAGAGATTGTGCTTAAAGAAAATCTCTGTTGTTTTTACGGCTATCTATAGCGTTTAAAAATTGATATCCCGAATAAAAGGAAAGAATAATTCAAGTTACGGCTATCTATGGCGTTTAAAAATTGAATATTCCGAATTAAAGGAAAGAATACTTCAAGTTATGTTTAGTGTGCAAAATAGTTATTATTGTAAAGTTATCGTATTTCTTTCATTAAAGGCTATGGACAGAGACATTGAGTTGTGTGTTTAGTTTGAAGTATGCAACATCTAATCCTTCCATCTTTGGGATTTGTCATCATACGTTCAGAATTTCATTTAATGCTCCTGCGTTATTTAACGTTGAAACATAAGACATTCCAAACAACTGAATTGAGATTCTAAGCTTTAAAACGTGAAAACTCCATCGAAATCTGCTCCGTAGTTTCCAAGTTTTTATACGACCAATATATCCCGTTTTCGTTTTATAGATATAGATGAACTAATAGAGGTGTATCCCCGGCAGCGTAGGGGTAGCGTGCTTGCTTCGCGTTGCAGGGGTCGCCGGTTCGAGTCCGGCCGAGGGCATGGGTGGTTTTAATTAAGTGTTGTGTTCGTCCTTACAGAAGCTGTAAATTAATCACAAGGAAATGTATACATTGTAAGAGAAACACACACGTTGAGCTGGCTGTATGGCTAACTAGGCCAAATGCAATTAAAAAAAAAAAAAAATAGAGTTGTATCCAGCTCCACTACCTTGTAACTTATTTCCTGTTCGCTAATATTTTGCCACCAAACGTGACTTTCTGATCAGTTCCGGCAACATCTGTTCTTTTCATATATGTTCGCTTTCTGTTTATTGATTTTGACCAATCAAAAGTGTTAAAAATACTAGGGAAATTTAACTTCACAAAACGCAACGCTATTGCTCGAATCGAGTCGTGACGTCAAAGTACACGTTCATACTGTAAACGTAGGCGTAGTTACTGGGTGTTTTTATAATTTTGTGATGAAGTTTTGTCGTAATTTATCACCATAATTGATGAAATATTGCATCCTTGTGAGAATGCTCATACAATAAATGATGAAGATAAGCGGTTTTGTAAAATAATCTCCCAAAAAATATGTTTTCAAGATGACAATGTATTTTGGATCAAATCCATAGGAATAAAAGCTGCAAGGTATCACCGTTATACAGGGTGTTACAAAAAGGTACGGCCAAACTTTCAGGAAACATTCCTCACACACAAACAAAGAAAATATGTTATGTGGACATGTGTCTGGAAACGCTTACTTTCCATGTTAGAGCTCATATTGTGGACGGCTGTGATACAATACGCCATTCTCCAGGGCTGCATCAGCGCATCAGGGATTCCATGCGACGGAGGATGGATGCATGTATCCTCGCTAACGGAGGACATTTTGAACATTTCCTGTAACAAAGTGTTTGAAGTCACGCTGGTACGTTCTGTTGCTGTGTGTTTCCATTCCATGTTTAATGTGATTTGAAGAGAAGTAATAAAATGAGCTCTAACATGGAAAGTAAGCGTTTCCGGACACATGTCCACATAACATATTTTCTTTGTTTGTGTGTGAGGAATGTTTCCTGAAAGTTTGGCCGTACCTTTTTGTAACACCCTGTATATTTGAATTATTTGAATTATTAAATTCATTAGTTATGTATTAGAAATACCTAATGAGAGTAACCGGCAGTAAAATTGTTGACAGTGGAAATATGCATGTAATTGAAATACAGGTCTTGTATAGCAGCTCAGTAGCCTTCTCAGAGACTAGACCGTCAAACCGACAGCAGTCTCCTCGCAAATGAGCACGACAACAAACCAGGTAGCGTCATCACAGGTGTATCCTTCTAATTATGGCCAAAGGAAAATTACAGTCTCCTGAAATGAAACTCGTCAGACGTATTGCCTATAACATCGGCGACGATAAGCTTAAAGATTCGTGTAAATAGTAAACATGTTGGGAGTCAAAATGGAGCTACTTGGTTTATGGACGTTACCTTACTAGCGTATTTCTTATGAACAAAACAAAGCCTTACAATAAGTATAGGTAAATATGCTGACCGACGCCTGAATTCGAACCGAGAACTTGTCGGGGAACACATTGAAATAGTGTCGGGATTGATAACAGTTCCTTCCGACCACCTAATAGAAAGGTCCATTAGACTTCGTTAATTAATTAATGTCGGCCGCCACCATTGGCTGGCTAGGGTACAAATCAAAAACAAATAACTCCACGTATATGCAGACCACAAGCCAAAGATTTATTCAGAGTTTTGTGCTGCACCAATGCACCCGGCCACCAATGGAAAAATAATAATAAACACACACACAAATAAATTACTGGTAGTGACTATATAATCCGAAGATGCAAGTTCTTAAGAGTGAAAAGCAATACATTCAATCACTTCCACGTAGCTGTTCATACCAACACAGTTCACCAACATCCACCACGTAATCTCGTAGTTTCTTTCTGTCAGTGAAACGAATTCCCGACGCGTTAGCCCGTAATTAGAAACTCACGGGGTCCTATACACTTCAATACAAATCATTTGTTAATTATTTTCGGCCACGACTTACACCGAGCTACAACAAGACCCAGAGACATGATAACAACACGACGTTCTCTCCCAGACTCCACACTCTCTCTGATCTACTAATCGATTGTCAGTCTCGCCAGTCACCGATGCACATAGCATTCGATATTCGGCATAGAATAAATATAATAATTAAAATAAGTTAATTACTGAAGGGGGTAAGCCTACTGTAGTGCGACAAACTTCACAGTCCTAGTGACAGCGTAAGTAATTTCTGCCATTTTCAACGTCACCCACACGCAACATAAAACGACAAAACAAAAATAGGCAGATCACAGATTAACAAACATATTATTACAGTCATGTTCTAAAGGTCAAAAGGTCTAAAGGAAATATGAATCACAGGGAAAGTAGGAAGGTGCCTGTCCTCGCATTCGGAAGAACGCGTGTTCGAATACGCGTCCTGCTATCCAGATTTGAGTTTTCCATGTTTTCCCCAAGTCACTCGAGGGGAATGCCGTGATGGTTCCTTCACAAGGTTATGTCCAAATTCCTTCCCGTTCCTTGGCTCAGTCCGTATCTTTCCTCTAATGACCTCGACGTCGTCTAGACGTAAAACCATTACACTTCACACTCCTGCCCAGCTGAATGACACTACCAACCCAACCCAAAAGGTGTTAATGGAGGCTTTGGAGAAGGTCCAAAGAAGAGCCGCAGGTATATATAGTTGGAGGGAACGCGTAAGTGCGATGATGAAGGAGTTAGATTGGGGAGACTTGGAGCACCGAAGGCGTTGCTCTCGACAGAAGCTAATAGAAAAATTCACCGCTGACTTCATTCGAAATGACAACAAACAAATTTATTACAAGCAACATTCATATCTAGGAATGACCGCGAAAATTAGATAACAGAAATCAGGGCCAGAACAGATTTATATCTGTACTCATTTTTTCCCACGAGCGATTAGGAAATGGAATAGAAAGGATTTACCGGGCGAGTAAACTTAAAATCGGACAGGAGTACTTCTTGATAAATCACTTCTGCTATTCTGATCTGGGTTTTCCATGGTTTTACTAAAAATAGCCCATGGGCGCCTCCTGCCATATCCCGTATATATCTTCCTATGAACAAATGGTTACACATTAGGATTGGTGCAATGCACCCTCCGCCACACACTTTTAGTGATTCACGGAGTAATAATAATAATAATAATAGAGGAGAAGGTCCAAAGCCGGGCTAGGGTCTATATACGGACTACTTACTAAAAGTGGAGGGAGGGGGTTGCACGCAGGCACGAAAATGGCACCAAAACGAACATCAAGTGGTAGGAGAAGAGTAGTGAGAAAATGAACTTGGTCTGTGACACTCGTGCGTTGGCGCAAATTGTTTTATCGGAAAACTTGCTTTCGAAAAACTCAAAACTTTTCAAGGTACGTCAACATTAATTTATCTCTTTCCTACTTACTCAGTAAATTAAATGGCTTTCACCTTATCTCAAGGTACATGACCTGAGCTTCATGTACACCTATGATGTTCGATTTGTTTGTTTTGTAATGGCTGCCGAGACTATCAGCTTGAAGTACCGCATGGTATAAAGACAGGCTACCATTGGTGATCCAATAACGGGCTAGCTCTTGACTTGAAAACGCTAAGATTTCAGCACCCTGGATCAACTGCTCAAACTTCAACGTCCAAAAGGGTTAATCCATTTGAAAGAACCATTGCAAAGAAAAAGCAATTTTGGACGCAAGTGCGCCAAGACTTGCATCATAACTGGATCTCCTTACAGCGAATGATTGAAGAAAAGAGTGAAGCGTACAGCCTTGGACAATTCTCAGACGATTGTGGAAGTCAGGATCGTTTGATCATTGCCTCAGCAAAGAACATAATTCAAAATTGCTAAGCCAAAACAAAAAGCCCATGAGGTAATTTCAGCATTTCAGCGAAGAGTTGGACTTGGAAGAAGACCATAGGGTCCCTCCTACTGATGATGACATTCATGATGACGACAATGACGATTTCTCTCGGGAATTAACGTGGTGACGACAATGCAGCATGCGATTTCAGAATTTCAGTGACGGACTCTTTTCAGATGATGTCAGATTCGAAGTGTGGATTCAGTTCTACAAGTGTGAAGGTTGGACTGTAACTTCTGCAAGTAAAAAAAAAAAAGAATAAGAAATGTAGTGAGGAGATTATAAAATGGCAAATTAATAAAGTTTTTTGAACAAAATTTCGTGTTATTTAATTTATTAGGAGATAATTTCCCTTTTTATACAAGTAGCCCGTATTTGGACCACCTCTTGAAAATCAGTCATTCTAAAAAAAATTTAATCCTTTGATTTTGTTAAATTAAAACTGGTCATTGACGTCTTTAATCCTCATATCCCCTTCCTGATTGTTTATAGAAGCAAGTGACATCAAAATCATCCATATTGAATGACCAGGAAAATCACAAGGACCAAAATAAAAGTTGTAGCCCGTATTTGGACCTTCTCCTCTGATAATAATAATATTATAGTTATGTAGATACAATTATGCCTAAATATTTCTAAAAAAAAAAAAAAAAAAAGATTGGGTCGTCATTTCTGCCAGTTTAGCAAAAATTACTTTCCTGAATAAGATTTAAGCGAGCAAGGTGACCTCTAAGTCAGTGTGTCTTAGTTGTTTACAAGGTACAGTTTCTCTTTCTCTCTGTATAGCTGAGTCACTCTTCCAAGAAAAACTGCTTCCAGCCAAGCGCGTTACAGCTTTTCTCGGAAATCTTCTCCAGTCACAACTATCGGCTCAATGCAAACAGCAGGAAAATATAACACTTCTCGTTCAAATCTCTCCTTGTTTGAAACTGAATCAGTGATGGCTGATAATGAAAAAAAATGGGAAAGTGTTTTGTGAGATATACATAACATAGTGCTCCGTAGTGTTGATATTATGTTGGTGTCCCACTCAAGCATCTATAAATAACACATTCGAATTACTCGGTACACAAGGTGCTGATAAAACATGAATGATATCCAATAACATTTGTTAGGAAACAAGTATTCGTAATTCCGTAACCCTTCATAGATCATCAAGTTAATGTCGAATGTCATGGTGCCTCAATTATTAAAATGCTTGATTTTTAAAAAGTAATAAAAACAATTCATACTCTGCAATTCACAGAAATTGTAGGTGCCAGAGAGTGTTTTGCACCATAACTAATCTCTACTCTGTGCATTCCAATCCCGAACAGCTCTAGGAAAGAAAGAATTCATATAACCAACAGTCCGGATCCTTTTTTTTCTAATCTTTTCTCTCCTCTCATTGCGATCCAAATAGGTTGGTGGACTAATAACTGATATTAATTCCCTGTGGTCGTAATGAGCTGGTGCCAGGGTTCCATTGTCTGCGCATTCCGCGCTTATCGTAGCCGCCTTAACCTAACCCGGTAGTCCTACCGGGTAGATGGGACCTACAGTTTAACGTGGAATCAGAACCACGGAAGCGTTCTGGCGTACTTCAACTTACACAGCAAGCTGTGCCAGAGGTGAAGGTCGTGTTAAAGGCTTATGAAAAATCCCACCGAGACAGGATTTCGAACCGTGGACCTTTCGATCTCCAGTCAGATATCTTAACCACTGCGCCACCAGACAGCTTACTCGTAAGTGAAAATGGGTGTAGGTACGTTTACCAATACGTTCAAACTAAACCTAAGTCGTCTATTTGCAAGAGAAACTCAGCGCAATCTACGTATCAATTCAGTGACGCTTTCGTAAGGGCTGTGGCAAGAAGTCACGAATCGAGCAGCTCTTCTCTATGCTGTCAATCAATCACTTATGAAACGCGTCGCAAACGGCACAAAATAGTCCAAATGTGAACGTGCGAGGGTTTTGTACGCTATCTTTTTTTTATGTGCATTGCAATTCTTAAAAAATTTCCTTGTGAATTGCAGTCTAAAATTAGCTCCACATACGACCGAAGTTATGAGCAGGTCCCGTTTCATGTTGCTTTGTACTGTTAAAACCAAATACCTCAGGGAATCAACCATTTCAATAACTGAACTGTTTACTTTGTACTCCTGAACAAACGGATTCTTTATGTTAGCTAAGCACATTGCCTTATACTTTTTGCATTTTAGTGTAAATTTCCATTCGCTGCACCATGCCGAAATAACTTCCAGATCGCGCTGAATTCCTGAGCAAACTTCAGAATTCCTTACATCAAACCTCACACCCGGTGTTTTACACACTCGGTCTACGAATTACTGAACTGAAAGCGTATCACGACTCAGGCACTTGGAGGTTCAGCGACACTTGAAAATGAGGTGCGAAGTCCCATTAGCTGAGAGATAAGCAAAAGCTGCTTTTGTATATCACCTTTGGGCTGTTAACGTTATACGAGGGTGAAACGCAAAGTTCTTGCATGGCAATGAGATGGCACTGCTGACAATGCAGTTTTTTGTGATGTTGGTACGTGTATCATAATAACGAACTAGAGTTCCTTGAAGTTCTATGAAGTAATTTTCTTTATACGATCTTTTAAATTAGAGAATTATGTATTCAAATTGAAATGGAGAAATGGGTAGTTTTTAAACGTTATCTTACATCTCTTGTAGATAATCCACTTGAAGAATGACATAAAACTGCAACCACAGACTAAAGTGTCGAGAATGTGTCCAATATGGTTATGAATGAATGGCGATTATAGGCCTATAGCATAGTTGATACCATAGGCATATCAAACGAAAAGGTACGGTATATTTTACATGAAGAATTACATATGAGAAAGCTTTGTGCACGATGCTGACCAAAAAGAGATGCGAAGACGAAATTCTCGTCAATATTTCGACCGTGTTAAATAGGGTCCTACAATTTTGTGCGCCGATTTGTAACTTTCGATGATACGCGGATCATGAGAAACGAAACAGCAATGGAAACCAGAGATAATATATATAGATAGACTGGTCTCGGTCACCATAAACTTTGGTGAAGTATACGCTAGCCGCCGACGCTAGAATAGCGCTCCAAGAATAAGTTCAGAAAATCACCCTTCGACGCCACCTGAAAGCGGGATTTTGATACGTTAATTACGGGTTTTTTTTATACTTTTTCTTTACTTTTCACTTTGTTTCTTTCATTTGTTTACTTAACAATTTTTTTGGCATTTTTTTTTTTACGATACACCAGGAAAATTGGGAAAAAAATAACGTAAAACTTGAAATTTCCTCCTTTTAAATTTTTATTAATTTAATTAATAAACCAGTAATAATAACAACTATAATTATAATAGAAATTAAGAATTAGTAACACAAAAATTATGCATAATATTTAGACCGAATACATTAAATACATAGACACATTAAATTTTTAGATATGATTTATAAAATCCATGAATAGATACGAAGTACAAACGATGTATTTGTTCCATGGTGTAAAAATGAACCAACATATTGAACAAAAATATGCACCTTTCTTCAATACTCAAAAAAAGCTATAAAATATTTTTACCAGATAAGATATCCACAGAAATTGTACTGATATCTTCTAGGTAATGTTATTGTTATGCGTGCCTGTCGCCTGCATTACCGATCGCACTGTGTCCAGCATATTTCCGACCACAGTAAGACTCCAAAACATTTTTGCTTAAAAAAAAATCAATAAAAAGTGTACCCTAAACTTGAAAAAGCGGTTGATGTAAGCCCGTTGCTACGCACAAAAAAAGGCTAAGTCAATTTCATGTGTCAGAAAGTTCATGGTCAGAGTTTTCTGGAATGAAAAATGGATTTTTTTTCATCAAATTCCCTGAAAACGGTAAAATAGTAACTAGCGAATACGATGTTAGCGGAATCAGAAGAGCAAAATTAAAAGCCCATCATCACGAAAAATCAGAATTTAAGCTGATAATTTTTTGTAAAAATAAATTTATAATATCACAAACATCGAATAGTTGCACGAAAAAGCTTGAGTAATGTTGTTACAAAGACTTAGTCTTATAAATAGTGTTTATCTTTGATGGAGTGCTGCCTCTTGTTGGGATTGTATCAAGTATCTTTGTGCGTATATTTTAAGGTTAAGAACAGATTATCATTCACTTCTCCTGCTCCCACTCACGTTGAGTCACGGGAAATACCGCAATTGTAAGCTGCTTCTTAAGCTTCGGATCTGTGAAAAGCGCGTCAGAATCTGGTTGATAGTTTTAGCGTCAAGCCTTAACAAACACGCCCACTGAATAAATATAGCTCGCCAAACAATTACGTATGCAGAGATGATGTGTCACCACATTTCACAGTCAGTTCCTAAGTTCTGTCTAGCCTGTATTTACTTGATTGTTCTCATTGCTCATAATTCTCGCTACTAATTCTTATATTTATTTGACAGCAACATTCGTTCTTAGGTATAGTTAAATCCTGAAAAAAAAAAGTCTGGAACTTCTCTAAAATTCTGCAGTGGCCAAACTATTGCTTCAAAGAAAATCTGTAGAAGGTCATAGTCTGTAGAACGTCAATCGCGAAATGACGCTCATATTCCATTCCGTCGTCGTGACTCGTTTCCTGTTGATTCCTTCTTTATAAAGCACTGAAACACCTGTTTTATGATCTCATTTAGATAAGTGAGGAAAGCTATTAGGAGGAAGGCTTGCAGCACGCGATGTCGCTTCTGCAATGTCTGCGGCGTTCATAACTCTATGATACAGTCTGCTTTGAAGGTACTGCAAAAATAATTGTACTATGCAAACTACGCACTAAATATCGCAGCGTTTGAAAAATCATTTAATAGAATTGTGTTCTGTTAATTTTTCGCTGGTAAATTTGCACAGCTGTATTAATAGTTTCGTCCTATTGCTTCACAAGATAGCTAACAACCTCGTCACGACAAAGTTGTATTGTTAGTAGAAGTGTGACCCAAAGGTAGTGTCCCCCACAAAGGCTGTCAGCAGCCGAAATAAATGAAACAACAAGGTTGAATTCCACAAGAACTTTATTCTGCGTAGCCAGAATTCAGCCATAAACTGAAGAACAAGAGCCATGTCACCATACACTGATTCCATAATACACACACAGTCATATTCAGTCAGTACCGACTCCTTACCCAAGGCCAATAGTAGCCCGAGGACCGCCCTTATATAGCCGGCCTTGATTACCGGAAAGTAGAGATCAGTTTACCCCTCCCTGACACATTCAGTCAGTACCGACTCTTTACCGAAGGCTAATAGTAGCCCGAGGACCGCCCTTATATAGCCGGCCTTGATTACCGGAAAGTAGAGATCAGTTTACCCCTCCCTGACACATTCAGTCAGTACCGACTCTTTACCGAAGGCTAATAGTAGCCCGAGGACCGCCCTTATATAGCCGGCCTTGATTACCGGAAAGTAGAGATCAGTTTACCCCTCCCTGACACATTCAGTCAGTACCGACTCTTTACCGAAGGCTAATAGTAGCCCGAGGACCGCCCTTATATAGCCGGCCTTGATTACCGGAGAGTAGAGATCAGTTTACCCCTCCCTGACACATTCAGTCAGTACCGACTCTTTACCGAAGGCTAATAGTAGCCCGAGACCGCCCTTATATAGCCGGCCTTGATTACCGGAAAGTAGAGATCAGTTTACCCCTCCCTGACACATTCAGTCAGTACCGACTCTTTACCGAAGGCTAATAGTAGCCCGAGGACCGCCCTTATATAGCCGGCCTTGATTACCGGAAAGTAGAGATCAGTTTACCCCTCCCTGACACATTCAGTCAGTACCGACTCTTTACCGAAGGCTAATAGTAGCCCGAGGACCGCCCTTATATAGCCGGCCTTGATTACCGGAGAGTAGAGATCAGTTTACCCCTCCCTGACACATTCAGTCAGTACCGACCTCTTTACCGAAGGCTAATAGTAGCCCGAGGACCGCCCTTATATAGCCGGCCTTGATTACCGGAAAGTAGAGATCAGTTTACCCCTCCCTGACACATTCAGTCAGTACCGACTCTTTACCGAAGGCTAATAGTAGCCCGAGGACCGCCCTTATATAGCCGGCCTTGATTACCGGAAAGTAGAGATCAGTTTACCCCTCCCTGACACATTCAGTCAGTACCGACTCTTTACCGAAGGCTAATAGTAGCCCGAGGACCGCCCTTATATAGCCGGCCTTGATTACCGGAAAGTAGAGATCAGTTTACCCCTCCCTGACACATTCAGTCAGTACCGACTCTTTACCGAAGGCTAATAGTAGCCCGAGGACCGCCCTTATATTAGCC
>CM061918.1:108044674-108078129 GCA_031002005.1 Vandiemenella viatica
CGCCCCCCCCCCCGGGTGTCACGTTGCTTTGTTCCCTGTTGAGAAGACATTTTGTACTGTTTTCTCTTGTCAGAGTATCGTAAATTACATAAAGAGGTAATTAAAAGATGGCTAGCGTTCTGGCCTCGCATTCGGGAGGACGGCGGTTCTAATCCGCGTCCGGGCATCCAGATTTGGGTTTTCCATGGTTTCCCAAATCACTCCAGGAAAATGCCGGAATGCTTCCTTCAAAAGGCCATGGCCGAATTCCTTACCATTCCTTGCCCCCCATCCTTTCCCGACTCTAAAGACCTCGCTGTTAGAGAAATGTTAAGCAGATAAAAAAAATTAAAATACGGAGATAAATGTTTAGATGCTGTTTGTAAGGAAACATAGTCCCTTATTTTTTCTGTTTGTATTATTTCAGTTTTACTGTTTAAGTATATATATTTAAAGGTAAGAAGTTTATTGTTTAAGATTTCCATTGGGTCAATTAATTATTTTGTTTAATTTTTTTTTTTTTTTGTAAAAGAAAAAGGTAATATTTAGTATACAAGATCAAAGAGTAGTGTGTTAAAAGAACTTCTTTGGCGAGGACATATGAAGAGCAAGTCCGTAGGAAAAAAGATGACAATACATGCAGACGAATTGTGCTTCGAGATATTCTGTTAATATATTGGATGAGTGCTGAATGAATATGTTAGTTGCGTGTAAAAAATGTGGACCAATAAAGAATATTTATTTTTCATTTTGTGTGTTCTGTATATTATTTCAACTGTGACAAATAGAAAAGCTTCGTGGCTTGGCTCGGGAAACATTCCCCCCCCCCTCTTTTCCCACGTAACCCAACATAGCTTTCTACTGAACCCCCCCCCCCCTTTTTAGATCGAGCCACGTAATTTATGGACGTCCGCTTTGCACCTCGGCAACACTGCCGTATTCGGCGGTGTCGATAATATTTTTCATTTGGGCTATTTTATCTTTTGCAACTTCATGATGTTTTTTGAATTACAGAATGTGTAGCCAAAGAAAAAAAAAGCGATTATTTGTATACAAATTCTTCTGGTTAATAGGTTAACTGCGTCGATAAAGATTGCTACTGTTTGAATTTGTTGTAATTTTTTAACCTAACGAAAGGTTATACGAAGTCTTCACGGGTTTACCGCCGTATAGTGTTGAAGAAAGACAACAACAAGCTTTCGGCAGCTAGCCCTGCTGCCATATTCAGGTCTGATGTTATGCATGGAGCACCAGGGCAGCTCTGGTGCTCCCTGCTTAACATCAGACCTGAAGATGGTGGCAGAGCTAGCCACCGAAAGCTCGTTGTTGTCTTTCTTCAACACTGTACGACGGAGAACCCGTAAAGACTTCATTTCATCGATACGCCGTGAAAGCCTTCGTTCTCATAACGAATGATTAAGTACGCTTTATTTTTTGCGAAAGTAATTTTTATTTAAAAATTAAAACAAACAAGAGTTATCGATGCTTTTACGCATGATAATAATGATGACTGCATTAAATTTGACTATTAGATTTTTATTAAAAAAAATATATTTGCTGTGTCAACGTTGTTCTAGCTGTATATATTTAATGGCAAATGCCAATAATAATAATAAAAAAAAGGAAATAACAAACAATACCATCTGGGCCGTTTGAACTGTTTATTCGGCCGTGAGATTGATCATACAATCTGAGATTTGGAAAATGAGGCGAACTCTCCATTCAAAAGTATTTAGTTATTTAGCATTTTTATTGCGGGACAACTTTTTGAAACTCTGTGACTGTATGCATCAGCTTAGTCTAGTAATTCTCTTTTAATCTCGCTATATGACTCATTGCTCCATTCAGCTTTCCATTACAGTCGAGTAAGGACGTTATAAAACCGAGGTGAGTTTATGAAAGAGAAAGCTATTCTTTAGAAAAAAAAACATTTTCTCGTATCTTTCATTTATATGGTTAATAGCAAAAACTTTGTGAAACTTTATGTATGCAACACAGTGCTTTGATGAAGTGAAGCTCGGATTTTGGAACTACCAGAAATAAGGAAAATTTGATAACTCCAAAAAGAAATATACTGGCTGTCGTGATTGCATTTTTTATTTTATTTATTTATTTGTTTACTTATGGCTTTACGCCTCGTCGACGTCGAGGTCATTAGAGGCGGGATGGGACTGGCGATAAGGAATGGGAAGGAATTCCGCCATGGCCTTTTTGAAGGAAGCATCCCGGCATTCGCTTGGAGTGATTTGGGGAAACCATGGAAAACCCAAATCTGGAAGCCTGGACAGAGATTCGAACCCGTGTTCTCCCGAATGCGAGGCCAGAGCGCTAACCGTTACACCACCACACTCGGTGTCGTGATTGCAGTTTTTAGGCGGTTTTGAATAATCAAGAAGACTGGGACTGTGCCCTATCTCCGCCTTTTAAACTACACATTTCGCAAACAAAAATACACATAGCGCACACAGAACATAGTTAAACGTTTCGCAGATAGATGGCAGCACAACATTCCTCCAATAATTACAGTGTTAAAGTACAGCTTAAACTGCTTTCTTCGTGAATAGTGCATAGAAAGAAACAAATGTAAAGCAAAGGAAAATATTAGTAACTCGATATTTGTACCATAATTTCGCTGTGTAAAATGTATGAGTAAAATAAAGCATTTACATCTGTACACACTCAACGAATAAACAGCAGCAGAAGATGCCACAGAGAATGAAGTGAAACGGGTTGGCTGGAAAATAAATATAAACAAAATTCAGTTGCATTGACGTGATATTAATTATTCGTTTAAATTAATTCCTTAAGTAGTGGTGTATGGGGAGAGATGAAAAAAATTTCGTTTAAGTAAGAGAACAAAGTGTATACTTCGTATGTATGCACTGTAACGCTGATAAATAAATATTCAATTATTCACCTGTAACTTATTGCTATCGTGAGCAATTTTTCATCAAGATGCATGGTTAATCCGCCATGTTAGGCAGACTGCAGAAGTCTATAGGCGTTACTTCTAAATTATCCAGTAGCTAAATGGCCTCGCATTCGGGAGGACGAGGGTTCGAATCCCCATCCGGCCATCCAGATTTAGGTTTTCCATGGTTTCCCTAATTTATTCTTTACGAATGGCTCCTTCAAATCGTCATGACCGAATACCTACCCTTTCCTTGCCGCTTATGACCTCGATGTTTACGACGCGTAAAACCAAACCAAAACAAAAGTGTAAGTAAAAAGGATAAAACTGCAATACAATTAATACCCAAGAAAGGAAATACTTTGGTTTCTTCCTCTATTCACAGTTAAAAGAAAAACTTCTTATTTTCAATAGCTTTCACTTAGTAGCAATTATAAACATCATCAGAGTAAGATCGGATGAATACAATTATTTATATAGGCCTATCAGTTAACTCTATAACTTCTTGTTTCTAGTCTTTTAAAGAATTAAACGTCTGGTCGTTAGTCTAAAACTATTTCAGAGTTCAAGCACCCAAAATACTTTACAGAAATCAGTTTAATCTTATCCAAGCTTCACATCCCCGTTCTCTCTCTTTGATGATCCACACTTTGTTTTTTAATTCCTTTTCTTTTCCGGTGGAAAACAAAACACAAAAATCTCTAACTTTTCTTATTTCTGACATCATACTCTTAAATTCTGGCGAACCTCTTCCTTCTTAAGAACAAGGATTGTACGAAAATTTTATCAGGTAGTATCGGTTAAGTATCAGAAAAATCGTAAAACGTAATATTAGAGGCCAAAACCTACAACTCTAACAAAAGAAAGTTCAAAAGGTAATTTGTAACCCGTCACAATTTACTTGCTGCTACTTTTCAGTGCAGCGTTCATTTTTCTTTCAATACACGGTCCTATCTTTCCGGTAGCTGACTTATTACATGAACGATCTGATAGCTTAATAGATAAGGAACTGCTTGCAAGAGTCTTGAGCCCGGCTTAGGGTTCAAATCCCGACGGGAGCAAGAATTTTTAGCGTGCGTTTGATCGTATGAGCTACGTCAGGATGTTCAGTGGTTTGGGTCCCAGAGGAAACGAACTGAACGTCCTACCTCTGACACAAAGACTTATTACGCCTCTTCATGGAAGACTCAACTAATCTTCCGTTTGTGGACTGCGTTGGTATACGTTATTTTTGAGTAGGAAATTATTTTAAGTCTGTGACAAATTCCTGTTTGTTTCACTTCTTCTTTCATTATTAATTGAATAATAAAACGTTTTTCCCTATTTGCGGGGACTGCTTCGTAACTTCAAATAGTTGGTACTTGATTGCGCGCAGTGGTACCAACTTCCGCATTTTTTTTTTTTTAGCCGGTGTTAAACTCAGATTATAATTTTGTTAGCTGTGACAAAAATTTGATATAAGCCCGTGAAAATGTACAGGCTTAAGTTACTTAAAAATGGAGAGCTAAGTTAGATTCGAGGTTGTTAATGGTAGGACGCAGTGAACGGAGACGGGGAGGTAATTATGTACAGTTAGGTTGCCACACCGGGAGAAGACGCTTACGTAATATTCTCAGCCAATCCGGCGGCTTCAGAGAGAAAAACACGAACGTGCTGTGCGGTATGGTAGCTCAAACTACATTCTGCAGAGAACTAGACACCAAACCGAATCTGGATTCTGTGCGTTCGACGACGAAAGAGAGATTATTGGGGCATCGGTACGCCGCCTAAACTCCTGATTTTACACAGGGCAACAAAGAAATATTTTGTCTGATGCCTGGAATTTTTTAGCGAATTCTTAGGTAACTTTGGCTGATAAATTCGAAAGTAACTAGTTTACTTTACTGTACTCATCAACATTTACATTGTAAAAACGTATTTCCAACCGTGTACATGAGGTGATATTGGTGTGTTTTAGGGGAATTAAAAAAGTCTGTTTCTTTAAAAAATAATTTATTCGTGTAAGAGGCAAACAATATTAAGTGATAAACTGTGCATTAGCCATAAAAAAAAATACAAACATATATTCAGAATTGAAAATGCAATGGTTTCGCTATAAGATTCAAGGAACAAATTTGGGTTTCTTTGCACGCCTTGAAAGTTGAGCAGCAGGATTATCTGATTTTAAATACCCGTAATAGTCTCCCAGTATCACACTATTAATTACGCTTGGTACCTGATTTTCCACCTCCTTAATGCCTTGATGGAATCGTTCATCTTGTTCGTCGCTGAGATCTTCGAGATTTACAGGAATGTGATCAAGATGTCATATTCGCACCAATACAGTTTAAAGATTACACCATGTTGCTAACAAGGTCTTTGTTGTTTCCATTTTTCTGCTTCCCAAGGAAATTTTGTACTACTTCTACGAAGGCTTGCCAAGCTAATGCTTCATTCCGACGCATCGCTTTCACGAAATTTGTGTCCTTCATGAGCTTATGATCACTGGTTCATCAAAAATCCCTGATTTAAGTTTTTCAACCGTCTTGTCTGGTAGGTGGTGGGTTCTTGGTGTGAAAGTGACATTACAGCATGGAAAACCTCTTCTAATCTGAAGTTGTACCATCTCCAAATGTCCTTCAGCCACGAATTCATTCTCCTTCCAATAGATCTGGAATAAACTGCAGATGTAAAAACACTCCCCATGTTTGTTCAAGCTCTGAAAAATTGTTTTATCATGTACAAAATTGGGAATATCATTTTTTTTCCCTCGCTCAACTAAAGGTTCTTCGAAAATATTGGCAGCTCTACAAAGAGCCATATATGTTTGAGGGCTCCAGGCTTTTTTCTTTTAACTTTTTGCTTTACGCCTCGTCGACGGCTAAGGTCATTAGAGGCGGGATGGGACTGGGGACAAGGAACGGGAAGGAATTCAGCCATGGCCTTTTTGAAGGAAGCATCCCGTCATTCTCCTGGAGTGATTTGGGGAAACCCTGGAAAACCCAAATCTAGATGCCCGGACGGGGATTCGAACCCGCGTCCTCCCGAATGCGAGTCCAGAACGTTAACCGTTCACCCACCACGCTCGGTCCAGGCTTTCTTAACATACCGTAGTAATTGTCACGGCCTCTGCTGTCACACACGTAAAGGAAACGTGAGTGTTTGGTATAACCCGCTTGCTGTCCTAAGAGAAAATTCACCATCTTTATATCAACGCAAAAGATCCGTTTATGTTTATGATACAGAATCTTTTCAAATGTTTCCTTCAATATTGTTGAATGACCCATTCTGACAGAGCCATACCGATTTCCATTCTTTGACTAACACATTATGTGCGACAGATATATATATATATATATCCAGGAATTTTGTGAAAGTGCTTTCATTGATTGTTTTTTTTTTTCAGGTATCACATTATAGCTGTCCTTTGCTTTATTCTTTGTTACAAATTGAAGTAACTGTGTCTTTTCTAATGAAGTACTAAATTATTACCACTGTATCATCTGTTAATTATCTGCAGAGCACCATTTGCTAAGTTTTCAAGGTCTTGTGCTGATGGGTGTTTTAATGCACGGAGTTACAGATCAAGTTGGCCTTTTATTAACAATGATTGTGTTTTATTGTAAAAATTTTCAATCATCGTTTGTTTTCACTTTAATTATTTGTTTCTAAATTTTTATACCGAGCGTGATGGTGTAACGGATAGCGTTCTGGCCTCGCATTCGGGAGGACGGCGGTTCGATTCCCCGTCCGGGCATCCAGATTTGGGTTTTCCATGGTTTCCCAAATCACTCCAGGCAAATGCCGGGATGCTTCCTTAAAAAGGTCATGGCCGAATTCCTTCCCATTCCTTGCCCCCATCCTTTCCCGTCTCTAAAGACCTCGCTGGTGAGAGACGTAAAGCAGTTAAAAAAAAACTAAGTTCTTATAGTTATGTTTAGCTTTTAGATATCATGAATTATTTCAGTAAAAAATTATTTGTCCGTTGAAATTAATAAATAAATAATTAATTTTGCTGATAAACATTGATTTAAATTCTATATATTAATTTAATTAAAGGTAAAAACATTACTTGTTTAACTATACTCGGGATTAATAAGCCAAAATTTATCAAGTTACTTGATCTTAGTGGAACTTTCATAATAACTTTTAATTTGAAATTCCTATTCCGATGACAGCTCTACCTCGTCCACCGAGCGATTAAAGTTCTGGTCTCGCATTCGGGAGGACGCTGGTTCGAATCCCCACCCGGGCATCCAGATTTGGTTTTTCCAGGGTTTTCCGAATGCTGAGATGCTTTCTTCAAAAGGCCATGGCCGAATTCCTTCCTGTTCCTTGTCCTCAGTGCCATTCCGCCTCTAATGACCTCGACGTCGACTAAGCGTAAAGCCATAAATAAAAAAAATCGTTCTCGTCCCGCGGTTGACTTGAAGCGGTGTGTGTATTCGCGTGGTCTGGCGGCTGCCTTTCTCTGCCGTCGAGTCTGCTCCATGGGAGAGCCTCTCGTCTCCCAGGACTCTAATTAACAAGCTCCTCTGTGCGGCAGACACGGACCATCACGACGCCCGCGCACCTGCGCAACATAAACACGCCGGTCCCTCACAACTACAATTCGCCTCTCGTTAACGCCCAGCCATCAAATTCGGTATCTTGACATTATTCTCACCTACAGACTAGAAACGTTCCGCGTCCTAGATAAGGGGGTGTCCATAAATTACGTGAGCTGAAATATGGGGGGGGTGTCCGGCGAAATCTCACCAAGGTGGGGGGGGTCAACTGTAATCTCACGTGAGGTTTTGAAAATTTTTGTTGAACTATAGAGCTAAAAAAAATTACAAATTACGTTAAAGTCCGAATTTAGGGGGGTATTTCGTTGAAAAGTAGGGGTGAAACTTGGCTTTGGAAGGGTGAGACCTAAAAAAAAAGGTCTCAAAAAGTTGCGAGGGCGATTTCTAAGGGGGGGGGGGAAGATCTCACCGACCAGATCTCACCAGAGGGGGGGGGGGCGGTCGGACCAGATCTCACGATGTCTCACCAGTGGGGGGGGGGGGGGTCCGGAAATCCGGAAAAACACCTCACGTAATTTATGGATGCCCCCTAAGGACAAAAGCAAACTTCAGATCCTGAAATGAAACCGTCATCCTGAAGTGGAGGAACTGTAGGAACGCAAAGGAAACGGGCCAAAAAAAGGGTTATTTAAACAGCTTGTCATATCTTCTTTTTTTTCTGCTGTCTTTACGACTTGTCTATGTCGAGGTCTTTTGAGGCAAGAAAGGACTTGGGGCAAGGAACTTGAAGGAATACGGCCGCGGCCTTTTGAAGGAACCATCCCGGAATTCATCTGGAGTGATTTGGGGAAATTATGAAGAACCCATATCTGGATGGCCGCACGGGGATTCAAACTCGAGCCTCCCACTTTAAATCTAAACTGGAAGAGTTTTTTCCTTCAGAACCAATTTTCTTGTAATTTAATAGCTAAGGATGACTGAAATATACAATATATTTGAGGTATGGTAGGGGAACGTAAAAAGTTGATCGCAATTACTAAAATCATTATCTAGAAATTGCGTTCATATATAATAACTAACAGGAGATGATCACAGTGGAAGTTTATTATACTAATGGGTTTTTAAGTAACTAACCGGTTGGTAATATTATTGGTTTGTTAATAATCGTATGTAGATTACTGTTCCACATCCGTGAGACTGTTTCAACATGGGATCAAAATAAAAATATATAATACGATATAATTTTCTCTTTTTACCCAGTGAATAGAAAAAACCCTAAATGTTATGTAAGAAGTTTCCTTTCTTATTTCAGGGTTCTTTAGAAACTTTAGTTACGATTCTATTTGAAAAAATTGATATCTTTACAACCTTAACCGTTAAAAAATTACAATTTTCTGTAGTTGAAGCTGACGCATTAAAAATATTTAAAGATGGCATTTTGAAACGTTTAATTATTGCAACTAAGACGCAACGAAACTGAAGAAATAAATAACCAAAATTTCATCGTTAAAAACAAAATGTAATTTAATTTAATTGCCATGGAGCGCACACATCGGTAGCAGTCTCCCTAAACACGCGTATTTCTCCTGTCCTCTTCCCACCTAATTTTGCCCTCTACTAATTTGAACTTTAAATTGTTTCAGTGTTTTTGATAGATTTTTCATCATTTCTTTTGGTAATTTATTCCGATCTATACCCTTTTCTTCTAAAAACAAAAAATCCACACTCTTTGCCTGAAATAGTGTCAGCTTGTGGTCATGGTCATCTTTACCCTTCTATGCACCTCTCTTCCAACGAATCCCACTCCAGCTCCTTTATCATATTAGTCACCGATTGTGTTCTGTGGTAATTTCCAAAGACAAATCTAGAAGCCCTTCTTTGCATCCCCTGCAGCTCCTGTATTTGATACTCAAAATATGGATCGCAAAGCTACGCCACCATATTCCAGCAGTGGTCTACCCAATGTTTTGTAACCCAATTCCCTTACTTCTCTATTAAATTCTCTCATCACTCTTTCCAACAGTTGAAGGATTTTGAACACTTTTCCTACCACCTGTCCAATGTGTCTTGCGCAATTAAGTTTGTTATCAAATGTTATGCCAAGGTATTTACATTTCGAGTCTTCGATAAGTAGCTCCTTCCACACTTTATAATCATACTCAACCTTTAGCTTTTTATCTGTGTAGCTAATAAGTTGACTCTTCTTTGCAGTTATCTTCATCGCATGTTGACTCACCCAGCTAGTTATCCTATCTATATCACCCTGCAACTGTTTACAGTCTTCTATTGTTTTGATCCTATTATATAACATTATGTCATCTGCAAACAATCTAACTTCTGACAGTAAACCATTAACACAATCATTCATTAGAATAACGAATAGCAATGGTTCCAAAATGCTACCTTATGGAATCCCAATATTCACCTATACGTCTTTTGATACTGCATTTCGTACACTAACGTTTTGCTTTTCAAAATTCTTCTATCAAGCACATCACATTTTCATCAACTGCAATAGCTTTTACCTTATTTAGCACCATTTTATATTTCACTCTGTGAAAAGCCTTTGAAACATCTAGTGCTAGACGTATAAACACAATCTAAAAAATTGAGAGTTCATCTTTGATGCAGTGTAATCTTTGGCGGGTACTTTTTGAGGTTAAGAAAGGAGTGGTTTCCTTAGATGTAGTGTGATGGGTGATTCCTATCAGTTCCAGGTTAAGAATAGATTACGATTTCTTCCTCTTTTACTCTTCTTTATAGGCTTTGAGACTCGCCGTAAGTTTTAAACTAGACCACAAAATTTAAAACTTTGAAAACTCCATCGAAATCAGTTCTGTAATTTATATGTGATGCGATAACAGGAGAGAGGGAGAGAGAGAGAGAGATACACACCACCCACTTACAGGGTTAACACAAGGGTTATTCAAAAATAAGGAACGGTTTTTGTATTTTTATTTCTGAAAAATTATGAAAGATACAGATACGTGCCACACGTCGCTAGATAGAGGAAGGTTCAAAGTTTGTAACCCCCCTGTAGCACACGAAACGACCTTACCTGTGGCATCGCTATTTCCTCAGCGGCAGCTAATGGAACTAATAAGCGGGGGTTACTAACTTAGAACCTTCCTTTACCCACATATTTGTATGACACATATTTGTATACCTTTTATAGTTTTTGATAAATAAAAATTCATACATAGTAGTAATCTGAAATATTACAGTTTTATGTCGCTGGATGGTTCTGAATTCCACGAATCTTTACTACAATGTAGGTTATTCTGGATATTTTAAAGGATTCTGGAGGTATAGAAAGCAATGGAGTTCTTTTCAAGTAATAACTGACGGACAGTAGTAGCCTAATATGTGAAACACCCTGTAATAGAAGCTCTTGCAAGCATATGCTACCACCAGCCAGAAAATCAGACAGTATGATAGGCATTCTCCACTTTACGGGCCTTAAACCATAATGCCAGCATAATAACGCGAGTGAAATTAAGTCCTATCTTCTGCATAATCTTGATGGCTGTTTAGCCGAGTAGTTTCTTCATCACACGACGTTACAACGCCAGAATCTGTGGTGAAACATCCACGACATTCTTCTGATTAACACTGATTGAAGAAGCGAGTTCGTAACCGAGTATCGTATACAAGTACTTCGGAAATTTAATCCTCTTGCTGTGGTTCTGCCAATAATTCCCAATGTTTATTTTCTCGAACAGTTCTCAGAGCCTCTTGTAAAAAATGTTCCTCACAGAATACTTCCGAGTTTGGTGTATCTAGGTAATTATTGTCTAATTACTATAATACGTACGTTCTACCTTATATTACCTATGAACTAATAGAAGTGTATCCAGCTCCACTACCTTGTAACTTATTTCCTGCTAGCTCCGCCTACCGAAGGTCGCTGGTTCGAGTCCGGCCAAGAGCATGGGTTTTTAGTGTTGTGTCTGTTAATGTCTTGTCCGTGTTGTAGAGTCCTTGTGTCAATACTTGATAGCAACAAATCACATTGAGCTGGCTGTATGACCCAGTAGCCGAATGCCATTAAAAAAAAAAAAAAAAAAAAAAAACCTTATTTCCTGTTCGCTAATGTTTTGCCACCAAACGTGACTTTCTGATCAGTTCCGGCAACATCTGTTCTTTTCATATATGTTCGCTTTCTATTTATTGATTTTGACCAATCAAAAGTGTTAAAAATACTAGGGAAATTTAACTTCACAAATGGCAACGCTATTGCTCGAATCGAGTCGTGACGTCAGAGTACACGTTCATACTGTAAATGTAGGCGTAGTTACTGGGTGTTTTTATAATTTTGTGATGAAGTTTTATCGTAATTTATCACCATAATTGATAAAATATTACATCCTTGTGAGAATGCTCATACAATAAATAATGAAGACAAGCGGTTATGTAAAATAATCTCCAAAAAAATATGTTTTCAAGATGACAATGTATTTTGGATCAAATCCAGAGGAATAAAAGCTGCAAGGTATCACTGTTATACAGGGTGAACAAAAATGTACGGCCAAACTTTCAGGAAACATTCCTCACACACAAACAAAGAAAATATGTTATGTGTCTGGAAACGCTTACTTTCCATGTTAGAGCTCATATTGTGGACGGCTGTGATACAATACGCCATTCTCCAGGGCCGCATCAGCGCATCAGGGATTCCATGCGACGGAGGATGGATGCATGTATCCTCGCTAACGGAGGACATTTTGAACATTTCCTGTAACAAAGTGTTTGAAGTCACGCTGGTACGTTCTGTTGCTGTGTTTCCATTCCATGATTTTGTGATTTGAAGAGAAGTAATAAAATGAGCTCTAACATGGAAAGTAAGCGTTTCCGGACACATGTCCACATAACACATTTTCTTTGTTTGTGTATGACGAATGTTTCCTGAAAGTTTGGCCGTACCTTTTTTGTAACACCCTGTATATTTGAATTATTAAATTCATTAGTTATGTATTAGAAATACCTAATGAGAGTAACCGGCAGTAAAATTGTTGACAGTGGAAATATGCATGTTATTCAAATACAGGTCTTGTATAGCAGCTCAGTAGCCTTCTCAGAGACTAGACCGTCAAACCGACAGCAGTCCCCTCGCAACTGAGCACGACAACAAACCAGGTAGCGTCATCACAGGTGTATCCTTCTAATTATGGCCAAAGGAAAATTACAGTCTCCTGAAATGAAACTCGTCAGACGTATTGCCCATAACATCGGCAACGATAAGGTTAAAGATTCGTGTAAATAGTGACCATGTTGGGAGTCAAAATGGAGCTACTTGGTTTATGGGCGCTCCCTTACTAGCGTATTTCTTATGAACAAAACAAAGCCTTACAACAAGTATAGGTAAATATACTGACCGATGCCTGAATTCGAACCGAGAACTTCACAGCCCTAGTGACAGCTTAAGTAGTAATTCTGCCATTTTCAACGTCACCCACAGGCAACATAAAACGACAAAACAAAAATAGGCAGATCACAGATTAACAAACATATTATTACAATCATGTTCTATAGGTCAACGAAATATGAATCACAGGGCAAGTAGGAAGGTGCCTGTCCTCTCATTCGGAAGAACGCGTGTTCGAATACGCGTCCTGCTATCCAGATTTGAGTTTTCCATATTTTCCCCAAGTCACTCGACGAGAATGCCGGATGGTTCCTTCAGAAGGTTATGTCCAAATTCCTTCCCGTTCCTTGGCCCAATCCTTATCTATGCTCTAATGACCTCGACATCGACTAGAAGTAAAACAATTACACTTCAGACTCCTGCCCAGCTCAACGACACTACCAACCAAACCCAACCCAACCCAAAAGGTGTTAATTGAGGCTTTGGAGAAGGTCCGAAGAAGAGCCGCACAATTCGTGACAGGTATATATAGTTGGAGGGAACGCGTAAGTGCGATGATGAAGGAGTTAGATTGGGGAGACCTGGAGCACCGAAGGCGTTGCTGTCGACAGAAGCTAATAGAAAAATTCACCACTGACTTCTTTCGAAATGACAACAAGCAAATATTATTACAAGCAACATTCATATCTAGGAATGACCGCGAAATTATTATTATTATTTTTTTTTTTTTTTTTTTTTTTTGCTGTCGTCAGTCTTTCGACTCGTTTGATGCAATCCTCCATCTCTTCCTATCCTGTGCTAACTTCTTCATTTCTACATACCCCTTACAGCCCACGTCCTCAATTATCTGTTTCATATATTCTAATCTCTGTCTTCCTCTACAGTTCTTACCTTCGACTGTTCCCTCCACTGGAATTGATGAGATCCCTGCAGAACTTCTTAAATCCCTAGGAGAGGAAGGAATCGAAAGATTATTCAAGCTGATATCAAAAAGTTATGAAACCGCGAAACTAAGATAACAGAAATCAGGGCCAGAACAGATTTATTTCTGTACTAATTTTTTTCCAAGAGCGATTAGGTAATGGAATAGAAAGGACAGGAGTAGTTCTCGATAAAACACTTCGGCCATCCTATTCTGGGTTTTCCATGGTTTTCCCAGATCGCTCCAGGTGAATGCCGGGATGGTTCCTAAAAATAGCTCATGGGCGCCTCCTGCCATATCCCGTATACCCCATCCTATGAACAAACGGTTACACATTAGGATTGGTGCAATGCACGCTCCGCCACACACTTTTAGTGAATCGCGGAGTAATAATAAAGTTATGTTGATATAATTATGCCTAAATATTTCTAAAAAAAAATAAATAAAAAAAAATGGATCGTCATTTCTGCCAGTTTAGCAAAAATTATTTTCCTGAATAAGATCTAAGTCAGGAAGATGACCTCTGTCTTAGTTGTTTACCGTGATACAAGTCACAGTTTCTCTCTCTCTCTGTATAGCTGAGTCACTCTTCCAAGAAAAACTGCTTCCAGCCAAGCGCGTTACAGCTTTTCTCGGAAATCTTCTCCAGTCACAACTATCGGCTCAATGCAAACAACAGGAAAATATAAAACTTTTCCTTCAAATCTCTCCCTGTTTGAACTTGAATCTGTGATGGCTAATAATGAAAAAAAAAATGGAAAAGTGTTTTGTCAGGTGTATATAACATAGTGTTCCGCAGCGTTAATACTATGTTTGTGTCCTGCTCAAGCATCTATAACAACACATTCGAATTACTCAGTACACAAGGTGCTGATAAAACATTAATGATATCCAATAACATTTGTTAAGAAACAATTACTCGTAATTCCGTAACTCTTCATAGATCATGAAGTTAATGTTGAATATTAAAAACTTAACTTAGTCCACAACCCGAAGGTTGGTTGGATCCTCCCGAAGGAGGCATACTAAGCCTTTTTGTCAGAGGTAGTTCCATTCCTCTGGGACCTACAGTTTAACGTGGGATCCGAACCACAGAGCGTCCTGGCATAGCTCATATGACCAAACACAACACTCAAAATTCCTGCGCCCGCAATTATTAAAATTCTTGATTTTTAAAAAGTAATAAAAACAATTCATACTCAGCAATTCACAAAAATTGTAGGTGCCGGAGAGTGTTTTGCACCAAAACTAATCTCTACTCTGTGCATTCCAATCCCGAATAGCTCTAGGAAAGAATGAATTCATATAATCAACAGTCCGGATCCTTATTTTTCTAATCTTTTCTCTCCTCTCATTGCGACCCAGATAAATTGGTGGACTAATAACTGACATTAATTCCGTGTGGTCGGAATGATGTGGTGCCAGGGTTCCATTGGCTGTGCATTCCGCGCTTATCGTAGCCGCCTTAACCTAACCCGGTATTCCTACCGGGTAGATGGGACCTACAGTTTAGCGTGGAATCCGAACCACGGAGGCGCTCTGTCGTACTTCACATTACACAGCAAGCTGTGCCAGAGGTGAAGGTCGTGTTAAGGGCTTATGTAAATCCCCGCCGAGACAGGGTTTCGAACCGTGGACCTTTCGATCTACAGCGAGACACCTTAACCACTGAGCCACCAGACAGCTCACTCGTAAGTGAAAATGGGTGTAGGTACGTTTACCAATACGTTCAAACGAAACCTAAGTCGTCTGTTTGCAAGAGAAACTCAGCGCAATCTACGTATCAATTCAGTGACGCTTTCGTAAGGGCTGTGGCAAGAAGTCACGAATCGAGCGGCTCCTCTCTATACTTTCTCTACGCTGTCAATCAATCCCTTATGATACGGATACCAAACAGCACAACAATAGTCCAAATGTGGACGTACGGGGGTTTTGTACGCTATCTCTTTTGTATGTGCATTGCAATTCTTAAAAAATTTTCCTGTGAATCGCAGTCTAGAATTAGCACCACGAACGACCGAATTTATGTGCAGGTCCCGTTTCATGTTGCTGTGTACTGTTACGCCCAAATACTTCAGGGAATCAACCATTTCAATAATTGAACTGTTTACTTTGTACTCCTGAACAAACTGATTCTTTATATTAGCTAAGCACATTACCTTATACTTTTCGCTGTTTAGTGTAAATTGCCATTGATTGCACCATGCCGAAATAACTTCCAGATCGCGCTGAATTTCTGAGCAAACTTCAGAATTCCTTACATCAAACCTCACATCCAGTGTTTTACACACTTGGTCTACGAATTACTGAACTGAAAGCGTATCACGACTCAGGCACTTGGAGGTTCAGTGACACTCCGAAATGAGATGCGATGTCCCATTAGCTGACAGATTAGCAAAAGCTGCTTTTGTATATCAGCTTTTGGCCGTTAACCTTATACGAGGGTGAGACGCAAGTTCTCGCATGGCACTGAGATGGCACTGCTGTCAATGCAGTTTTTTTTGTGATGTTGGTACATGTATCGTCATAACGAACTTGAGTTCCAATTTGATCTGTGAAGTAATTTTCTTTATACGATCTTTTAAATTAGAGAATTATGTATTCAGATTGAAATGGATACACAGGGAGAAATGGGTAGTAAAATGTAAACGTTGTCGTACATCTCTTGTAGATAATCCACTTGAAGAATGACAGAAAGCTGCAACCACAGATGAAAGTATCGAGAATGTGCCCAGTATTGTTTAGGATGAACGGCGATTATAGGCCTATAGCATAGATGATACCCTTTTTTTTATTTTATTTTTTTTAACTGCTTAACGTCTCTTAACAGCGAGGTCTTTAGTGACGGGAAAGGATGGGATGCAAGGAATGCGAAGGAATTCGGCCATGGCCTTTTGAAGGAAGCATCCCGGCATTTGCCTGGAGTGATTTGGGAAACCATGGAAAACCCAAATCTGGATGCCTGGATGGGGATTCGAACCGGCGTCCTCCCGAATGCGAGGCCAAAACGGTAACTGTTACACCACCATGCTCGGTTAGATGATACCATAGGCATATCAAACGAAAAGTTACGGTATATTTTACATGAAGAATTAGATATTGGAAAGCTTTATGCACGATGCTCACCAAAAAGAGATGCAAAGACGAAATTCGCGTCAATGTTTCGACCGTGTTAAATAAGGTCGTACAATTTTGTACTCCGATTTGTAACTTTTGATTATGCGCAAATAGACCTCTGCACATGAGAAACGATACAGCAATGTAAACCAGAGATAATATATAGAGAGACTGTCCACGGTCAACATAAACTTTGGTGAAGTATACGCTAGGCACCGACGCTAGCGCTCCAAGAATCAGTTCAGAAAATCACGCTGCGACGTCACCTGAAAGCTGGATTTTGAAACGTTTATTACGCTTTTTTATACTTTTTCTTTACTTTTTACTTTGTTTCTTTCATTTGTTTACTTAACAATTTTTTGACATTATTTATTTACGATACACCAGGAAAATTGGAAAAAAAATAACTTGGAACTTGAAATTTCTTCCTTTTTAATTTTTATTAGTTTAATTAAAAAACAATAATAATAACAACTATAATTATAATAGAAATTAAGAATTAGTAACACAAAAATTATGCATAATATTTAAAGCGAATACATTAAATACATAGACACATTAAATTTTTAGATATGATTGATAAAATCCATGAATGGATACTAAGTACAAACGATATATTTGTTCCATCGTGTAAAAAGGAACCAACATATTGAACAAAGATATGCACCTTTCTTCAATACTCAAAAAAAGCTATAAAATATTTTTACCAGTCCACAGAAATTGTACTGATGTTTGCTAGGAAATGTTATTGTTATGCGTGCCAGTCGCCTGCATTACCGATCACACTGTGTCTAGCATATTTCCGACCACAGTAAGACTCCAAAACATTTTTGCTTAAAAATAAAATCCATAAAAAGTGTACCCTAAACTTGAAAAAGCGGTTGATGTAAGCCCGTGGCTACGCACAAAAAAAGACTAAGTCAATTTCATGTGTCAGAAAGTTCATGGTCAGAGTTTTCTGGAATGAAAAAGGGATTTTTTTCATCAAATTCCTTGAAAACGGTAAAATAGTAACTAATGAATAAGATGTTAGCGGAGTCAGAAGAACAAAATCGAAAGTCCACCATCACGAAAAATCAGAATTTAATCTGATAATTTTTTGTAAAAATAAATTTGTAATGTCATAAACATCTAAATAGTTGCACGTTAAAGCTTGAGTAATGTTGTTACGAAAACTTAGTCTTATAATGGGTGTTTATCTTTGATGGAGTGCAGCCTCTTGTTGGGATTGTATCAAGTATCTTTGATGCGTATATTTTAAGAATAAGAACAGATTATCATTCACTTCTCCTGCGCCCAGTCACGTTGAGTCACAGGAAATACCACAGTTGTAAGTTTCATCCTAAGCTTTCGATCTGTGAAAAGCGCGTCAAAATCTGGTCGATAGTTTTTGCGTACAGCCTTAACAAACACATCTACTGAATAAATATAGCTCGCCAAACAATTACGTATGCAGAGATGATGTGTCACCACATTCCACAGTCAGCTCCCAAGTGCTGTACAGCCTCTATTTACTTGATTGTTCTCATTGCTCATAATTCTCGCTACTAATTCTTATATTTATTTGACAGCAACATTCGTTCTTAGGTATGATTAAATCCTGGCACACACAAAAAAAAAAAAAAAAAAAAAAAATCTGGACTTCTCTAAAATTCTGCAGTGGCCAAACTATTGCTTCAAAGAAAATCCGTAGAAGGTCATAGTCTGTAGAAAGTCAATTGTGAAATCACGCTCATATTCTATTCCGTCGCCGTCATTCGTTTCCTGCTGATTCCTTCTTTATGGAGCGCTGAAACACCTGTTTTATGATCTCATTTAGATAAGTGAGGAAAGCTATTAGGAGGAATGCTTGCAGCACGCGATGTCGCTTCTGCAATGTCTGCGGCGTTCATAACTCTATTGTACAGTCTGCTTTGAAGGTACTATGCAAACTACGCACTAAATATCGCAGCGTTTGAAAAACCATTTCATAGAATTGTGTTCTGTTAATTTTTCGCTGGTAAATTTGCACAGCCTTATTAATAGTTTCGCCCTATTGCTTCACAAGATAGCTAACAACCTCGTCACGACAGAGTTGTATTGTTAGTAGAAGCGTGACCCAAAGGCAGCGTCCCCCACAAAGGCTGTCAGCCGCCGAAATAAATGAAACAACAAGGTTCAATTCCACAAGAAGTTTATTCTTTGTAGTCAGAATTCAGCCATAAGCCGAGGAAAAAGAGCCATGTCACCATACACTGAGTCCATTATACCTTTACGTGTTTGTACAGTCACATTCAGTCGGCACCGACTCTTTACCGAAGGCCTATGGCTGCCCGAGAATGGCCCTTATATAGCCGGCCTTAGTTACCGGAAAGTAGAGATCAGTTTTACCCCTCCCTGGATGCTGCCGCGGTGGCGCTACTTCCACCTGCTAATTGCGCTCTCCTTTTGCCCGATGCAGGCAGTGCATACGAGCGGGGAATATATTTCATGCCGCAGGAAGTGAATACCTGGAAAGTAGGCGTCCATTAATTACGTGAGGTGTTTTTTCTTATATTTGGACTTCCCCCTTGGTGAGATCTGGTGGAAATTGGGGACCGTCCAGGCATTCTCCTCGCAGACTCGACGACCAGGACTCAGTCGCACTACACGTCTCCGACCCACTGTGCGGCGTCTCAGCGCACTGACTCACACTGACGGGTATCAAAATGAACGGTAAACGATTTCCGCAAATGGAACTGATTTTCGTTTGTTTTTTATTTACCGAAAATTTTGACTTCGTACACAGAATCATCTTCAGTCCCTTTTTTAAGTGTTGAATGTGTGCACATACAGCTGTTTATTGCAGTACACATTTTATAAATCTAAATTACGATACACAAACATTGTCCAACATCTTGCCTCATTTAGATGTATATATACACTATTCCCTATGTCAGATCATAAATTATTACAACATGCTGTACCAAAAAAGATAAGGACATGTTCGCAAATTTCAGCTGAAAAAAAAAAAAAAAAAAAAAAAAACCGCTGAGTATATTACAGAGAATGAACTGAAACGCATTCAGTAGATAAAAAAAAATGAACCAAAAATCATTTGTATTGCCATCATATATATTATTTCTAGAAGTTGTGTATTTGTGACAATCTATCTTCCTCCCTCCTTACTTAACCAAAATCGATAAATGAGGTATTATTTTCAAGATTAATTTCTCCGCTTTGGTAACATCACTAATTGAGAACGCAATTTTTTTTTTTAAATTCAACCAGTAAATGAAAAAAATATAAACAATCAAGGTCGCGGGTATTCGATAGTTCAGAGACAAACTGCCAGGCTGCGCTGGTGTCGATAAGGAGCGATCGCATACCGCTAGATAGCAGCACCGCATACCACAGAGATATTAATAAACTGTGTGTGTTTTCTATGGTAATGAGGTTTTATAATTTTTTAAAATTTCATGTAAATATTTTGCAATGCCATTTACATGTAAACTGTAACGTCAGTTATATTTTGTTTTGTGTTGGAAAAAAAAACTAGTTTGTATCATACGTATCGTGTCCAAAATTGTTTTTTAATTGTTTCTTAAGACGTTATAACTCTCTTGTTAAGTACCTATTTCAGTAGACTAACAAACAATTGCTACGAAAGAGTCGGTTATTCTCTTACAAACCACCTTCCTAGCAATTAATGAAATTTTCCAGAGGGCCACGTAGTATATTTATAATTTATGATATGCAGTTTGGTAAAATGACATTCGCCATCCATTTATCAAAAGGTATGGTTTACTATCAAAATTGCTATGTAGCTGCCGTATGAAGATCAAATACGTATGACATTTAATTGTGTTCCTTTCACTCTCTCCCTCTTTCTCTATTTTCTAATTATTATTATTATTAATATTCCCACCGTTAAGCTGATAAATGTATGGTGATTGACAGTTGTAGTCTAGCTAGTTTTCATTTACGTGCGACAGTTAAATATACGGACAATGCATTATTGTTTATTGAAAATATGTAAACATTTTAATATGATTCAGTGACCGTTTATCTATACTAACACGAGATTACATTTTTACATTGCTCTATTATGTTAGTTAAAAGCTCTGTGGATTCTCGCGAAATACTAAATAAACAAGTTGGTGTGTGGATTTTACTGCTCGTCAACGTCAAGGTCATTAGAGCCGGGAGAGAATGGTGTGAAGGAACGGGAAGCAATCCGACATGACAGGAAACATTCCGGCATTAGGCTGGAGTGATCTGGTGGAACCATGGAAAACGGAAACGTAGATGGCTGTACAGGGATTCGAACCCACGACCTACCGAATATGAGGCCAGAGCATATATATCTATATATGTATATAAAGCCATAAGCAAACATATATATATATATATATTTGCTTATGGCTTTACGCCTCGTTGACGTTGAGGACTTTAGTGGCGCGGTGAGGACTAGGATCAAGGAACGGGAAGGAATTTGGCCATGGCCTTCTGCATCCCCGCATTCGTCTCGAGTGTTTTGGGGAAATCATAGAAAACCCAAAACTGGGTGTCTGAGCAGCGATTCGAACCCGCGTCCTCCCGAAAGCGAGGCCAGAGCGTTACCGCTCACCCACCACACTCAGTTATAAGGAATAAGGGTGGATCACCAATAACATAAACGATTTCATGAGTGCTGAACATTAGAAGAACGTTTACGTTGACATTGTGAAAATTGCGGAGGTTGAGTTCCTAACCGCTCATCTCAACCTCGGCCCTGGACTGGAAGTAGAGTGATAACTGGCAGGCTTTTCTGTCAGCCGATTCCCCTTCCTTCCGTACTCACGCGGTGTCCATTAATTACGTGAGTTGAAAAAAGAGGGGGAGGGGGGCGATCCGGCCAAATCTGACGTGAGCTTTTGAAATTATTGAAGGACATTAGAGCTTAAAAAAAAGGTCCAAAAACGACACGGATGACGACTTTAGGGGGGTATAAGGTCTAGAAACAACTTTGGGGGGGGGGGGTATAAATTTTCCTCGGAAGCGGGAGAGATAAAAAAAAGGTCTCAAAAACTACGAGGTCGATCAGCATTTGGGGGGGGGGGGTCTCGGCAATATCTCACGTCATCTATGGCGAGTGGGGGGGGGGGGGTTGACCACATCCCACCAAATCTCACCAGAGGTGGGGGTGGGGGGTCCGGAATTCCGGAAAAACCTCACGTAATTAATGGATGCCCCCTTATTAGACAATATGCTCAGCGGTATTGGAGAACCATTCAGGGGATTTCATCAGGATTTTACAACTCCGTAAAATCTGTATTCGTTCCCTGTACCATTTCAGCTGTAAGCCGCTTCAATCTTCACTATTATAAATTAGTAAGAGATCTGTGTCCCTTTGTCAAGACATTACGCAAAAACTAACAAAACAATGTGGATGTTGTTTTCACGGTTTGAAAGTTTATGGCCCAGCTTAAAATCTACGAAATATCTTACAACTCTACGTGATCGAAGAACGGAGGTAGAAATGATAATTCGTTCGTACCGAGAACAGCTATGTGCCACAGACCATACTGCATGTCAATGAACACCAAAGATCGCACTAAAACAGAGATAAAGTCTATAAGTTTCGGATTCTTTTGTTATTGTATTTTGACTGCGTAACATTGGTCATTTATTTCTTCAGTTTTCTTAGTTACAGTAAGTTATATTACACGGAAAGCGTTATTGAAATTACTAAATCAAGGAGTAAACTCCAGTAAGCGTAACGAAATTTTGGAATTTAATTTAGGGTAACGGTTGCAAAGATATTACATTACAAACTTTACGCTTTGTTTCTAAAAGGAAAACGAAAGACAAACGCATTCTACGCAGGTCCGCGCGGGCGAAACAGCGGAAAAATGTTAGTTTCTTCTTCTTCTTTTTTTTGTGATTTCGGGAAACAATGATAAAGCCAAATCTGGATGACGGCACAGGGATTCGAAACTGCGACCTCACGATATGCTTGTACTAGAATATGTTAATAGTTACATTGCGAAACTTCGGTTTGAACTTGTTCATTACTATTCGCTCGGTGAACCTTAGGGTGTGTCCATAAACTACGTAGCTCCATTTTGGCCTCCTGCTGGCAAACTGACCGATGCCGGATAATTTCTTGCGTCACCTGGACCCGAACAGGCTACCTCGAGTTAAGACAATGTATTTCGGTTGCCTGGTTAGGAGACAGGTCTAACAGGAAAAAGATAGAGGGATAGAAGCAATGTACGGCGAGTTCTCTGCAGCTGCCATATACAGGGTGTTACAAAAAGGTACGGCCAAACTTTCAGGAAACATTCCTCACACACAAACAAAGAAAATATGTTATGTGGACATGTGTCCGGAAACGCTTACTTTCCATGTTAGAGCTCATTTTATTACTTCTCTTCAAATCACATTAAACATGAAATGGAAACACACAGCAACAGAACGTACCAGCGTGACTTCAAACACTTTGTTACAGGAAATGTTCAAAATGTCCTCCGTTAGCGAGGATACATGCATCCACCCTCCGTCGCATGGAATCCCTGATGCGCTGATGCAGCCCTGGTGAATGGCGTATTGTATCACAGCCGTCCACAATACGAGCACGAAGAGTCTCTACATTTGGTACCGGGGTTGCGTAGACAAGGGTGGTGAATCGAGGAAGTACAGTACATACTAACGAAACTAAAATAAGCTCTAACATGGAAAGTAAGCGTTTCCGGACACATGTCCACATAACATATTTTCTTTGTTTGTGTGTGAGGAATGTTTCCTGAAAGTTTGGCCGTACCTTTTTGTAACACCCTGTATATGGAGAAGGTGCCTAACATTTTACACATTTGGTGGTTATGTCATCATGTAACCCCTGCAGTCTGTCAGATGCAACACGCTTGATGCGCGCACCATACAGAACCAGGTATTCCCTGGAGGCAAATTCTGCGGAAGGGTTGTATGCTGTCAAATAGGGCCGCAGGGAGAGTCCATAAAGTACGTAGGTCCATTTTGGCCTTCTGTGAAACCCCTTCACCTTCCACCTAGCCCGACGTCTTTTCCTTCTGTAAGACTATTCCACAAACTTCTTTTCTCACTCATCATTTCCAAAATTCGTCCATTTCGTATTTTATCTGCCCACTTAACTTTCAGCATACTTCTACAGCACCACATTTCAAATGCTTCAATTTTTCTAAGTCCATGCTTCATTGCCTTAAAGTACTGTGCTGTACACTCAAGAGTTTTAAGAACTTTTTTTTTAAAAAAAACTGCTTAACGTCTCTTAACAGCAAGTTCTTTAGAGACGGGAAAGGATGGGGGGGAGGCAAGGAATGGGAAGGAATCCGGCCATGGCCTTTTGAAGGAAGCATCCCGGCATTTGCCTGGAGTGATTTGGGAAACCATGGAAAACCCGAATCTGGATGCCCGGAAGGGGAGTCGAACCGCCGTCCTCCCGAATGCGAGGCCAGAACGCTAACCGTTACACCACCACTATCGGTTTTTAAGAACTTTTTTCTTAGCCCTAGATCAATATTAGAAACCAGAATATATCTCTATTTCAAGAAGGCTCTTTTTGCTAGTGCTATTCTGCTTTTAACATCATTCCTGCTTCGGCCATCGGTTGTAATTTTACTTCCTGAGTAACAGAATTGATTTACTTCTATTGCAAACGATTTTATTTTTGTATTTACTATTACTGCTATTGTTTCCAGTACATTTGATCACTTCTGTAGTGCTTTAGTTTATGTTTAATTCTTAATTTTCCTTTTTTACCTATGTCTATAATATTAACATTTGGATCATATTGTGTGGTGCCATTATAACGTAATAAATCTGAAAGGATGTTTCGAATTTCTCCGGAAATACGGTTATGAAACTGGAAGTGAACTATTAAACAGATCCTAAATACAGAGTGTTTCAATAAGAGCGCAATATTTGAAGTGCACGCCATTTTGACTATTGTGATTCGATAAGTCGATAATTGTGACATGTCGAGGTGGGTGAGTGGTTAACGCTCTGGCCTCGCATATGGGAGGACGCGGGTTCGAATCCCCATCCGGACATACAGATTTGGGTTTTCCATGGTTTCACTCCTGCCAAATGCCGGGGTCCTTCATTTAAAAGAGCATGGCCGAATTCGTTCTCGTTCCTTGTCTCCAGTCCCATCCCGCCTCTAATGACCTTGACGTCGACGAGTAGTAAAGCTATAAGTAAAAAAAGTAGGGTCGATAGGAGACGGATAGCAATTAGTAAACATGGAGCTCTACACGATAGAACAGGTATGGGCAACCTTTCCTTAGCTGAGGGCGTAATTTCGGGACTTAATCAGATCGCGGGCCGTAGGTAAGAAAGAAGTAGATGGTAGTGAATAAAAAGGCGATAAAAATTAACACATTTTTTATTTACTAGAATTACAATAGGATAATCAAACATACAAAAAGCAAATTAACAAAAACAAATAGAAAAATCAAATGGAAATTAATGGGAGACTTGAGTTTGAAGCGTTATTTGAAATTTCTGAATCTCTCGCGGGCCGGACTGATGTTGGTGGAGGGCCGGATCCAGCCCGGGGGCCGGAGGTTGCCCATATATGCGATAGAACAACACGTACTTATTGATAAGTTTAACTAACAAAACGGTGAAAGTCTGGTTGCCACGATTTGTAAAGTGCATTAATTTTTCGGTGTAAATACTGTTCCCAATTCATCAACTGTGAAAAGGATAATCGAAAAATTCGGGGAAGTATTGATTCAGTTGTTGATGTAAAACACACGATACGAGATCGCAGTGGTCTTTCGGAGGAAAATATTGCGGCGTGGACCTCGACTCGTCGTCGTGGAAATTTCAACAGCCATTCTTCACAGGGTTTTCACTGAAAATCTGCATCTGCGTTGATTCAAGAACTTATACCAGCAGACCATGCACAGTGAAGAGAGATCCTCAATTGGATCACTGAACAACAAGTGGACAAAATCATCTTCAGCGAGGAGGCCCATTTTCACTATGATGGATTCGTTAGTAGGCATAATTGCTGCATTTGGGACACCTTTGACCTCGAACGCTGGGAACTGCACGAAAACATGGTTAAAATAACAAGCGATCATAAACAAAACAGCTGTCTGTGTCATTTCCATGCAAAACGTTCCATTGTACCTCAAGTAACATTTTAATAGAGAGAAACAAAGACAAGATATCAAAACCATATGAAGGAAATTATACGTAATTCAATGACGTCAGTGTATCGTTACATTTTCAATCAGCAATGCCAAAAACTCTCTGCTTAAATTACTTAATATAGCGCAAAACACGCATACATTGCAGTACCACACACCTGATAGTGTTTATATTAGTCCTCAAAGTGCAGATGCGGGATATCAATGAAGTGGTTTAAACAAAGTGGAAGAGAACGATGTGCACACCTCACTAAAGCCACGTTATCAAATTCCAAATCACTTTCGCAGGTATGAGATTGACATACCAACATCATAATTTGAAAATGTAATGTGTGTGGCTTTTGATATTGAACTGCGTGAATGGGAAATTGAATTGGAATGTGATAACGTGGCTTTAGTGAGATGTGCACATTGTTCTCTTCCACTTTGTTTTAACCACTTCATCGAAATCCAACATCTGCGCTTTGATGACTAATATAAGCACTATCAGGTGTGTGGTACTACTGTATATGCGTGTTTTGCGCTGTATTACATACTTTAAGCAGATAGCTTTTGGCACTGTTGATTGAAAATGTAATGATACATTGACCTCATTGAATTAAGTATAATTTCCTTAATATGTTATTGATATCTTGTTACTTTATTTTTCTCTATTAAAATGTTACTTAGACACACACCACTGTTTTGTTAATGATCGCTTCTTATTCTAACTATTCTTTCGTGCGGTTCCAAGCTTTCGAGGTCAAAGGTGCCCCGATTCATGGCAAACATTCGTCCCCAATACCGCTGTTTTATTTGAATTGTTGACTGCAGGAATCATTGGAATATTTTTCTTTGAAAACGGGACATAGACGGCAAATCGAGAAAGTTATCGTAACGTGATAACCTAGTTCTTAGTTCCTCAATTGGAAGAAATGTGGAGCCACTTCCCTTACCGCCCATGGAATAATGACGGTCTTGCTCGAGTCTTATCCCGGTCGTGTCATCCCTCGTTCTGGTAACCAGAATTGTCCGCCACGATCTTGTGATTTCTGTGGGGTTTTCTGAAGTCTCAGATTTACGCCACGAAGTCTACGATCACATAGGTATTAAAGGTTGAAATAGAACGCTGTATCAACGAAATACCGCGACATTCATGTAACAATCGTTACAGGAAATTTTGCCAGAAGAGGACGCGTGTGTCACCAAAGCAATTTACGGGATGTGTTGTTCCATACATAACTACGAAATGCGTTCATTACAAATAACCTCAAACCGCGTTTCATTTAAAGTTAATCTTATTGTAATACCATATATTTACTATCCTGATGAATAATAATGTTATGGCTGCATACTAGGGATGTAACGGACTCCGCATCCGCAAGTGCGGAACACCAGTGCTTCAGATGCCAGGGATTCTGGCATCGATCGAAAGACTGCCGGAACCAAGTCCGGTGCGTCCGCTGTGGAGAAAATCACAGCGTCCTGGTGTGCTCAAGACCGCGTGACGGGACTCCAACATGCGCCAACTGCGCCGGGGACCATGCGGCCAGCTATGGGGGCTGCCCACTGAGGCGGAAGCTGCAAGCGGCCAACAACAGTAGCCGCCCCCACACTAAAACAGCGAAAATCACGATTCCACAAGGAACGACCAAGGAAAAGATCAACCTCGACAATCGCAGTAATCATCTCCACCAGACCAGAAACGATGCTCATCCATACAGCCACAACTATCTGGGTCATACCCAGGCACAAGAAAACAATCTAGGAATGATCATACATCTGTTCACACGGTTGATACAATCACTCATTCCTAGCAGGTGATATGAAACCTGTCCGGAGTTTTTCAATTAAGGACGTCTTAGACACCCACAGCCCGTTTTCCCCCCCATTAAAAATAAACAGAGATCCAAAAACCATCCAAAAAGAGACAAAAGTAGTAAAGCCACTTCGGTTTCGGGACTACAGCAAAAAAAAAAAAAAAAAAAAAAAAAAACTTCCACGTGAAATTCTACATCCGCTTCCGCATTTTTAAATGCGGATGTATTGCGGAGCTTTTGTTACATTGCAATACATATTCTTTTGTCTTTATACGAGATTCAACCCATCGTCGCTTTGCTAACAACTTAAAGGACGTCGGTGTAAAATTACCGTAGGAAGCGCTCACCTACTCACGGTAATAGAAGATAATAGAACAAAATGTTCCAAGCAATTCTTTCCACTCATACTTTCTCGCTGCACATCAGTGTCCTTATCGCACACTCATACGATGTTTCTTCCAATCACGATCCAACGCCATAACTTGTTGGACGGTAGGGACCAGTGTTAGTTGTCTGGGAGACTAAGGGAGCGTGCATAAACTACGTGGATCGATGAAGGGAGGGGGGGGGAAGAGGTTGGCTGGAACCAGGAAAAAAATTGTAGATATAGAGCAAAACTCTGCATGGAAGAGAAGCTTGGGCTTTAGAAATGTAAAAAAAAGTAATAAAAAATGAAGCATTTGAAATGAGTTGCAGAAGAAGGCTCAAAATTAAGTGGACGGATGAAGTACAGAATCAATGTATGCTAGAAAGTGGGCGAGAAAGAAGTCTGTGGAAGAGTTTCATAGAAAGAAGAGACAGGACAGTGGGTCACATTTTAAGACGTACCACATTGGTTGTTAGTGGAGGGAACGGTCTAAAGAAAACCATGGGTGAGCGGTAACGCTCTGGCTTCGAATTCGGAAGAACGCGGGCTCAAATCCCCGTCAGGCCATATAGATTTCAGTTTTCCATGGTTTCCCGAAATTATTCCAGGCAAATGACTGGATGATTCCTTCAAAAGGCCATAGCCATATTTCTCCCCGTTCCTTGCCCAAATCCTTTCTCGCCTCTAATAACCTGAACGTCGACTAGAAGTAATGCCAATATATATATATATATATATATATATATTAGAGCTTCAGCAGTTTCCTCCAGGTCGCACGATCATGGGCGATCCTCTCCCAGTTAATTCCGACAACCCTGCGTATTCATTAGCAACAAACGCAATATCATCAGCAAATCTCAAGTTGTTAAATATTCTGCCATTGATTCTAATTCCCTTTTCCGTCCGTTCTAACTTTGACATTGTCGTCTCCAAGACAGCTGAAAATAATTTTGAAGAGATGGGATCACCTTGCTTAACACCTCTTTCGATGCAGAACTGAGTGGTTGGTGCTCTAACATTGACAAAGGCTGAAGAGGTGACATAGATATTATGGAGCACTCTAATATAAGCTGTATCCACGCCGTGTTCAGTTACGGCTTACAGGACAGCCTTGTGACTTATCGAATCAAATGCCTTTTTGAAATCTACAAAGGCTTCACAAAGAGGCATCTGGTATTCGTTTGCACGGCTAATTAGTTCTCGCAGGGCAAGAATGTGGTCGATTGTGCTAAAGCTGCTGCGGAATCCTGCTTGCTCAATTGCTTGGGCAGAGTCAAGGGTGGAACGGATTCGGTTCAACAAGATCTCTGTAAAAATTTGAAGGTAGGAGGGAATTGTAGAGGAAGAAAAAGATTGGAATATGTGAAACAGATAATTGATGATGTAGATCAATCATAGGAAGTTATTAAGGATGGTATCAAACCAGCTGAAAGACGAATGACAACATCAACATATTTTGGGGTGATAATTTTTACACTTATTCGGATGTAAGGTAGTTGGGTTGTTGCGCTGACGACTGTACCTCAGTCGTGTTTGGAGTCTTCTCATTTTATTTCCGGTAACGTAAAAGCTTGGATTGAGATGCTGTGCTATGTTACTCAACAAACCCAAGGACAGCTTGCGACACAGCATCCGACAAACACAAGCCATCGCAAGCTGCTTGCGACACAATCAGCCCGGAGAGCTAAGCCATCTCCAACGCCTCTAGTTGACTTCTCACCCTTATTATTCCCAGACTAGTGAAACACTGCTAAATTCTGCAAATAATAGTTAATTATTTCTGAGTCGGCGTTATCCTTGATGATAAAACATTGAAATTTACTAGCGAGTTTGGTGGCTTTAAGAAGGACGGGAAAAAATAACCAGTTCCTTTGTAAGGGAGCATGCATAAACCACGTACCTCCATTTTGGCCTCCTGTAAACCCCCCTCCCCCCCCCCCCCACGTAGCTCTACGTGGCTTTTGCCTCTATCCCCCCTGTGAAAAATGTTATGAATGGAAACCTACGTAGCCTGGCTCGGAACCCCCTCCCCCTCCTCCCACGTACCCTAGCGTAGCCTTCCAGCCAACCCCTCCCCCCCCCCCCCTGGACCGAGCCACGTAGTTTGTACACGGTCCCTAATCATTAGAGACCGGATTATATGCATTTGCATGTTTGCGTATTCATTTGCATATTAAGCCCGTTTTCACCTGTTATTGCATATTTTTCCTAAAACCTAAAGATGATGCATATTTTCGTTATATTTACAATAATTTTTGTAGCCGGCGAAACCTACTAGTAGCACAGCTCTTAGTCTATGACGACTCGCTGAAGAACTACGACCCACGTTTGGGAATGTAAGTAAACTGATTTCATCAACAAAGAATGCGTTTCTTAAGGCACGTTCTCGTAATAACGCCTATAAAAAAAATTGCTAAATGTGCTTTTACCTCCGGAACCAGTGGTAACTCGATGGGTGACGTATGTTGAAGCTTTACTGTTTTACAATGAACATTTCGAGGCCATTAAAGGTGTAGTAAACGACTTTGATAGTGGAGAGGCTATGACAGTTTGTCAGTACAAGGAAGCATTTAACAATTTTAGTATTTAAAAAACAATAGCTGTGATTAACAATTAACATTCATTTTTCCTACATTCTTGGGAGTATTAAAAACCTCGAAACTCAAGGTTTGACGTTGACGAAATCTATTCAGTTCATGAATAAAATCTGCATTGCCAGAGTCATTCCTGTGTAAACTTAAAGCGAAGTTTGAACATATTTTGAACAATAACCCAGGTATTGAACTTTTGTGTCAAATTGATGGTTTTAGTAATGGGGCGGGTGGACTTTTTACAGAAACAATGACTGCTAAAACAGCACCCAATTTCAAATACTGCCCAGTTACATCAGCCCATATCCATTTATAAAAATATTTTGAGAGATCGAAGAAACAATCTTACTGTCGAATATTTGGAACAGAACCCTTTTACAAAAGTAAAAAAATAAAAAGTTAAATAATTGTTAATTAGCGAATTTATCAATATGTTATTCAACTAATTACTAATTGCATGCTGATTTTGAAATAAAAAATCTAAAAATTACTATTTTTATATTATATAATGTTGCATATTTTGACACTTTTCATGCATATTTTAAGCATTTTTCATGCGTATTTACATGTATATTACTAGCTTTTTGTGTTGAATATAATCCAGTCTCTAGTAATCATTGTTTATTAGTAAACATAATACGGAAGATAAACAGCCAGGTGACTGAGGAAAAATATAAAAACTACTGAACACATATGGATAACTTCTACAGGCAGCAATCCAGGGAAATCTGTAAATCACTAAGGAAGAATACAGACCTAGTACTTAAAAATCTCTTGTTAAGTGCAGAACTTCTTAAATCACAAATGCTGTGACAACGGGGGGCCTTGGGAATCAGAGGTTGCCTACTGGGAACTAAGTTCATCATCATCTCGGAAGTTTATGATATTGAATGTGATTGCGTTATTTTTTAGTAAATAAATTTGATTAGTTAAAAAAAAGTGGCTAAGGCGTTGGATTGGAGATTTAAAGGCCCCCGGTTCCAATCCCCATCTTGGCAGCGATTTTTATATCTCTGAAACCCTGTCTTCACCTCTGGCACAGCATGCTGTGCAATGTGAAGAAAAACAGAACGCTTCCGTGTATCGGATTCCAGTTTAAACTGTAGTTCCGCTTTACCAGTTTAGGTTAGGTAAGGATGAAAGGAACTGGCCAACATATCTCCAATATCAGCCATAATATACCTTCATCGGGAGGGTCCAACCAACCGTCGCGTCGGGTTGAATACCCAGCTAGCACAGTAAGTGGAAACATTTGTAGACAATATGGAATGTTAAGTGGAATAAAAAATCTTTTTTATTTGCTTCTGGCTTTACGCCTCGTCGACGTCGAGGTCATTAGAGGCGGGAAAGGAACTGAAAGGGATTCATCTGTGACGTTTTTTGAAGAAACCATCCCGGCATTTACCTGGAGTGATTTGTGAAAACCATGAAAAACCCAAGTCTGGTTGGCCGGACGGGGATTCGAACCCGCATCCTCCCGAAAACGTGGCCAAAGCGTTACCGTTCACTCAGCACACTCGGTCTGCATCATTGGTTTAATGCGAGATCTGCGAACTTATGACTTAAGTCAGAGCACATCTTTCATAAACAACAACATTAATGGAAGAACTTGGCTTCTCCATCCATATACCGGCTTGCGAAGAATCACTAAGAACAGAGTAGTTTTTGCTAGAACCTGTTGCTGTAATGTCTGAGGAGAAAATGGCACATCCAGAACTGTATATCACACTGGTAGTCTACTCGATTGGTAGAGACTTTCATTATCGACTCTCTGCTCTCACGGGCTGAGGTCGATATCAACAGCGGTTGTCGATATGAAAGTCGAGTGTCCACTATCTTATAATAAGACCTAGCGGCCCACGCGTCATTGTCTTCTCTGACGGAAAGAGATATGGCAGAGTGTGGGTTAATTACAATAAAGCCATCACTCGAAAGGATCGTAAACTCAACGATATATGACTTCCGTAATAACTGTCAGATGTCCTTAACTCATAGTTGAAAAGTTATTAGGTATTTTTATTAACAAATGATTAACGATAAAATTTGCATCAATAATTGTTTTTCAGTAATTATTACTCTAAATTCTTTTAGTGTTTGACGTGCAGCAAGTCCTGCGGTAATTTATTCCAGTCCCTGACTTCCTTACCCATAAAACAAAATTTTTCCATTTCCATATGCCTGAAATGGAGTCGAGCCTGTATTGGGGAGACATGGGTTCGAATCCCCGTCCCGCCATCCAGATTTCGGTTTTTTTTAAAAAAAACTGCTTTACGTCTCTCAACAGCGAGGTCTTTAGAGACGGGAAAGGATGGGGGCATGGAATGGGAAGGAATTCGGCCATGGCTTTTTTAAGGAAGCATCCTTCAATTATTTCGCGAAATAACTCCAGGCTAAAGCCGGGATGGTTCCTTCAAAAAGGTCGTGACTGAATTCCTTCCCGTTCCTTGACCCTCCCACGAAACATCTCTCACCTTTAATGACCTCAACGGCCACGAGGCATAAAGGGGAGTCCATTAATTACGTGAGGTTAAATAGGGGGAGGGGGTCTGGATGTGGCGAAATCTCACCAAATATCATGTGATGTATACTATCATGCAGCTCTCTACTTTGACGTAATGGTGCGTCCATAAACTACGTGGTTCGGTCTAAGGTGGAGAGGGGTTGACTCGGAAGTTACGCTGGTCTACGTTGGGGGGGGGGGGGGGGAGGGGAGATTCCGAGCCAGGCCACGTAGCTTTCCACTTATATTATTTGTCACAGTTAAAATGAGGTACAGAACA
>CM061918.1:108079129-108139585 GCA_031002005.1 Vandiemenella viatica
TACGTTGACATTGTGAAAATTGCGGAGGTTTAGTTCCTAGCTGCTCACCTCAACCTCGGCACTGGACTGGAAGTGAGTGGTAACTGGCAGGCTTCTCTGTCAGCTGATTCCTCCTCCCGCCGTACGTAGGGGGCGTCCATTAATCACGTGAGTTGAAATAGTGGGAGGGAGGGAGGGGATCCGGCCAAATCTCACCAAGATGGGGGGTGGGGGTTTAGAAGGAAATCTCACGTGAGCTTTTGAAATTCTTGAAGGACAGCAGTGGAGGTTAAAAAAAGGTCCACAAACGACAGGGATGACGACTTTAGGGGGGTATAAGGTCAAGAAACGACGCGGATAACAAATTTAGGGGGGGGGGGGCTAAAAAAAAGATGTTTCAAAAACTGCGACGTCGATCAGTATGGGGGTGGGTCCGGCAAAATCTCACGTCATCTTAGGAGGGAGGGGGGTTCGACCAGATCTCACCAAATCTCACCAGAGAGGGGGGTCCGGAATCCCGGAAAAACACTCACGTAATTAATGGATGCCCCCTTAGGCATAAATTACGTGAGGTGAAATGGGGGAGGGGTCCGGCGAAATCTCACCAAGGGGGAGGGGGTGTCAACGGATTTTTTTAAAATTAGGCAGGACTGTAGAGCTAAAAAAAAAAAAAAAAAAAAAAAAAAGTCTACAATTGTCGCGAAAGTCGATTTTATGCTGAGCGGTATTGGGGAACCATTCAGGGGATTTCATGAGAATTTTGCAACTCCGTATAATTTGTATTCGTTCCCTCTACCATTTAAGCTGTAGGCCGCTCCAATTTACACTATTATAAATCTGTAAGAGGTCTGTGCCCCTTTGTCAAGACATTACGCAAATACTAACAAACCAAAGTGGATCATGTCTTCACGGTTTGAAAGTTTATGGCTAGGAGAAATGATAATTCGTTCGTACCGAGAACATGTCACTGAACACCAAAGATCGCACTACAACAGAGATAAACTCTATAACTTTCGGATTCTTTTATTATTGTATTTGACTGCGTAACATTGGTCATTTATTTCTTCAGTTTTCTGAAATACAGAAAGTTAGAATGCACGGAAAATATCAATGAAACAACTACTAAATCAAGGATTAAACTCCAGTAAGCGTAACGAAATTTTGGAATTTAATTTAGGGTAACGGTTGCAAAGATATTACATTATAAACTTTACGTTTTGCTTCTATAAAGAAAACGAAAGACAAACGCATTCTACGCAGGTAGCGCGGGGGAAACAGCGGAAAATGTTGGGTTTTTTTCTGACTTTACGCCTTGTTGACGTCAAAACCATTTTTTTTATTATTTTTTTATTTTTAATATGGCCTTCGGTCTTTCCGACCATTTAGCCAGTTCCAATTTGTTTACGTTGCAACTGCTGTATCAGAAATTAACTATGATATTGTGGACACTGCAGTGAGGACAACACAAGATGAACACAACACATTAAAACCACCCATGCCCGAGGCCGGACTTGAACCGGCGGCCCTTGCAATGCGAGGCCAGCGCGCTAGCCACTACACTGCCAGGACAGGCTCGATTTGGGACGAGGAAGGATTGGTGGCAAGGAATGGGGGAACGGAAGCAATTTGGCCATGATATTTTGAAGGAACCATCCCGGCATTTTTGTGTGATTTCGGGAAACCATGAAAAAACCGAATCTGGATGACCGCACGGCGATCCGAAACTGCGTCCTCACGATATTTTAATAGTTACATGGCGAAACTTCCGTTTAAACATACTGATTACTATTCGGTCGATGAAACTTAGGGTGTGTCCATAAACTAGAAAGCTTCATTTTGGCCTCCTGCTGACAAACTGACTGATGCCGGATAATTTATTGCGTCACCTGGACCCGAAATGGCTAACCTGGGGTTGAGACAATGTGTTTCGGCTGCCTGGTTCGAGACAGGTCTAACAAAAAGAAAGATAGAGGGATAGAAGCAATATACGGTGAGCTCTCTGCAGCTGCCATATGTCTGGAAAAGGTGCCTAATATTTTGACACACGTCATTTGGTGGTTACGTCATCATGTCACCCCTGCAGTCTGTCAGATGCAACACGCTTGATACGGGCACCATACAGAACCAGGTATTCCCTGGAGCCAAACTCTGCGGAAGGGTTGTATGGTGTCAATAGGACCGCACTAATAGGATTCTGAAAAAGGAGCGTCCATAAAGTACGTAGCTCCATTTTGACCTTCTGTGAAATCCTGCCTACCCCCACGAAGCCCAACGTTTTTTCTTTCTATAAGACTTTTCCTCAAAGTTCTTTTCTCACTTATCATTTCCAAAATTCGTCCATTTCGTACTTAATTTGATCACTTAACTTTCAGCAGCCTTCTATAGCACCACATTTCAATTCTTCTACTTTCTGGTATTGCCATAAAGTGCTGTGTTCTACACTCAAGAGTTTTCACTTAGCTCTAGATCAATATTTGAAACCAGAATATTTCTCTTTTTCAAGAAGTCTCTTTTTGCTAGTGCTATTCTGCTTTTAACATCATTCCTGCTTCGGCCATCGGCTGTAATTATACTTCCTAAGTAACAGAATTGTTTACTTCTATTGCAAAGGATCTTATTTTTATATTTACTATTATTGCTATTGTTTCCAGTAGATTTAATCACTTTGGTAGCACTTTAGCTTATATTTAAATCAAAATCTTCCTCTTTTACTTACGTGTATAATAGAGAGGTGGGATGGGAGAGGATGAAATCCGTTGCTAGCACATTCAGGCCTACTCTTCCGAAAGAAGCCAACGGAGCCGCCAAGCTTAACGTCTCCATCCGACGGATAAATCACCACCAACAATCTGGGATAATAAACAAGAAATGGGGAAAACAGGTGTTTAGGGAAATTCGACACATGCTCCTTCGCAGTTTAATTAAGTTACACCTGTGTGCCGAAGCAAGAATGATGTCAAAAACAGGATAGCACTAAAGAGAAACACTAACCTAGGAACCAGGAAGCAGTTTCTAAAACTGTTTACATCAAGCAAAACGCTGCTTGCAAAAGAAGCTTGGAAAAAAAAGAATGAAGCATCTGAAATGTGTTGCAGAAGAAGGCTCAAAATTAACAGGATGTATCAAGTACAAAATCAATGTGCGCTGGAAAAATGGCGAGGTAAGAAGTCTGTGGAAGAAAGAAGGACAGGATGGTGGGTCATATTCTAAGACGTTCAGATTGGTTGTTAGTGGAAGGAACGGTCTAAAGAAAACCATGGGTGAGCGGTAACGCTCTGTCCTCGTATTCGGAAGAACGCGGGATAGAATTCTCGTCCGGCCATATAGATTTCGGTTTTCCATGGTTTCCCGAAATTATTCCAGGAAAATGACGGGATAGCCATATTTCTCTTTGTTCCTTGCCTCAAATAATTTCCTTCCTCTAATAACCCCAACGTTAACGAGGAATAAAGTCATAAGCAATACATATATATATATATATATATATATTAGAACCTGAGCAATTTCCTCCAGGTCGAATGATCTTTCGCGATCCTCTGCCAGTTAACTCCGACATCCCTGCGTATGCCCTTGTCCCCTTGTCTGGTGGTCTTCCTCTGGTCTGTGGTGATCTCTTGGGCTCCATTCTAACACTGTTTATGTTCATCTCTGGTCTTTTCTCCGTGCAATATGGCAGGCTCATTGCCACTTCAAGGATGTTGTCTTCTCTAAGATGTCTGTGACCTTTGTAACTGACCTAATGTCAGTTGCTCTTTTCTTGTCTTTTCTCATAAGCCTCTCCATAGCTCTCCGGGCAGTCCTTAGTTTAACTTTTGTTTTAAGTCCCGGGTTCACAGCCGTATGTCGGTACAGGAAGAATGTACTGGTCATAGACTATTTGCTTTTGATTTGTGGGCATTTTAGATTTCAGGATAATAGAATGACTACCAAATGCTTGCCATCCCAGTTTGCCATTCGGGTCTTACATCACCTCTCATATTTACAAGCTGGCCAAGATAAATGTACTCAACTACATTTTCTAAAGATTAATTATCTAGTTATACACTACCCTTTGTGGCCCATTTGTGAGACACAATTTTTGTTTTTTGAAAGATTCATTCTTAGGCCAGCTGCTTTACTCTCGGAGGTGAGGTCGGTTAACAAGGTTTGGAGTTCGTCAAGATCATTAGCAACAAGCGCGATGTCATCAACAAATCTCAAGTTGTTAAGTCTTCTGCCATTGATTCTAATTCCCTTTTTCCGTCCGTTCTAACTTTGACATTGTCGTCTCCAAGACAGCTGAAAATAATTTTGGAGAGATGGTATTACCTTGCTTAACACCTCTTTCGATACGGAACTCAGTGGTTGGTGCTCTAACATTGATAAAGCCTGAGGAGGTGACGTAGATATTATGGAGCTCTCTACTATAAGCTGTATCCACACCAAGTTCAGTTAAGGCTTGCAGGACAGCCTTGTGACTTACTGAATCAAATGCCTTTTCGAAATCTACAAAGGCTACACAAAGAGGCATCTGGAATTCGTTCGACTGTGCTAAAGCTGCTTCGGAATCCTGCTTGCTCAGTGGGTTTGGCAGAGTCAAGGGTGGAACTGATTCGGTTCAACAAGATCTTTGTAAAAACTTGAAGATAGGAAGGAATTGTAGAGGAAGAAAAAGATTGGAATATGTGAAACAGATAATTGAGGATGTAGATGAACCATAGGAAGTGATGAAGGATGGTATCAAACCAGCTGAAAGACGAATGACAACATCAACATATTTTGGGGTGATAATTTTTGCACTTATTCGGATGTAAGGTAGTTGGGTTGTTGCGCTGACGACTGTACCTCAGTCGTGTTTGGAGACTTCTCATTTTATTTCCTGTAACGTAAAAGCTTGGATTGAGATGCTGAGCTATGTTACTCAACAAACCCAAGGACAGCTTGCGACACAGCATCCGACAAACACAAGCCATCGCAAGCTGCTTGCGACACAATCAGCCCGCAGAGCTAAGCCATCTCCAACGCATCCCGTTGACTTATCACCCTCATTATTCCCAGACTAGTGAAACACTGCGAAATTCTGCAAATGATAGTTAATAATTTTTGAGTCGACGTTATCCTTGATGATAAAATAAGATGAAACATTGAAATTTAATAGCGAGTTTGCTGGCTTTAAGAAGGACGGGAAGAAATAACCAGTTCATTTGTAATCATTAGAGACCGTATTATATGCATTTGTGTATTAAGCCCATTTTCACCGGTTATGCATATTTTACCTAAAACCTAGTGATGATGCAAAATTTCGCTATGTTTACAATATCTCTTGGTAGTGTACCTAGTTAATAAATTAAATCTTACGTTGTAGCCGGCAAAACGTACTAGCAGCACAGCTCTTAGTCTACGACGACTCGCTGAAGAAATACGACCCACATTTGTGAATGTAAATAAACCGACTTCATCGACAAAGAAAGCGTTTCTTCAGGGCACGTTCTCGTAATAATGCCTTCCAAAAAACTGATAAATGTGCGTTTACCTCCGGAACCAGTGGTAACTCTATGGGCGATATGGGTTGAAGCTGTACAGTTTTAAAACAACATTTCGAGGCCATTAAAGGTATAGTAAGTGACTTTGATAGTGGAGAGGCTATGACAGTTTGTCAGTACAAGGAAGCATTTAACAATTGTAATATTAAAACCATAGCTGTGATTAACTTTCGTTTTTGTTACATACTTGGGCGTATTAAAAAAACAGATTTTTTATCTGCTTAACGTCACTCTACCAGCGAGGTCTTTAGAGACGGGAAAGGATGGGGGGCAAGAAATGGGAAGAAATTCGGCCATGACCTTTTGAAGGAAGCATCCCGGCATTTGCCTGGAGTGATTTGGGGAAACCATGGAAAACCCAAATCTGGATGCCCGGACGGGAATTCGAACCACCGTCCTCCCGAATGTGAGGCCAGAACGTTAACCGTTACATCTCCACGCTCGGTTAAAAAAAAAAACTCAAAGATTTGACGTTGACTGAATCTATTCAGTTAATGAATAAAATCTGCATTGCCAGAGGTATTCCTGTGCAAACTTAAAGTGAAGTTTGAAAATATTTTGCACAATAAACCAGGTCTTGAACCTTGGTGTCAAATTGATAGTTTTAATAATGGGGCAGGTAAACTTTTTCCAGAAACAATGACTGCTAACACAGCACCCAATTTCAAATACTGCCCAGTTACATCAGTGAATAGGGAACGGTCCATATCCACTTACAAAAATATTTTGAGAGATCGAAGAAACAATCTTACTATTTAATATTTGGAACAATACCCGTTTACAAAAGTAAAAAAAAAATGTTAATTAATTGTTAATTATCGAATTGACAAAAATTTTATTCAGCTGCTTACTAATTACATGCTGATTTTGAAATAAAAAATCTAAAAATTAGTATTTTTATACTATGTAATGTTGCATATTTTGACACTTTTCATGCATATTTTAAACATTTTTCATTCATATTTGAACGCATATTTCTAGCTTTTTGTGATTTATGTAATCCGGTCTCTACTAATCATTGTTTATTAGTAAACATAACATGGAAGAGGAACAGCCTGGTTTCTCAGGAAAAATATAAAAACTACTCGACATCATATGGACAATTTCTACAGGCAGGGATCTAGGGAAATCTGTAAATCACTAAGGAAGAATACAGACCTAGTACTTCACAATCTCTTATTAAGTGCAGAACTTCTTGAACCACAAATGCTGTGACAACGGAGGACTTTAGGAATCAGAGGTTGTCTACTGGGAACTATCTTCATTATCATCTCGGAAATTTATGATATTGAATGTAATTACGTTATTTTTCAGTAAATAAATTTGATTAATTAAAAAAAGTGGCTAAGGCGTTTGATTGGAGATTTAAAGATCCCCGGTTCCAATCCCTGTCTTGGCTCTGAATTCCGGCCTTCACCTCTGGCACACCATGCTGTGTAATGTGAAGTACGACAGAACGCTTCCCTGGATTGGATTCCAGTTTAAACTGTAGTTCCGCTTTACCAGTTTAGGTTAGGTAAGGATGAAAGGAACTGGCCAACATAGCTCCAATATCAGGCTTAATATACCTTCATTGGTAGGGTCCAACCAACCGTTGGGTTGATTACCCAGCTAACACAATAAATTGGAACATTTCTAGACAATATGGAAGTTAAGTAGAACAAAATATCTTTTTTTATTTGCTTCTGGCTTTACGCCTCGTCGACGTCGAAGTCATTAGAGGCGGGAAAGGAACGGAAACGGATTCATCTGTGACGTTTTTTGAAGAAATCATCGCGGCATTCACCTGGAGTGATTTGTGGATACCATGGAAAACCCAAGTCTGGTTGGCAGGACGGGGATTCGAACCCGTATCCTCCTAAATACGTGGCCAAAGCGTTACCGTTCACTCAGCACACTCGGTCTGCATCATTGGTTTAATGCGAGATCTGCGAACTTATGACTTAAGTCAGAGCACATCTTTCATAAACAACAACATTAATGGAAGAACTTGGCTTCTCCATCCATATACCGGCTTGCGAAGAATGACTAAGAACAGAGTAGTTTTTGCTAGAACCTGTTGCTGTAATGTCTGAGTAGAAAATAGCACATCCAGAACTGTATATCACACTGGTAGTCTAGTCGATTGGTAGGGGCTTTCATTATCGACTCTGTGCTCTCACGGGCTGAGGTCGATATCAACAGCGGTTGTCGATATGAAAGTCGAGTGTCCACTGTCTTCTAATAAGACCTAGCGGCCCACGCGTCATTGTCTTCTCTGACGGAAAGAGATATGGCAGAGTGTGGGTTAATTACAATAGAGCCATCACTCGAAAGGATCGTAAACTCAAGGATATATGACTTCCGTAATAACTGTCAGATGTCCTTAACTCATAGTTGACAAGTTATTAGGTATTTTTAAACAAATGATTAACGATAAAATTTGCATCTATATTTGTATTTCAGTAATTATTACTTTAAATTCTTTTAGTGTTTGACGTACAGCAAGTCCTGCGTAAATTATTCCAGTCCCTGACTTCCTTACCCATAAAACAAAATTTTTCCATTCCCATATGCCTGAAATGGAGTCGGGCCTGTATTGGGGAGACATGGGTTCGAATCCCCGTCCCGCCTGCTTTACGTCTCTCAACAGCAAGGTCTTTAGAGAAGGGAAAGGATGGGGGCAAGGAATGGGAAGGAATTCGGCCATGGCCTTTTTAAGGAAGCATCCCGGCATTTGCCTTGAATGATTTGGGGAAACCATGGAAAACCCAAATCTCGATGCCCGGACGGAGATTCGAACCGCCGTCCTCCCGAATGCGAGGCCAGAACGCTAACCGTTACACCACCACGTTCGGTGGATTTCGGTTTCAATGATTTCGCGATATTACTCCAGGCTAAAGCCGGGATGGTTCCTTCAAAAAGGTCGTGACTGAATTCCTTCCCGTTCCTTGCCCCTCCCACGAAACATCTCCCACCTTTAATGACCTCAACGGCCACGAGGCATAAATGGGAGTCCATTAATTACGTGAGGTGAAATAGGGGGAGGGGGTCTGGGTGTGGCGAAATCTCACCAAATCTCATGTGATGTATACTATCATGCAGCTCACTACTTTGACGTAATGGAGCGTCCATAAACTACGTGGTTTGGTCTAAGGTGGAGAGGGGTTGACTGGGAAGTTACGCTGGTCTACGTGGGGGGGGGGGGGAGGTTCCGAGCCAGGCCACGTAGCTTTCCACTTATATTATTTGTCACAGTTAAAATGAGGTACAGAACACACAACAGCAAGTGAATGTTTAATTCTGTCACTTAATTATCTCCATATGTAATTTACGATAAGTCTGACAAGGGAAAACAGTACAAAATGTCTTCTGAAATCAATAGGAGAAAAAGCTACGTGTTACGTGGGGGGGAGGTAGAGGCAAAAGCCACGTCGGGCTCCGGGGGGGGCGGGGGGGGGGGGTTTCACAGAAGGCCAAAATGGAGCTACGTGGTTTATGGACGCTCCCTAAACACATGAAGCTATTCCCTCCCGGGAGCCGAAATGTTACAGACCACACCGGAATACAACTAAACCTGAACAAAACACGCACAGTATACCGATATCTCTGTTATATGTTGTGCAGCTATCTAGTGATAACGCGATCAATCCTTATCGACACCAGCGAAGCCTAGCGGCTGGACTCTGAACTGTCTGATACGCGTCACCCTGATAGTTTGTCCTTTAGGTGCCGAATCCCGAAAAATTCCTTTCTTAATTACTATTATCTTAATCTTTAAAATGATACCTCATTTAACGATTTCGGTTATGATATTTTGCTCTTTAAGGGTCGAATTCCAAAAAGTGCCTTTCTTATTTCATTTTTTTTGTTATGGCTTTACACTTCGTCGACGTTGGGGTCATTAGAGGCGGGAAAGGAGTGGAAACTAACTACGGAAATGAATTCGGCCTTTTTTTTTTTTTTTTTTTTTTTTTTTTTTTTTTTTTTTAAAGAATTTTAAGAAAGCATTCCGACATTCGTCTAGAGGGATTTTGGGAAATCATGGAAAACACGAATCTGAATGCCCCGTCCTCCAGAATGCTAGGCCAGAGCGTTACCACTCTCTCATCACGCTCGGTTTCTTAATTCATGTTGTTACCAAAGCACAGAGATCTTTTAGAAATGTTGTATATGATTATTTACATTAAATGTAGACAAGTTGATAATTTATATCTACATATCTCTTCTTGATCAGTTTCCAACCATAGGTCAGGTCTGCTGTCGTATTTTTTAATCATGTATCTTTGTCAAACTACAGGCTTGCTAGGTTTTCCATGGTTTCCCCAAATCACTCCAGGTGAATGCCGCGATGCTTCCTTCAAACGACCATGGCCGAATTCCTTCCCGTTCCTTGTCCCCAGTCCCATTCCGCCTCTTATGACCTCGACAAGGCGTAAATGCCATAAAAAAAACCCGGATGGGTAGCGTTCTATCTGTGTAACGTTTAATTATGTTTTGTGAGCGCTAAGTGAATTAGTAGTGTATGTGTAACGTGTAGTTTTAGACGCGGAGATTGGGAACCGTCTCGGCGTTCGCCATATTGACTGTGGAAAATGGCCATGAAATCTCAATCAGGACGACCGGTAAGCGGGGACCAGGACTTTCAGAGCCTCCCCGATCCGGTGTACGGCGTTTTAGCCCGCACGTCCACAGTAATTTACCAAGTGTTACTTCTGATTTGAAACGTAATTGCCGCTAAGCAATTCTGTCCTGCCTCTCAAATAGAGATGCCACGAATAGTGATTTTGCCGAACACCGAATATTCGGCCACGCTCTCGGCCGAAGCGCCGAATATTCGGCCGCCGAATGTTCGGCAAAAATGTGTACTGTGTAGCTTTCGCTGGTGACTGGCTACGACCTGTCTCATAAACCACGTGCTCCATTTTGGCCTTGTAGCGGATTGCTGTGGGGGCAGATTAATTGCTTACCTTGCATGATTTATAATCGCTACCTTCCACTATCTTATGCAAAGCACATATATTAATTTCAGGAAACAGAGGTGAAACCTTTTACTTCTGTTATTAATATTTGAAAAGATCCTAAAATATTGGTTTATTTGATACTCATTACTACTTACAGACAGAGGTATATTTACCATTAATCTCAGACATCTGTCTATGCAAAATAAAGTTCAACGCAATACCTTGTCTTACAGGTGCAACATAGCAAACAAACAATTATCGTTAATTGAAGCTAAGAAATTGCAATACATGTACGTTACTAAGAGTTACAAATTCCAAATGCAATTGAAGCAAAAACTCTCTTAATCATAACGAGAGCGATTCTTGTATGACAATGATAACAAGAAAACATCAGATTTAACTGGATTACATAGGGCGCCAGGGAGTTAATTTGTTCCCACAAATAATAGTCATTGAAAGTTTCCAAACATGGAAATCAGTCTTTCAATTCAAACTGGATAATGAAAACCAAAAAGCACTCGGCTTTTAGACACAACTAGCTCAGGAATTAATGTCCGGTGGCATAAGAACTCACACTCAAAAGGCCGTTAAAGGGCTATCTCAATGATTCGTCTGAGTACACACTGTTTCTGGGGGTACAATTACCGTGTCTGTCTGGCTGCACGCAGTGTCGTAACAAGAGCGCTACCGCCTCTCAACGGCGCACCATCCAGGTAATGCTAGGCACTTGTCACGTCAACCAAAACAAGTGACAACATCGATCGGACTAGGCGCTCAGTCATCGAAGCCTCCAGAACGAAATCATCCGCAGCACTCTGGCAGGCAGTTGCCAGCGCGATCGTTCTGGACGGAATGACCTCTTCTCGCCCCTCAGAGCTCGTCTCTCCTTCTCCTCGGCAAGTATCATGAAAAACACAAAATTTGTAATATTTCCAACCACGTGAGGAAATAAAAACATCGGATTGGCTTCGCAAAAGTATCCCCTCTCGCCGGCTAATACATTGCCTCTCATTTGCTAAGTGCCTTCGGGTTTTGTCGGGATTGTTCGGGAGGATATGTAGAAATAATTTTCCCACGACACCGAGCAAACGGCGCATCTACGGATCCCTTTCGCAAAATTCCCCAGCGTCCAGCCTTTCTCACCGGTACCAGTGTCAGAGATAATCCCCGCATTGTCTCGATCTACGGGACGCTTCCGGCTCAGTCAGAGTGTCGCTTACGCTAACACAACCCTTAGCTAGACGCGGATTTCTGTCTCCAACTCAAGAAAAGAATATCTATTTATTTCTTGTGTTTATTATATCAAACAATAATTAATTTACATTGTACGAGATGACCCATCTAGTCATCTCGCTACAGCCTCCTGTGAACCCCCCATCCCCCACGTGGTCCGACGTGGCTTTTGCCTCCCTCAGCTTGTAGTGAAGTTCTCATTCTCAATAAATTTGGTGTTCTATATACAGTTTCTTCCTTCCCCAGGTATTTCAACAATGTAACGATATTTGGAATCACTTCAGAGATGCAGGAAATTCCTCGTAATCTCCTCGAACGGCTTCAGGAGCTTGATACATTGTTCCAATACCAGAGTGGTTAAAATGGGTAGCAATTCGTCTTGCAGCAAATGAGATTGATTTTTATGTGAAAACGTTCGCCTGAATCGGACGGCAGACCTTTACACGTGGTGGTCAGCAAACGCTGAACAGTATCCAAGACTGACAGAATTCGCTCGGATTTACTTATCGTCTCCTGACAGTACGGTATATAGTGAGAGGGTATTTTCAGAAGCAGGTTTAGTTTATGAGGAAAAGCGTAACCGTTTGCTATCAAAAAATGCTGAAACAATTGTTTTCATACATCACAACTTACCGCAGGTAGATTTTAAGTATTAAATGTAATAATTTGGAATTAAAATAAATACATTTTTGAGTAATATGTGAGTTCTCTTTTTCCATGATTTGGTACTCGGCCGAATAGTACGCAACATTCGGCCGAATACCAAATATGGAAAAAAGTGGCCGAATAGGCCGAATACCGAATAGTAGCCGAATATTCGGGCATCTCTACTCTCAAACGTAACGATCCTGCTTCTGCGAACTACCTGAATTGTTCTCACGATTGGAGATCTCCTTGCTAACTACCTTTAGTCTTAACGCCTCCAAAAATGGGAGAGTTCATAAACTACGTGGCTCGATCTAGGTAAGGGAGGGCAGACGTTAGCTGGTAAGCTACTCTGGGCTACAGGGGGGGAGGGGGAGGGGAGGTTCCGCCCCAAGCCACGTAGCTTTTCAGTCACATCATTTGTCACAGTTATTTTAAAGTACAGAATATACAACAGCATGTGAATATTTATTTCCGTCATGTAGTTATCTCCGTATGTAATTTACGATAGTATGACAAGAGAAAACAGTACAAAATGTGTTCTGGAATCAACAGGGGAAAAAAACTACGTGCCACGCGGGAAAGGGGGGGGGGGAGGGGTAGAGGCAAAAGCCACGTTGGGTTACTTGGGGGAGGGTGGGGGAGGAGGGGTTCACAGGAAGCCAAAATGGAGCTACATAGTTTATGGACGATCCCTAATTGTGGTAGCTTCAGTAATATTAATATTTAATTAAATTGCAATGGAGCGCATGGTCCGGTGGTAATTTCCCTACACACTCATCTTCTTCCTTTCCTGCACCCACCTACGTTAGACCGTTATAAATTTTAACTTTAAATTCTTCCAACGTTTTTGGTAAGTTATTCATCATTTCCTTTGGTAAGTTCTTCCAATCCTTGACACCCTTGCCTAAAAAAGAGAATCTTCCCACACCCTTGTGCCTGAAATCGAGTGCCAGCTTGTGGTCATGGTCATCTTTTCCCTTCCTACTCTACTTTTTATACCTACTCCAATATCTTTCCATGCCTCATCGCCAGTGTACGCTGACGAGTATTCGGAATTACCTCTTCATTTATTAATAACTTATATAGGAACGAAGTCTTTCTCGGCGTTGAGAATGGATGTAGTCTTCTCGGGAGATTAATCGAGTAAACAAGGTTTAACCTTGTTTACTCGGCTAGTCTCCCGAGAAGACTACATCTATTAATAACTTCTTAAAATCCGTTTACCTAAAGAACATTTACCCAAGCACAGAAAGACTTATAATTAGAACAGGTAGCAACATATACACTGATGAGCGAAAACATTATGACCACCTGCTTACTAGCGTGTTGGAACACCTTTTGAACGCAATACAGCAGCGATTTGCCGTGGCATGGATTCGACAAGTCCTTGGTAGGTTTCCGGAAGTACCTGGCACCAGAGGTCTAGGCACAGGTCACGCAATTCCAGGAGGTTTTGTAACGTTCTGACCTCATTACCTGATTTAAAATCGTAATTAATGTTATTATTTTATTGAATGATCATGAAAGGTAGAACTTGCGTGAATACTTTATATGAGAAATCACAAATGGTTTTATTTCAATTACTGACATGTCATATACAACAAATTAGTTAAAATTAATCAGTTGTCCTGTGGGCGCCAGGGTATTTTATATAAAATACACAAAATTAAACAGTAAACAAATTCAACATTTTGACTGTTCACTTCTGAAAGAAATGTTTGCTCCGGGCTATGAGAGCTCTTATCTGCAGGGTCGTAGCTGGGCAATGCTATGAACTTGCACTTGTAACTAGCACAATGTCCTTCATATGGCGATATATAATTACCGAATATTAATGTCGGCCACACACACTGGATGAAGTTTTCTGCTCTGCTACGGAACAGTGTGGCACAGTTCCTCAGGACATCCTTTGCATGAGAACATCCGTTAAACAAAGTGGCTGACGTCCCGTTCCAGGCAGCACAGTTCAATTAACGCACAGACAGTGCACATCGACCGATCGTCCTTGCCGGCCGTCACCGAATGTTCCTCCGTGCCACATGAAAACAGAAATTTCCGCAGATCACCCTGTTTATCTACCTGGCTAGCACAATCCTCCCCTCTCAGGGACACACTCCCCTCGCTAATTCGAGGAACCGGCCTGCTGGCATTCCTCAGATCTGCCGCTCCACACTTGTACACTGCGCCCAAATGCTCACTAAAATATTACACATTTTAAATAATAAACATATAGTTTATTAATGTAACTAGCGGTCACAAGACGCGTTCGTTACAGTTTGTAGGCGGGGAGGTGGAGCCCGATAGCGTCCCAGACATGTTCTATCGGGTTGAAATCAGTCGAAGTGGGTAGCGAAGTCATCAACGTGAGTTCAGTATCACGCGTATGAAACCACTGATTCTGCCCTTATCCTGCTGGAAGTAGGGCCCGCGCTAGGATTCTCGGGCCCCGGGTAAGCGTTCTTAGCAGTGACGTAACTGGTTGGGGCCCGTTGCAGGTCATCGGAAGCGGTCCTCCGTCAGGCAAGATAAGTGAGACTTTTCTTAAAAAAAAAAAAAATTGACTGATTTCTGGAGCGGGGGCCCCTCCCGCCGGTTATCGGGCCCCCTTCAGCCGGCGGCCCCAGCTTACATTTGCTACCCTGACACCGCACCCCTACCCCACCCGCACCTCCACCCCTAACTCTGGCCCTGGCTGGAAGATGCCATCGCCGTCTTGTAAGTTTGAAATCTCCAGTAGGACACGGTTTCAAGTTATGTACGGCATCCTCAACTACACAGAATGTATTTTGACGAAAGTTTTATTGCATCATTATATTCACACTTTACGAGTGGTTCCCCAAAAGAAAACCGGAATTATTTTCTAAAAGCTAAATATTTTCAAATATTTTACAAAAACAACCTTACCACTTCAAAATACTCTCCATTACAACTAATACATTTGTCCCACCGGTGCTTCCACTGTTTGAAACATTTTCTGTAGTCATCTTAATAAATGGCTGACAGCTCCTCAATCGTTTTTTTCTTGACCTCTTCAATGTTGTCAAACCGGTGTCCTTTCATGCCCATTTTCATACGTGGAAATAAGAAAAAGTCGAACGGAGCCAGGTCAGGCGAGTAAGGTGCGTGGGGCAGCCGAACCATGCCATTTTTAGCCAAAAACTGGCTAGTAGAGACAGCTGTGTGTACAGGTCATGGTGGAAGAACCAGTCTCCTGTCTGCTGCAAATCAGCCTTTTTTTTTTTTTTTACGAATCACCGTCGCATTATATTCTTAAAACTTCCAAATAAAAGTGTTGATTGACGGTCTGATATGGAGGAACAACCTCGGAATCAACTACGTCCTTGCCATCATAAAAGGAAATGAGCATTGTTTTGATTTTGATTTGACTTGTCGACATTTTTTTGGACGGGGTGACACGTCAACCGGTACTGGTGGAACGAACACTGTGTCTTTTACGAAACCCCAAACAAAGACCAGATCTGAGGGTTCGCATCACCAATGCATTTGCTCTCATTGACAGAGACATTGCTGCATCGGGTATGGGAGAACTCGATTATAGACTTGATGTGTGCAGAGTCACTAAGGGTGCACATACTTGAGCATCTGTAGACACTCAAAAAATCTTTCACAGTTTGTTTATATATCTGTGTAATCTTGTAAGTATATGTCAAATAATAAATCTTGTAGTAATTTTCTGAAATCACTGCAATCATTTTGACTAGCGCTGTATAATACTACCATACCGATTTGTTTTTGCCTCACCTTTAAACAACAAATAACGTGGTACGATTCCACAAGTGAATTGAATTAATTTACATAACTACGCACGCGTACACGAAACAATCTTTGTCATGCGAATTTGTGCGAAGTTCGTGGCTCGATTAATTCGAACGACAAGCACGAGATCACGCCACCGAATATAACCACTCCTAGCCGCCAATTCATAGTCCAACTTGTAGAACCTACGATGATCCGACTTTCCGACGTTGTATAAGATTGTTGGTGGTTTAATTAATATGATAAATAATCAGTCCACGAAATAGTTCAGTTTAAATTTGCGTTTATTTTCATAAAACACTACGTCAACGGTACTGTTTACATGAATACACACAATCCAGCGATTGTATACAACACTTCTTCCACAGACAATACAGTCCCTTGGCCGTCATAAATTGAGTCGGTGAAAAAATTTGCAGAAAAACTAAACTGTTTCTCTGTCTCAAATGTTTGCTTTATATAAGCTACATCGAAATTTCTAGAACACTTCAAAAGCCTCCGCCAGATAATTCTCGAACATTAACAATACTTAAACAATTGAAACATATTAAAAACAATCAGAATTAATACATAATCATATAGAATCGATACAAAATGGTCAGAAATTGAAATTAAGGATACTTAAAGACAAAATTATTCACAGAAATCGTTTTAAACTGTAGCAAATTGTCCTTTAGCTATCGTATTGCGTTAATACTTGGAATTACAAACATTTAAGCAATTCTCTTTCACAATTCTGTTCTTACACATATTAAATGGCCTCTAAATAATTTCTTTTCATAAAACAAAGTTTATATACATTGATTTACAGGAAATTGCAAAACAAACCTACCAGATCATATTCAAACAAACTCTAGCTTAGTACAAATGATTAATAAAATACAATTCCATTCAATTTTTGGTTTGAGTGCTTTACAGTAGGACTCTCGTTAGGCCTTGAAAGGTTTGCAGAACTACGTGTTGGCTGTTGTTGGATGTTTTTGGACTCCTAGACAACCACACGCGTTCCTGCCGTCCAACTGGCTATGACGTTGGATCATGATAAGTGTACGCTAAGGGCAATCGGTGTGCCACTAGAAAGAACGTGTGGAAAGCACAGCTTGAACATGTTGAGTACCCCTTCTAGTAGCGTGAATGGGTGAGTGCATCCTAGACGAAGTCCTTACATGTTGGACCTTGAATCATCATCAAGGGTTTTCTGCTATTCAGCAGGTCGATGCACTAGTGACAGCTTTCCATGCCTCTCTTGGTTCCGCCATTCTCTTAGTCTCTACTATATTCCCCATTTATCATGATGTCATTCAATCATTTTATTCCTTCGCCGACCTCTTCTATTCCCTCCGTTTACTAATCCCCTTCAGAGCAGTTTTTAAGCAGGCACTCATTCCTCAACACATGACCAATTCAGTTACTTTTTCTGATTCTTTATTGTTTTTATGAGTGACCTTTGCTCTTCTACTCGTTCCAGCACTTCATCATTCCTTACTTTGTCTTTCCAACTTATTTTCTCCACCCTCCTCCATATCCACATTTCAAAAGCTTCCAACCTCTTTAAATCCTCTTTGCGTAGCGTCCATGTTTCTGACCCATACACTACAACGCTCCATACAAAACATTTAGCTAGTTGTTTCCTCAGGTTTTTATCCAGCCTTCCCCATGATAAATTTTTCTTTCCACTGAAAGCTTCCTTTGCCATTGCTATTCTAATTTTCACCTACTTCTTGTAGCTCATATCACCACTCACAATACTCCAGAGAAATTTGAAGGACTCTACTTGTTCAATTATTTCTCCTTGTAGCGTTATCGTCATTTCTTTCCTTCTCCTTCCCACCATCATACCTTGAATAGGCCGCTTTATTTTACATGCAATTTTAAACTCAATATAGTCACCCGAGAAGACTATATTAATGCCGAGAGGAACTTCGATCTTATGTAATTTTAAACTTGTTATTTCGTCGCTTAGATTACAGTGCATTTTACTTTTATTGCAGGATCGTAAGAAAAAGCAACAACGTTGTTGATAGCTTAGCGAAGATGGGCTGAATCTCGTATAAATAGGGAAATATGTATATATCTCCTAGCTTAGTAGTCAACGTTCATTTCTCCGGACCCGCATTCGAGTCCCGGGAGGCTCAGGAATTTTGAGAGTTGGTGGGCGTTACGATAAATGTATGTGGTTTCGTCTTTCATCCCACCTTTTCAGAAGACACCCACTCTTTCCACCGATGTCTGCGGTATATCTCTCGATTCCGCACGAGTTGTTTCATACAGCGACACTAGGAGCGTCGGCTTTGGTCCGTACTTTACACGACGCGACTTTCTGAAAGTGTGAGAATTTTTGTTTCTCACTAAACTTTCACAAAAGTAATACCAGCCGTTTGTTGTTCCTAGTTGGTCGCACTTTTTTGGGTTGCTTTCCGATATGCAAGCGGAGACCTATTCCTGTTGCCGAACTGTTTCTCCGTCTTGTCTCTGAGCTCTACCAACTTATACGAAATAAGTTGGAGATTTTAAACTTTGTGCTTTGTCCACCCAAATCCGATTAACACTACTTAAAATTTTATACATTCTAGTTGTTTACTTAAAAATAAAGAGGATTGGAAAGGAATTTTATTTCTGTCGCAACGTGCAAGGTATAGGTGCGTCCATAAATTACGTGAGGTGAAATAAGGGGGGGGGGGCGGGTCAACGGAAATCTCACGTGAGGTTTTTGAAATTTTTGTTGGACTATAGAGCTAAAAAAAAAAGGTCTACAAATGACGCGAAAGTCGATTTTAGGGGGTTTTTCTTCGAAAAGTGTGGGTGAGACCTAAAAAAAAAGGTTTCAAGGACCAGATCTCATCAGAGGAGAGGGGGGGGGGGAATTGGGTCGAACCAGATTTCACGAAGTCTCACCAGAAAAGGGGGGGGGGTCCTTAAATCCGGAAAAACGACTCACGTAATTTATGGATGGCCCCTATAGTTCAGGGGTGGCCAACCCAAATGATCTTGCAGGCCACATTGGAAATGCATCATGACCCCGTGGGCCACATATAAAATTATAAATCCCAGTATTAGACTTAGAACCACTATAGTCATTTTTTTTTTTTTTTGGAGTGATTATAATTTAATTATTCTGCGAACTCGTAATTGTAAACTATCATATATTCGCATGATAATTATTTTAAATCAAAATTAATTTGTTCTCATAAATTAAACTTAATTTTTGAATATATGAATGCACAAATAATGTTTTCTTTTTTAACAATTGGTTTTTACTATTTTGGTCATTATAAAATAAATGTATTTTTTAAAAGTGTGATGAATCTCGCGGGCCACAAAAACCTTCAAGGCTGGTATAGATGTTTAGTAGTTAGGGATTGTGCATAAACTACGTGGCTCGGTGGGGGGGGGGAGGGGTTGGCTGGAAGGCTATGCTGGGCTACGTGGGGGGAGGGGGGGTTTCCGAGCCAGGCCTCGTAGCTTTTTTTCATATTATTTGTCACAGTTAAAATGAGATACAGAATACACAGAAACATGTAAATACTTATTTCCGTCATTTAAATATCCCTATAGGTAATTTACGATAGTCTGACAACAAAAAACAGTACAAAATGTCTTCTGGAAAAAATATGGGAAAAAAGCTACGTGCTACGTGGGGGGGAGGGGGTAGAGACAAAAGCCACGTAGGGCTACGTGGGGGGAGGGGGGTTCAAAGGAGGCCAAAACGGAGCTACGTGGTATACGCACGCTCCCTTAGCTATAAAACTAAGACTTTTTTTTTTTCTCTTCAAAGACGTGAGTAACCACCTTTTTCTTACCGGGTCTATTTCAAAAACGTTATTACATAACAACTTCAAAGCTATCCCCAATGTCGATGATATCCTGTACAAACGGCAAACATTTGCATCTAATATTATTTCTAAGTTCGACCATAACAAGCAAAGGTTTTGCTTTTGAGGTTACTTTGATCTGTATTAATACTATTATACAGGGTGTTTCAAAAAGGACTTTACAACTTTGAAAATTCATATAAATTTTATGAAACAAGTTACAGAGCTGGTTTTGGTGTTTTTTTAAAGGAGAGCACTTCAAGTTTTTTACCTTAAACTAAAGATGTTCTATATGGCTTCCGTTGGTTATTCTGCAGACATCCCATCGGTAGTCGATACTTCCCAGACTCGCACTAGCATTTCAGGTGTAACTTGCTCAGCAGCAGCGTAAATTCTTATGCAGGTAGAGTGGCCGGCAAAGGAGGTACGTACACCATATCTTTTATGAAACCACAGAATAAAAAAATCTAGCGGTGTAAGGTCTGGGGAACGAGGGGGCCATGCAATTGGCGCATCACGGCCAATCCATTGACCTGGAAAGCGGTCATTGAGAAAATCCCGGACGTCAGTCAGATAGTGTGGTGGTGCACCATCTTGCTTAAAGAAAACATTTCGTTCTCGGTTAGCCTCATCGATCTGTGGTATCAAAAATTGTTGCAACATATCAAGGTACACTATCCCGTTGATGGTTCTCTCTTGGAAAAAAAGGGGCCGTACATTTTCCTCTTGCTCAACGCACAAAAAACGTTCACTTTAGGGCTATCACGAACATGTTGCAAAGTTTCATGTGGATTTTCACTGCCCCAAATCCCACAGTTATGTGTGTTAACCTTGCCACTTAAGTGAAAAGTTGACTCGTCAGAAAAGATTATCTTGTCCAAGAAATGTTCATCATCATCCACTCGATTTAACATATCCACACAGAAGTTCCTACGTGCAATCTTATTAGTGTCTTTAATTGCTTGTAAAAGCGAATATCGGTATGGTTTCAAATGCAAACGTTTTCTCAACACACGCCAAACCGTCGTATGTGGGACTTGCAGCTCACGAGATGCACACCAGGTCGATTTCGTAGGGCTGTTGACAAAACTTGTTCTGACTTGCTCAACGACCTCGTCAGATGTGTTTGGACGACGTGAGGATTTTTTATGTCTTACTGAGTACCCTGTTTCTACAAAACATCTATGCCACTCATAAATTGTAGGCCTACTAGGAGGATCTTTAGCGTACTTGGTACGAAAATTACGCTGAACTGTTGTCGCAGACTTCGATTCTTCAAACCAAAACACACAGCTAGCACGCTCGGGTCCAGTGAAGGCAGCCATCTTTAACGTAACTGCCGCTAGCGCTTGTGCGGCGCGATTAGGCACTAGCGGACTACGCGAGTCAAAACGTGAAGCGTTTTCCTTTAAAACAACACCGAAACCAGCTCTGTACCTTGTTTCATAAAATTTATATGAATTTTCAAAGTTGTAAAGTCCTTTTTGAAACACCCTGTATTGAAGCGCAGTCTAAGACCCGTCAGTGTGTCTCAGTGCGCTGAGACGCCGCACACTGGATTGAGGAGGTGCAACGAGACAGGGCACGCGCCCAAGCTTCCGCGCACTGGCTGCCCTGACCGCGGTTATATGTGCTTTCTCGCAATCATCTAGACGAATGCTAGGTCGGTCTCTAATCTCCGCCTGATCAACTATATATTTAACAAACAAAAAAATACACTTAGGGAGCGTCCATTAATTACGTGAGGTAAAATAGCGGGGGGAGGGAGGGGTCGGGCGAATAATCACGAAACTTCACCAAGGGGGAGGGAGGGGGGTCAACGGAAATCCCACATGAAGTTTTGAAATTCTTGTAGTATTGTAGTGCTAAAAAAAAACGTATCTACAAATGACGTGAAAGTCGACTTTAGGGGGAGTCTCAAAAGGGGGGTCAACAGCAATCTGACGTGAGGTTTTGAAATTCTTGTAGGATTGCAGAGCTAAAAAAAAAAAAAAAAAAAAAAAAATAATCTACAAATAACGCGAAAGTCGAGATTAGAAATTTCGTCCAAAAGTAAAAAAAAGGTCTGAAAAAGTTACGAGGTCGATTAGTAGCGGGGTGGTCTCCATCAAAATCTCACTCATTTTAGCGGCGGGGGGGGGGGGGGGGACCGACCTGATCTCACGAAGTCTCATCAGTTACTAGGAGGTCCGAAATTCCGGGAAAAAACATCTCACGTAATTAATGGACGCCCCTTATCACACAGAGAACATAGTTACACATTTACCAGACAGATGGCAGCACTTCAGTTCCTCCATTTGTTCCTAGTGCGATCTGGCAGTAGGTATAAATTGTTTGGCGTCAGAAAGGGCGTGCGGCCGTAAAACGAAAGCTCCAAATTTGACTGTAATAGCGATGAGTAAATCTGATCAAAGGCAGCCAAAAAATTTTATTAGTGGAGAGGCAACGTGGTCCGGCGTGGGAAGCCGTGGATGGGAGTCTGTTGGCTAATTTGAAAGCGTGTCAGCGTTGACATTGTACCAAGTGACTACCTTCTGACGTATAACATACGAGATATCTATTAAGATCATTAGAGTCCAGAACCCTAATTACGCGACGCTCGACTCGCTCTAGACCGGTTGTATTGAAAACTAAGGGATATATACTTTCGATTGTCAATTGTTTCATGGAAATGGGACACGCATCCAACCGCAGTGAAGATTTGCTTGCATAAACGGAATCGTTTGTTGGGGACTTTTCCACACATGGAGATAAAGAGGAAAGGCTCTGTATACGTAGCTACGTACTAAGATATATAACAACTAAGTGTAACCCGGTGAGCATATATGGGGTATCATTACGGTTGTAGAATAGATCCAGATTTATCGCGATTTATGCGACTTGGAGCATGAGAACTAATATTACTAACAACTCAATTTAGCTAAGCTACTCAAAAGAAATAATTTACCAGAATACTGTATTCGAAGCACAAAAACACCCAAAAAACATCCCTGTGAAGCAAATAGATCACAATGGAAAACAGTGCAGCTACAATGATCACGCCAAATAAAACGTCATATACAAAAATGGTTCCTTTGGGTTCGGATAAATAGTATAAATTCTTGATAAATAGATAAAACTCACAATAAAGAAAAAAAAAAACACATTAACAAGAGGCAGTTAATATTTTATACGTTGATTTAAACGAAATACATCTGGCAATCATTTCCTTACAGTTGCTTAGCTATTTGATACTGTTTATAACCTTGATTCTGGGTAACATTTCTCGCCGCTGTTAGTCTGCCGACGAAGGCGGGGCGCGTGACGTCATAATTTTATCCAGCCAATAGCTATATCGGAGGACGGACTGAACCAACGGAATTATATAACAAATAGCTTAGGGAGCGTACATAAAATTCGTGACTTAGTAATCAGTCAGCGGGGAAGGGGTTAGCTACAAAGCTAAGCTGAGCGATGTAAGAAGGGGAAAGTTCGAGCCTAGGATGCATCCATAAACTACGTGATTCCATTTTGGACTATTTTTGAGCCCCCCCACGTAGCCTGACGTGGCTTGCTTTTGCCTTAACCCCCTCTCCCCCCCCCCCCCCACCCCTCCGCTCTCCCCGTGTGTGGGACGTAGCTTTTTCCCTATTAATTCCAGACAGTCGTTAAAATTATGGCGTATATTATGAGCACAACCTACATTTACCTTATATACATATCCATAATTATAAATATTATGAATGAAATGGTGATACTAGCCACTCCTGGAAATGATCAATTATTAGAAAAAACTTTTTCTTAGGTACACTCAGGGACCATTTTTTTCTAGAAGTTTTACCGAAAACACTCTCCTAATCTCATTCATTACTAACTGATTAAATAGAAAAAACTGTACATGCCGTGTAAAAAATCCTCTTAAGAAGAGCTGCATTCTTTTGTTTTTGTTTTGTTTATTTGTCGCTGCAGTTCTGCTTCCTTTCTTTCTATATTACCAGGGAATGATTCTTGGTCCTGATTAAAAGGTTCCCATACCTCATTAACTCCGTTTTTCATATTGAAAACTCTCTGGGAAAACAATTTCTTTAAGCCTTGAACATGAAATAACGCTTCAGAGTGAACTATAATTAAACATGCATTGAAGTTCACTTTTTATTTTTCTGTCATCAGTCCTTAGACTGGTTTGGTGCAATCCTCCATCCCTTCCTATCTTGTGCTAACCTCTTCATGTCTACATATCCCTTACAACCCACGTCCACAAGTATCTGCTTCATATATTCTAATCTCTGTCTTCCTCTACAGTTCTTACCTTCGACCGTTACCTCCACCAGCAAATTAACCAATCCAGCATGTCTCAAAATATGACCCACTAGCATGTCTCTTCTTTGTGTAACCTTCTTCCATAAATACTAGCAACAGAATAAAATTAGAATTGTTTGATCAAAGAGCGTTGTGACGGCACGAAGGTGATCCAAATAAAAACAGATTTAAAAAAAAAGCAACAACTGTCACGGAAAATCCCGCTTGTTTATTGTTTTTCGGCTAGTAATGCATCGTCACATGTTGGTTAGCTCAAATGCGCCGGTTCCGTGTCTTTCAAATACTTAAGCATTAAGTCACAAGCATGTATAACAGTGTCAGTGCACAGGGAATCTAAAATAAGGAGACAATTAGACGATGGATATAAAATTCAACATGCTGTTGTATAGTCTATGTTTTACCCTATTTGAACTGTGACAAATAAAATGAACGAAAAGCTATGTAGCTTGGCTCGGAAATCCCTTACCCCCTCCCCCCCCTTCCCACTTAGCCCACTTAGATCATTCTACCTAACCCCTTCCCCACGTAGCCAAGCGTAGCATTCCACGTAACCCCTTTCCCGCCTTTTTCACCGAGCACATAGTTTATGGACGATCCACAAGCTATGTAGTTTTCATCATTCTATTTGGTACATTCAAATTAGGGTAAAGAGTACGCAACAGCATATGGATATTTATTTCTGATGTTTAATTACCTCTATTTATTAGGTTCGCTGTGATTTGAAGTAATAGCATTAGGGTGAAACGTGGCCGGTGCAATTGAACTAGCCGAAAAACATTTTGGAACATGGTAATCAGACTCAAATTCACTTACATACGGGCTTTCCCAGCCAGTGATTGTTCTTATTGTTTAGATGTTTTGAACCAAAGCTGTTTTGATTCGGATTTGTTAATTGAAAAAAAATTCTAATTTCGTTATTTGAATTTTAGTTCATCCAATTCTAGTACTCACTGAAGGGATATTTCAGCTTTAAAGTGTGACTGTAATATGAATGACGCTGTAAAAAAACTTTATGAGGCTTATCGGGAATGTTTTTCCTGAGAATTTTCGATATACAAGACGGTTTTAATGAGCTATGGAAATCTTTTAAGCCGCTCCTAGAATCATTTCCTGCTGATATAGAAAGAAAATTGATAGAATTGTAGAAAAATAAATTTTAATAATGCAGCTCTTGTTAGTTCTTTATCCAGCAGAAATAGTTTTGATATTTTATCAATTAATAAACTATGATGAGTGAGATAAGGAGAATGTTTTTTAGTAAGACATCAAGAAGAAAATGATCCCTGGCTTTCGCTGAGAAAGAGGTTTTCCCAAAAACTTATTATTTGCAGGGATGGCTAATGTCAGCATTTGATTCTGAATATTTATAATTATAGAAAAAAAGGTATGTAAAGCAGATATCAGTCGTTTTCATTGTATGCAACAATTTTAACGATGCTCTGGTAAGCGAAAACAGCACAAAATGCCTTTTGGAATTAGTAGGAAGTCTACGTTCCACCTAGGGTAGGGGGATAGAGGATTTCAAAAGATGCCAAAATGGAGCTACGTGGTTTATGGACGCTCCAAGTCTTCCCGTGCTCATTAACGGACCTTTTTTTTTGTGACGACATCTTGGAACTGAACCGACGGACATATTCACACCAAACAGCTGAAATTCTGAGTAGTTGTTATTCCATTTGGTTATGTCTATAGGAGGTTTATCTTACTCTAGCAGTTGTCATTACGTACGGTAAAATAACAGAAAATCTGATATCAGTTATGACCTTTATGAATTTCCGCGTCGAAGATTTTATAATTAGTAATTTTTGTATGTTAAAAGTTATTATAGACTACCAAGTACTGAGCAAAGCACTGAAATGGGGATTTACATTAAATATAAATCAAAATAAGACGTCATCAAATGTAGCAGAAATGGCAGCTATAAGAGTACGTTAAAAAAAAAAATAGGATCAGAAGTGACAGGAGAAGAAAGTCAGTTCCGTGTTCTAGGAAGTAAAATGGCCGTAGCAATAATTAAACCTACATTAGAAGGAGAATAACACTATCAAAAAAAAGCCTGCTCGAAAAAAAAAACAACCCAGTCTTTTAGTCTCAAATATTGATCTAGGGCCGGAAAGAAGTCTGAAGCTGTTTGTGTGGATTACAGCACTTTATGGTAGTGAAGAATGGCCTTGAGGAATACCTGAAAGAAGGAAAATTGAAGCATGAGTTATATGGTGCTACAGAAGGATGTTGAAAATTAAGTGGATAGATGAGTGCGAAATAAACTTGTTTTGGAAATGACGAGCAAGGAAAAAGGTTTGAGAAGAGTTTTATAGAAAGAAGATGTAGGATGACGGGTCACGTTTTGACATATGGGATTGGTTCATTTGTTAGTGATGGGAACAGTTGAAGGAATTAAATGTAGGAGAAAACGAAGATTAGATTATATGTTCGTGAAATTTGCTGCCATATGTTTAGATCACAATGTACTGCCCCAATACCAGAATTTCTAGTAGAACTGACATAAATATAACTATTTTATTATTCTTACTGTTGCTGTGATGTGTAACATCTAGAAAGCGCTAATATGTGAGGTAAATTGGTACAGAATTATACACAAGGTATCGCTAAAGAAGAGGTTAGTTCTGTCTGAAATTCGATGTTTCTCTACCAGAGCGCGAAACAGTAGCGACAGTCGGTTCTACGGTCGGCCGCCAGGATGCGTGGGCGTCGCCCTGCACAGCTAAGCGGCGGGGAGCTGCGTTGCCACGTCTCACACAGAGAACATGTCCGGAATCTTTGATCGACACCAGGCGGGGACAACTTTCTCTCTCTGTTCGGAATGTGCCGCCTCTAAACAAAACAAATCGACCAGTATATCACATAAACGTAAAAAATACGCATCTGCCACAGTATAAGACATAAAAGTTTGTTTTAACTGAAAATCAGCCGGTGAAGTTACAGAAATCATAATTAGTATGAACACAGATTTATTTTAAAGCTCGATCATATTCATTAAACAATTTACTCAAGTCACTTCTCCAACATTTCATTTAAGAATAATATCTAGAATAACTGGCTTGAAAATTACAAAGCTGGTAACACACAAGTGACACGTTCTTCTGGTTTGTGATTCTGGGTCAGTAAACGTGCGTTATAAAGACCTCACGTAGAAGGTTAAAATAAATGAGACATCTGGAGAAAATCTCGGAGATTACTTTATTTTGTATAAAAGCAAAATAAATTTATCGAAAGTCGGAAAGATGCGTACATTTTTCCGGAATAAGCTTCGCGTTTGTTAGTCAACATGGTGAAACCAAGTTGTTTGCCGATAATTTTTCAGACTTCCATCATACATCTGTTTTATGACTTTTTTGCAGCAGATATCAGCATCACTTAACGTAATTATATACATATATAGCGGATATGGCCTTTTCTTAGCTTAGTGTCGCACTTGCGTAACTTTCTTATTTAATTTGTTTTATAGACTATTCTCTAGTTGTACCTTATTCCATAATTCCATTCTTTATCATACAAGCGGATGGTGATCTATTTTCTCAACTGTTGTGCAAACTTATAATAGGCACACCGGTACAGCATGAAAGAGCAGAGACAGCATGAAAGAGACAGAAAACCGGCGATAAACTGTATTTCAAGGGCGTATCCATGATCAGAACTTGGTTGGGGGGGGGGGAGATTTGAACAGGGGGGGGGACAAATTATATTGGTGTTGAGGAAGTGGGGAGGGGATTGAAACATGACGATTTCTTACAAAATGAAACTCAAACCTATTGAAGAAACTATTTTTATTATTGATTAACATAGTAATCCAACCACTAAATCTAAGGACCTTCTATGTAGTTAAGATCGTAACGCAATTAGAGTTTTTTATGTAAACATTAATCGTCTCGGATTCTCAGAAAATTTTTCTCTAACTTCGTTTGTCAATATCTTGTAGCATTCTTTCACGAAATTTTGATGCATACTCATCAGGCATAATCCAGTCAATCTTTCCTCTCCCATAGTGCTCTTAAGCCAGTTCTTCACTCGTCAAAGCGTACTGAAGGCAACTTGATTTTTTTTCTAGGTGGAAAAGTTGGTTAATAACGTATTGTTTAAATATGATTCAAGGTAGAATCACTAGTAATCGGTAGAAGGAAGAGGAGGTTGTGTATGAAGTCAAGATAAGTATATTAAATTGCAGGTGGATGGTCGTCCTTAATGTTTAAGAACGCATAATAATGTATTCCAGGATTAAAAGGGAAAATGTAAACCAATGTAACAAAGATTAAATACTCTTATTGTAAAAACAAATTGCGAATAGAGAGACGGAAGAGTATAATAAATATTAAATGAAGTAGAGATCCCCAGAAAAGTCTCATCGGTGTATTTATACGCTCTTCTTTCTGTTTTCTCATTTTTTTTCTGTGTTCTAATCGCGGCATTTTAGCGCTGGTCATAGCAAACCGGTTCACCAGACTTCTGTCTTTCCGACTCACTGCTATTGAGGAGGACAGCTGAATTTGTCTGTGGAAACTAGTTTGTAATTGATATGTCAAACAAGACTGTACGCGGGTGTGTATACAGCATACAATGGCTTTGAGACATGAATGGAGATTGTCTCAAAACTTTGGGATATTGTGTGGAAGGGCAGAGAGGACTACAATCAGTGGCGTAGCTAGGTCAACAAGGGCCCCGGTGCAAAATAAATTTTGGGCCCTCAGGCCAGACGGGCGACCTTTTTTTTGCTTTGTGTGCTGGTAGGGGCCCCCTGAACTGAGGATGAGGGCCCTTGAATTATTCTTTAGGGGCCCCTGAGCAGTGGTTGGGGCCCCCCTGAGCACAGCGAGGGCCCTTAGTGAGGGGCTCTTGTACTCTCAGGGGCCCCTTAGACGACTGTAGAGCTAAAAAAAAAAAAGGTCGCCAGTTTGCCGTGAAGGCTCATGGGGCCCTCTAACCTGCGCTTGAGGGCCCCTAGAGGTGCGCTTTGGGGCCCCTTGAGGTATGCTTGGGGGCCCCCTGAGCGTGAGGGCCCCGGTGCACTGCACCGCCTAGCCCCATAGTAGTTACGCCCCTGACTACAATAATAAATTTAACATGATTTCACGCATGGAGGAGTTGTAAAGTTTTCATTTGGTGATAAGGGATTCAGGCAGTGGAAAAAGTAATGAAGGAAAATGCTGAACAGTTTACATAAAAAATGAAAGAATTTGAAGTATAAATGCATGCAACATCAGTGAGTGTGTAGGCAAATTACCACTCGCATCAACAGCTCGATCCTAATTAATAATATTCAAGACAGTTTGAAGTGTCACGGACTTGATTTTCAATAAGTAGACAGATAAAAAAAAACAAAAAAAAACAACAACAACAACAACAACAAAAACTGTTTTCTCTTCAATTTATTGAAAGGTGCAGAATGACACACTTGCCATTCTTCTTGTAATGAGATATTTGCTTCTATTAATCTAATTCATTGATAATCCCAAGGGACATAAGGTAATGGACATTCGCGAGGGAACGTACGGTACAATTTTGTGTGTAATAAAGAACAACACTTTCTAGCTTTATGACTGACGCGATTAAAACTTACCGTTCATTATAACTTTACAATACGTTTTAACTTGCAAATCGCTGCCTATTATTAGATAATAAGTAGATTTGAAATGGAGTTACAACTCAAAACAGTCGTTTACAGTTAGTTTTTAGCAGGTATTACTTGCTAAGAAAGAGCTATTAAAAGTCGATTATATTAGCGTTGTACTAACGTGCATGTTTAATCGTTCCGTTTCGTTTTGTTTCAGGTGAGTACCGCCTGCGGCGCCACCGTAGCAACGAAATCTGCTTTCATCAGCATCGCCAAGGTCAGGCGTCAAAATCACTTCAGCGGTAATTGTATACCTGCTAGGAAACGCTTCCTGTTGCATATCATCTACGCTTTTGGATTAACTATTTGTAACGGTTCAAGAGAAAGTGTTAAAACAACTAATACAACGGTAAGAAATTTACTGGATTGCAGAGAAGCAGAAAAGAATGCCTGTAACGGGAATTTGTTTACTTTTTTAAGAAAAAAATAAAGATCGTTATAAAGTTGTATTGTTCAACTGATAATTGTCAGGGTCCTGTTGGCATTCCCGGAGAAAGAGCTATTTTTATTTTTACAAGCACTTAAAACAGGTTCCCTCATTGCAAGAAGTTTCCCAGTTTATACAGTGTGAATTAATCACAAAAAGCATGAAAGTGGATGCCAGAGGAATATGAATCATTTGGTTGTGATGTCAGTTGTCAGGAGTTAGTAATGGCTAATCTCATTGCTGACACCATCGCAAATATGTCGCTTTATATTACAATCTATCAGTTTATGCACATTTTGCAAGGTAAATCACTTCAACTGTCAAGGATATGTAATATAGAACATAGTACATTCTGGCAGTACGGGGTATGTAACTAATTTTTATATTGTTTTTTAAATATACGTATGACGAAATGTAATTAAATTTTGAAGCCTTTCACAGTGAATAGCGATCATGGTGCTAACAATTTCCTCGTTGGAATTACAAATACACATTTTTCAACAGCGTGCATTTACGTATCGATATCTTCATCCGATGAGCAATCGATATTCGTATGCGATAGTTGTATTCCAAACGTGGAGTACAACTGCAAGTACGCCGTATCAAATAGTGCCGCATTTAATGTTAAATAATTAGTTTTCTACCTAATTTTGAGGAATTTATGAGGTGAACAGTGTATTATAGGTAAACTATATTTAAGATTTCAAACTTTAAATACAAACAATGTTGAATAGCGCGCCTTTGGGTATCGATATCTATATCCGATGAGCAGATATCCATACGCCATAAACGCGCGCTTACCACGACAGTTCAAATGCTAGTACGCTACATCAAATAATGGCGCATTTAATGTTAAGTATCCTAACCGCATAGCAATTTATTAAATACGGATGCTATACTTAAAATTCCAGCAGCTAAGATTAAGTTTTAATTCATCACGATTGGTGTGTGATTGGGTCTTCAGGTTTCAGCCTTCATGTAAATCGATAGCATAAACAATCGTTTCCACAGAGAATAAGTAAGCAATCGGAAAGAAGACACCAGTGTTTTGAAAATGACACGGACTATGTTGAAAGATAAGTACCTTGTTTAATCCTATTTTTAATTATATTTTGAATCATTCTCTCTCTATAAAAAGTGGCTACGGTTACCTTTTTCTCCTAACGCTTTCGGTGTTAGGAAACACAAATACGTGAATTAAGCTGACGGCCTTTCCGTATCGATGTAATTAACGAATCAGCGATCGATATTGATATGTCGAGTTCGTCCACCAATCACAGCAATAGCACTGCGATTACGTCGCAGAATATAGTGTGGAATTTTGCTTTTTATCTCTATTTTGAATGGTTTATGCAAGGTAGTGTGTGTAATATAGAGTAGGAAACATGTTTCCCACTACGACGGGTTAGCATAATCATACGTTTGTTGTAACCAAGCTACAGACTGGCTTCCCACAGCATCTGAACTCAGGTGACGAGGTCGTAGAAGGGAAGGGGGAGCTCTTTAGGGGCCGTGAGATGCCGCATACGTGGTGTCGGCTTTTAACTTTGGTTTGATGTTTACCTGCGCGGAGGACGTGTTGTGTTGGCAGACTGGGTGGTTGTCTATTTCTGTCGCCTCTCACAGCCACGAGGCAGTATCCTCTCAGAGTTCACACAGTGTTCGGTGTGCCTTTGACAGCGATCTTCTTGTCTAGGCAATTTGTGATCTACTCTGCACGTTCTCCCGCGATTTTTGCGTCACATTGGGTTTTGCGTGTGGCTATATATTTTGTCTCCTATCTTCCTTAGTTTTTTTCGCCGTTATATCATCTCCTTCCAATTTCAACGTAATTTCGTTCATTTTCTCTATCCTTTTAACTTTAGTGCTTCTCTTACTAAAATCTGTTTCTTTTTCACTTCGTTCTTTAACTTAATCACTTGTTGATTTACCTAATTTTATTATTTTTGTTCCGAATTATAATTACCTACTTTTTTTAACCACCAATTTCTCACTTCGTCTTTTAACTTATTCATTTGTTGATTTACCTACTTTCATTATTTTTGTTCCAAATGATAATTTTGTAACCACCACTATTCTCGCTTAATGTTGTACTGTTTCTTTGATATATGCTGCAATCTAGGCTCTAATTTTATTGGTTAAACTGGTCATAAATTACACACCTTTTTTAAAAAAATCTTTCTTAATATTTTTCAAGGTATTTCACCCCCCTCCGGTTTTCGCTCTATTAACATTGAGTATTTCCCCTTTTAGAACTATTTCTTGCTCACCACTGCTTTCAACAATTCAGTTTGTTTTAATCTGTTATCCTCTTCTCTTCCGTGCTTTTACTTTCATTTTTTTCTGTCCCGTATTACAACTGTATTTTTCCTAACCTCTCCTTCTGCAGTGTTGCTGTTTCGTTGTTAGCTCCTGTGACTTAGGTCATAGTATTATTAGCACAAACTGGACATAAACTTCTCATAGACTACAAAATGACGCCAGCGATAATACCAGGAATGTTAAGGTAATTTTTACCTGTGTGGATTTTTTGCCTGTTTCTTAACTAAACATGCTAGATGTTAATCATTTCCAACCTAACGTTTCAAATGTTGCACCTTACAAATAGTTCCTTAATTTCACTAGTACTGCCTAATTGCACAAAAAAAGTATTTCATTGCGTAAATAACCACCGAGCAGTGGTGGGTGAACGGTTAACGTTCTGGCCTCGCATTCGGGAGGACGCGGGTTCGAATCCCCATCCAAGCATCCAGATTTGGGTTTTCCATGCTTTCTCCAGATCACTCCAGGCGAATGCCGGGATGCTTCCTTCAAAAAGGCCATGTCCGAATTCCTTCCCGTTGCTTGTCCCCTGTCCTATCCCGCCTCTAATGACCTTAGCCATCGACGAGGCGTAAATCCCTAAGTAAAAAAAAGCGTAAATAACCAAATGATTTGAAAACTAAGTTATCACCATATCTGTTTGCTGTCCTCCATTTTCTTCTATGACGTCATGAATTGCCTTATTATCCCCACAGATTCTGACTATCTGTCGAATCGGACAGAACAGAGAGAATTACTTCTCTGTTGCTGAGCTTAAACCGCTTGCTTAAACTCAGTATTACGTTTCCTGGCGCCTAATTTAAGCAGCAAGAACACGTCGTTCGCATAAAAATAAATTTTATTGTTGATATAGCGCTGCTGCTGTTATTTCGGCCATTGACGTAAGCCTTTTTCTTTGATGTGTCATTAGTGATGAATCTTTCATCTAATTTACATCCTGTTCAGCCGCTTCGTTACAATAGATCAAAAGTCATTTACTTCGCATTCTCCTCACGGAATGCGGATAAAAGCGTACGTACTGTCAATCCCATACTTTGCTAACATTACTTTCGATTTCTGACATTTTTAGATCACGTCAAATAACTTCATACCAACGTTTCATAGTTCCCAAAAAATTTAAATCTTTTACAATGTGTATATTTTTATCAGTTACACTTTTTATTCTTTTGGAAAACTTAGATTTCCTCGATCTTTTTTCGAATGGTCCCATCGAGATTTCTCCTGTCTTGAAGTTCGCTTCTGCATTGGCTGTTCTTACTTCTATAAAAGCATGATTTTTTTTCCTTATTTTTATACTTTATCTTCTTGATATTTCTTTTCGCGAATAAAATATGATGAACTGTGAGGTAGGCAATTTATAATAGGATGAAATTTAAAAAAAAAAACTCGTTTGAATCAATTGTTTATTTGTTTAGTGTGATCTGAACGTAAGCGAAATACTTACAAAATGTTACGAAACTTAGGAAAAACGTTTGGATATATGTATGACAAGCTGTCAATGACCTTAACGGGATACAACTAACCTGAACAAAATACACATACTATTGTATTTCCGAAGAGATTTTATTTTATTTTTCTGAATGTGCAGCTAAACTAAATAAATGAACTGATAGTCCTTATTCTCAGCACAGTTTAACTTAGTTTTAATAAGCTCCAAATACATCACGTTAATTACATAACTGGACTTCTTATTCACAAGTTCTCCTTAGGCGCTAACCAACCTAGGCAATCTCCTAGTTATATCTGTATCTGTTGTTGCTATGGAAACCTTTCAAGAGAGTAATACTAACAGGCCCTTACCATGGAACTCTAAAATTTCAAAGATATAGGAATGATATTAAAATATGTATTTTATGGTAATCTGTCTGTTATCCTACAATACCATATCCATACCTCTGTGGTACGTGTTGCTGCGATCATACCCCGTGAGAAAATTTCGCGGATGAAACGTTTAGATAGGAATTATATAGCAAAACAGAAATGTTTCAGTAAGAGAAAAAAATATCATAAAAGATACTTATTGTACGAAAAACACAGTTTATTGATATCTCTGACTTACTGATATCTATCGGTAACAGCGCTCACATCCAGTGAAGCAGTGTATTAATATCTCTGTCATATGTGCTGCTGCTATCTAGCGGCTTGGTTCTGAACTGTCTCATACGCGCGACCTTCATAATTACTACTTTTGCCCTTTAAGGGTCGAATTCCGGAAAATGTCTTTCTTAATTTATAATGTTACCTAAGTGAAGAACTTAATCTTTAAAATGATACATCATTTACCGCTTTCCGCTAGGTATCAAGCGAGATAAATGGTTCGTGACAAAAAAATTCGTTGTAGAAATACTGATGCTTTTGCGTTTTAAGCATCGAATCCTGAAAAATTCCTTTCTTCAAATATGATGTGGCGAAAGCAGAGACTTAAAACGATACCTCAATTATTGGTTTCGGTTAGGTATGAAGAGAAATAATGGGTTGTGACAAAAAAAAAAAAAAAGAAAAAAAAAACACCGTTTAGAAATAATACATATGATCGAACTTCTCATAGTTGAAATAAATCAAGAATACATTGCTAATTGTCAAACAATCAGTAGTTATTGACGGGAAATGTGTTTGTGAGGGAAAATGTGAGTTTTTAGGTCACTGGCCTTGAACATATGACTTGATTTGGTTGTAATACGATTTCTATCTACGAATTCTGAAGAATTTTTTTGTTGAGTTTGAGAGATAATGTCAGTATATGGCATGTGTATGTCAATGTGATAATTAGCCTGCGAGAAGGTTAAACTTCTGTAAGGAGAAATTTGAACCGACTTTATGGAAAATTGCATCTGGATTGTCATATCCAGGAAGTAACATCTTCTTTGGCTCAGTAGTGTCAGAGATATTGCACTAAACCCATCAAATAAAAAGCATGTGTGAATGTATCAATCGAAAGACCTAGCTCCCTACATTCATTTTGCCGCGGTAACCAATTCCTTGTCATTTATGATTTTGTAGTGATGTGCGTAAAAAAAATTCATGTTATAATCTTTGGCTGGTTTGTGATCTGTCTCCATCAATCACACGCCACCAGAGTTGACAGCAGCGGCCATAGCACTGATCCCTGAGGGGCAACAACATCGATACACGGCTATCGATATTCCAGTCGATGTTACCAATACACAGCGCGAAGGATTATTTTTTCCAAAAATAATTTTTGCAGCAGCTCTATCGGTCCATATTTGTGAGGAATGGTCTTACAGCTTAGCATTAATCGCTATTCAACCTAAGCTGACGGTTCATTGATCCTTAAATTTCACCGAGTTGTGAGCACGTATGCACAATTTTCTTTCGGTACAGAGTGTAGTGTAGTTTGCGTTTTGTGCTAAACTCGAGAAAAAAAATCGCTTGTTTACGAACCTTGTCACAGAACATCGTTTGCTTGTGCCTCAGTAATTTACCAGTATCATAATCCTTATTTGTTACTTTAGCTTGTATATGGTATCAAAAGCTTTTAGGAATGACTGTAGTTTTTGTATGAACGCTTTACTGAAGTATCTCTACAAAAGCTTTTATTTTTTGCGGTTCTGTATCTTCTGTATGAATCATTCTTCTTCTGTTTGTCCGTCTGTCGTCTAGGGAGTGTCCATAAACTGCGTGGCCACCATTTTGGCTTCCGTTGAACCACTCTCCCCCCTCTTCCCACGTAGTCTCACGTGGCTTTTGACGTCATAGGCTGGGCAGACAGGCAAAACAGGACAGGCGGCGAACTGTGGTGGAACTAACATCAGACTTTAATGCTGGGCAGAGTACAAGTGTGTCTGAACACACAGTGCACCGAACACTCCTAACGATGGGCCTCCACAGCCGACGACCCATGCATGTACGAATGTTAACACACGACATCGGCAACTACGACTGAAATGGACACGTGACCATCGTCACTGGACGTTGGCGCAGTGGCAGAGCGTTGCATGGTCTGATGAATCCCGATTTCTTCTTCATCATGCCGATGGGGGAGTGCGAATCCGTCGTTTGTCAGGGGAACAGCTTCTTGACACCTGTACTGCGGGACGGAGACAAACTGGCGGCGACTCAATTGTGCGCTGGGGAACATTCACGTGGGCATCCGCGGGTGCAATAGAGCTCGTGCAGGGCACCATGACGTCCAATAAGTACCGTACACTGGTTGCAGACCACGTACACCCCTTCATGACGACCATGTATCCCAACGGCAGTGGAATTTTTCAACATGATAATGCACCATGTCACAATGCCAGGAATGTGATGGAGTGCTTCGAGGAACACAGTGGCGAGTTGTAATTGATGTGCTAGCCCCGCAACTCGGCAAATCTGAATCCGATCGAACTCACCCTAGATGTGATTGAACATGGCGTCAGAGCTCATCACCTCCCCCCCCCCCGTTTCCCCTGGAATTTACGGGAATTAGGTGACTTGTGGGTGCCAACTCCCTCCAGCGACCTACCAAGGCCTCATTGCTTCCATGCCAAGACGCGTCGCCGCTGTTATCCGTACCAAAGGCGGTTATACCAGCTATTAGGTACATGGTCATACTGTTTGGCTGATCAGTATACAGGGTGTTACAAAAAGGTACGGCCAAACTTTCAGGAAACATTCCTCACACACAAACAAAGAAAATATGTTATGTGGACATGTGTCCGGAAACGCTTACTTTCCATGTTAGAGCTCATATTGTGGACGGCTGTGATACAATACGCCATTCTCCAGGGCTGAATCAGCGCATCAGGGATTCCATGCTACGGAGGGTGGATGCATGTATCCTCGCTAACGGAGGATATTTTGAACATTTCCTGTAACAAAGTGTTTGAAGTCACGCTGGTACGTTCAGTTGCTGTGTGTTTCCATTCCATGTTTAATGTGATTTGAAGAGAAGCAATAAAATGAGATCTAACATGGAAAGTAAGCGTTTCCGGACACATGTCCACATAACATATTTTCTTTGTTTGTGTGTGAGGAATGTTTCCTGAAAGTTTGGCCATACCTTTTTGTAACACCCTGTATACTTCACCGCTATTAAGTTAAAACAAAATTTAAATATGGTATCATGTTTCGCGGAAATTTACCCTGTGAATGAATTCTGTCCGCAAAACTGAAGGTACCAGTAAGAGGTAGACTGTTTGAAGGTAATGAAAGGGCTGTGACATAGAGTCTTGGAACTGATGGGTGACGAGCATTTGGGAGGACACGGGTTCAAATCCCCGATCGATCATCTTGTTTTCGGTTATCCATGGTTTACCGAAATCAATATAGAGTGGTGAATTCTTTCGCGCCTTTTGCCTCCTATCCTTCATACCTCTAAAGGCGCGTTCCCACGATCCCTTGTAACGAAGGCGAGACGCGACGGGACCTCATTAGCCGAAGTGTAGTGACGACCGTGGGCCGCAGGTTAGTCCTAGCTTACCTCGCCGCCACTTCAGCACCACGTTGCCTAGTGTCGTTTGGCACAGAGCACTTTACAGCAACAGAAGGGGTGCGCACCGCTGCTGCAAACCGATGGCAACAGCGCACCGCTACACACGCCTGTGATGTTTACCGACACAGAGTGGGTAGCTGCGTCTCGTCTCCGCTAGCAGAGGCGGCCCTGTTCCCATGGCATGTGCTCGAGTATTCGTTCCGTCCCGTCCCGTCTCGCCTTCGTTACAAGGGATCGTGGGAATGCGCCTTAATAACTTCAACGTTAAGCGTAAAGGCCTAATCAAAAAAAGTCTAGAAAATATTTAGGCACCGGCTGAATTGAATTGATTAGGTAGGTACTTAGTTATCAGTTTTAACTCACGAAGTTAAGAGATCCCCTCCCCATGCTGTCAGATCTTTTTATGTTTTCAGAATATTTGGTCCTTTTAGTTTCCAAGGCAAGCTGAAGCACTGTTGTTCTGTTGAGAGTTAAGTAGTAACATCTTGTGCATGTTTGTACCTCTCTGTGACCACCACACCCTGGTCACACCCAGACGCTAACGTGCGAGAGACGCGGAAGTGCCTCTAGTTCCCACAAACTGCGGGTGATGGCAGTGTAGTCGGTCCCTAGCCCGGCAGTTATTTTCGGTGCGCGGCACTTCCGGCGGAACAAACAACTCGCCACCGATATAAACACAACCGTGCGATCCACTGCGAGGTCGCTATTCTTAATTATATGTAAATATTGAGCAAAAAATACCGACCTAGCTTGCTACGTTTAACAGTCGGTGACCTGTAAGATACTATGTTTCCGATTCCACTTGTAAGTTTACAGATACGGCAAGCCAAATGTAACTTACTTGAATTAAACTGAGGTCAACTTGTTGGAAAAATAAATTGTCGCTCATTTTTATTCGCGTGTCTTTTTATCTTTTAACAGTACAATAACAAATTACATAATTTTTTTAATACATTCAGATTAACATTTCATTTTGCTGCTTTAATTATTTTCAAATGTTGGCCATGCCGCTGTCCCCTTCATACTCTGATATAATTCCTTAACTTCTCTCCAACTGAATCTTCCAAATAGTCTGCTTTTTTGAGTCGGCACTGCAAACATTAGGCTCTGGTTTTATTAATATGCTTCTGCTCAAAATAAAATCTCTTGTATAAAAGTTACCAAAATTTAATGTAAAATAGCAGTAAAATATAAACTAGCGATCAGAATTTAACAAAAAATAGAAAATTGATTTTTCAAAACAAAAAAAAATTTGTTTATGACGTTACGCCTCGTCGACGTCGAGTTCATCAGAGGGGGGGGGGGGAAGAATTGGGGTTACGAACAGGAAGGAATTCGGCTACAGCGTTTTAAAGGAACCATCCCAGCATTGGTCTGGAGTGATTTGGGGAAACCATGGAAAACCGAACTCTGGATAGACGGACGGGGATTCGATCCAACGTCCTCTCGAATGAGAGACCAGAGCCTTACCGCGCACCAAGCCCTCTCATACCGAATTTGCGATATGAAGTACCTATCATTGTTTTCTTCATTTCTCAAGTAATGTTCGCAAGCGAAATTGCGAATTACAGTTTCTATTATAGTTGTGGCCAGAAGTAACGGTCCGAGCGCGGTGGGTGAGCGGTTAGCGCTCTGGCCTCGCATTCCGGAGGTTGGCGGTTCGAATCCCCGTCCGGGTATCCGATTTTGGTTTTCCATGGTTTTCCCAAATCACTCCAGGCGAATGCCGGGATGCTTTCTTCAAAAGGCCATGGCCGAATTCCTTCCCGTTCCTTGTTCCCAGTCCCATTCCACCTCTAATGACAGCATTAAACAGTTAAATTCACTTTATAGCGTGTATTAACAGCTTGTGCGTTGAAACTCCTACAAGGCAATACAGGACGCTCAGCGTTGCCATTTTCTAGTTTTAGAGAGAGAGAGCGCTACGCGAGAATGTTCAGAAGTGCGGCAACAGCGCAATTGCACCACCAGCCAATTTCCCTGGCCACAGCTATAGTAGCGGATGCAATTATAATTACAAAGCATTTGGATGACACCTTATGAAGTTATTGGTTCACCACATATTTTTCCAGGGCGATAACAACAGAGAGAAGACCAACACCTTGTTGAAGGAGCAACAACTGGCAGCTATTAAGAGATTGCATGTAACACACGAATTTTTGATCTGCTCTAAAGATTGATTATAATCAATCGGGCGAATATATTAACGTCAAGAAACTCATTGAATCAAAGTATTGACACACTGGATAGGAGAGATACAATGGAACCTGGCACAAGCCCAGACCACCGCGTACTGGTCGACCTGACTGCGGTTTTAGGCGGTTTTCCGTAGCCGTCAAGGCGAATGATTCGACTGTCCCCAGCCTCCGCATCATAAACTACACATTTCACAAACGAAAAATATACTTACCACACACAGACAGGTACAACCTGCCAGTAGGTATGAGATTCTTGGTGTCAGCAAGGGCAAACGGCCGTAAAACAATAGTTTCAAATTTGACTGTGTCAATGATGAACAATACTCATTAAAGGCAGCCATCACCAAAATGTTGGGGATTAATGGTAAAGAAGAAGATTGATACATCAGGTGTTTATAAGAAGTCTCATCCGTTTACCACCGCTCATGATATCGACCCCGAAAGGTAGAAGATCAGTGATGGCCGATCGGATAAAAGAGGTGCTAGGGATTATTAAACGCCTTAATAACATCAATGAGCCTGAAGCTTCATGATGCGAGGCATGCCCATGGAGGAAGGAAATATATGGAGACGACGCAAGAGACCTTCACCACGCATTGAAGTGAAGCAGGGCGGAGGAGGAGTGGGGGGGCATGGCCGGAGTGGAGGGGGCATGGCCGCTTCCATACAGACACGGGGAATATGTACAAAAACCTCAAGGGGTCTCTAGGATAAAGGTGATGCCGATATCTGGTGATGGATTATTATGTAACTCGATATGACAAATAAAAAATGAAGAATAAATTTTTTTTGATATTCTGCTTAGTTTTCGAAATATTCTGTCCCAAATGTGAAATGGTTTTGGTTGAAATTCAGAAGAAAAAATTGGTTAAAGTCAAATTTGATGATGGATTCTTATTTAAAAAGACGAGACAAATGAAAAATAAAGAATAAAAATTTTCGATATCTCACCTAGTTCTAGAGATAAACTGTATCAAAAGTGAGGTTTCTTGAGTTGAAATGGAGAAGAAAAATTTCGCAAAAGTCAAATTTAATGATCGATTCTTATGTAACACGACGAGAAAAATCGAAAATAAAGAATAAAATTTTTCGATATCTTGCTTAGTTTTCGGGATATACTGGGAACATCGCAATGTTTGGAAGCGCAATACCGCTGCTGCCGCCATGCGGGAGAGTTTAGAGCCTGCTTCACCGATTTAACGTCACTTCTCCTCCATATATTTCCTTCCTCCATGGGCATGCCTTGCTGCCAAGAGAACACCTCACGTTGCAACCCCCACCGAGCCACCCAACCACGTGACAGCTGTGGTCTCCTGATTGGTCGGACTGGTCAAACCTTTCAGAACAGCGAAAGTCCCAGATAGGGAGTTACATGTGTTTAGTAATGGGTGTGGAAAACATCTCAACATAGTTCCGCCCTAGAAGGTGATTGAAACACGTCACATCGACAGAAACGTCGGCATTTAATACTAGGACTCGGCACAACCAGATGTTGGGAGGGGGAGGGGGGGGTGGATGGTAATAATCCAACTGACCACTTCACCATCCTACTGCACTTCCCCGCAATTCGTCTTCAACAACTTAACGTGGTTCCTGTTGCAATCTCGTAGAGGGGCGTCCACTAATTACGTGAACTCAAAATAGGGGTGGAAGGTCCGGCGAAATGTCGCCAAATCTCATTTAAAGAGAAGGGGGACAAAAAAATGGCTGTCGTTGGGGACTGCCAAAATAAGTGAAAACAAAGAATATAATACGTGCAACAAATCATACTTATAGCTACAGATAAATTGTTAACATTAGCATGTCAGCGACGAGAATTCATAAGATTTTATCCTTCCAAATTTCGCCCAACGCGCCTAAAGAAATTTTCACTTCTATAAAGTTTCTCTGATTGTGGATTTAATCCCGTAACCTTTCATTCTAAGGTACCACTTCACCCACAGGAACACTACCAATGGCTGCCAGCCTGTAACATCTAATAAGAACGATTAATGTCAGATATATTTTAAAAACAAGTTTCTGCGATTTTGGATTCTCTCCCGTAATTTTCCATTTCACTATACAGCGCTTTACCACATCATCCACGGGTACCGCAAACGGCTGAGAACTTATAACCTCTAATTCAAAATATTAATGTCAGATATATTACAAAAAATAGAAATTATAGTCAGTATAGTCAATAAAATTTACGTAGATATTATAGGTACAGTATATAACCTTCCAAAATAATTGAGGACGCGTGGTAATATATATCTTACAGTCAGGTATATACGATGTATTTGTGTATACAGGGTGTTACAAAAAGGTACGGCCAAACTTTCAGGAAACATTCTTCACACACAAACAAATAAAATATGTTATGTGTGACATGTGTCCGGAAACGCTTACTTTCCATGTTAGAGCTCATTTTATTGCTTCTCTTCAAATCACATTAAACATGGAATGGAAACACACAGCAACAGAACGTACCAGCGTGACTTCAAACACTTTGTTACAGGAAATGTTCAAAATGTCCTCCGTTAGCGAGGATACATGCATCCACCCTCCGTCGCATGGAATCCCTGATGCGCTCATGCAGCCCTGGAGAATGGCGTATTGTATCACAGCCGTCCACAATACGAGCACGAAGACTAACGAAACTAAAATGAGCTCTAACATGGAAAGTAAGCGTTTCCGGACACAAGTCCACATAACATATTTTCTTTGTTTGTGTGTGAGGAATGTTTCCTGAAAGTTTGGCCGTACCTTTTTGTAACACCCTGTATATGTGTATATGTACATTATACATTCCGCTGCGCGCGCGCCAGTATGTACAAGGGGTGATCAAATGAAAAGGTACGAAACGACACGGTGGGTACAAATGTAGACTTTATTCAAAATATTCACCATAGGCCTGAGCACAACGATCCCACTGATGAACAAGCTGCAGGATTCCTTGTTCCCAGAATTCCTGTGGCCGTGACGAGACCCAGTCCTTCACAGCGTCCTTGAGTACGTCGTCCGAGTTGAAGCGCTTCCCTTTCAGGTGTTTCTTCAGTGGACCAAACACATGGAAATCGCAGGGCTACATGTCCGGACTGTAGGGCGGACGGTCCAACGTCTCCCACTTGAACTTGGCCAGTTCCACGTGTGTGACTCTGGAGGCGTGTGGACGCGCGTTATCATGGAGCAGAACCACACCCTCCGTGAGAAGCCCCGGTCTTTTGTTCTCAATGGACCTGCGTAGGCGTCGGAGTGTCTCACAGTACACATCCCCCACCTGTACGCCATCCTTTCCTCATACGGACTGCCGCATCATTTGGACGCCGCTTTTGATAAGACCCTCTGCTCTCTACTGCGCATGCGGGCGCCCGCGCATGATCCGATCCCAGTCAGAGACTCCAATCGCATCCCAAGATGTCTCGCTACGTTCTCTCATGGTGGGATATGCAAATATTTAAATGTTACGTTTTTACGTCGTTTCGTACCTTTTCATTTGATCACCCCTTGTATATAGTATATTCATGTATAATCTGTACTTCCACTGCTGTCCAAGCGCAACACGCCATACTTATAGCTACAGACATACTGCTTTTACAGCATGTCGGTGACGCGGTCTAATAAGATTTTACCCCTCCAAGAAGAGTCCAACGTGCCTTAGGAAGTTTACACTTCAAAAAAAGATAGTCTTCAAAATTACGAGGTCAGTCTCACGTTAGGGGGAGTGGGCCTACCAAATCTCACCAATGGGGTGGGGAGGCGCAAATTTAAGACAAAACACATCACGTAATTAATGGACGCCCCCTAAGTCAACGATATTACTACAACACAGCCCTGCCAAAGCAGGTCTGCCTGTGCTCAAATCTCCGTTATTTACTTTGACTGTACACAAATTTACACAATAATTACTATTTATTTAAAGCCGGCAGCAACAAAATGAATCGAATTGAAACTAAACAGTTAATTTATACACACAAATGCCTGGCATATATCTCAGTTGTGTTCTTTACATTAGCTGCAGAGCTGGAGCGCATGCTACGGTGTCAATTTTCCTCCTCTTTCTTGTTTTTTTTATCTCAGATTCTTTAAGTGTAAATTTCCCACCCGCTTCTTTTGGCTTTACGAGTTTTAAATTCTTTCAGCGTTTTTGATGAGTTATTCATCTCTTCCCCAATCGCTGACCCTCCCATCCCCCCCCCCTCCCAATTACAAAAGATAATTTTTCACTCCCTCATGCGTGAAATCGGATGCCAGCTTGTGGTCATGGCCATCTTTTACTTTCGATGCACTATTCTCAATTCTTCTACCAACATTCTTCCAAAACTCCCAGCACTCTGTTAACCTTCTTCCTGTCTTCCAATTAATCACATTCCAGCTCCTTTATCATATTAGTTACTGATTGTGTTCTGCAGTAATTTGGAGAGACAAATCTAGCAGCCTATCTTTGCACCCGCTCCAACTCTTGTATTGTTATTTATCACCAAATTTTCTTCTACACTTTAGGCTCTAATATTCTACCTCTCTGCAGAACACAACGACAGACTGCAATCATTACACCTAGCATGGTGATGGAATCCTCCAAAAGGTCATGGCTGAATTCCTTCCCGTTTCTTGCCCCCAGTCCTTTCCCACCGCTAATGACCTCGACGTCAACGACGCTTAAAGCCATAAGTAAAAAAAAAAAAAGGTCATGGCCTGACAGGTTTTCGAGGAACTAAACATAACCTGAAAAATTAACGAATAATATATGTGTCTAAAAGTAAGTAAGGAAATTTATTACAAGCGCAAACTGTCGGCATGGATAAAACAAAGAAGCTTTATTAGTTTGCAATTTTAATTAGCTGAATGTAATTAACCTGACAAAAAAATCGATTCTAATTTTTTGCTTAACATACCTTGTCTTTAACTATTCCAACAATTCATTTTTACACGACATCGTTTTTATATTTACGAGGTTGTATTGCCACGTGACAACCTTTCTTCTCTGATGGCCTCGCTACAGTCCACAGATTGTCTCTATTTGCAGCAAAGATAGTGACTTAAGCTTTTTGTGTGATAGATTTTAAATACAGTTATTTTTTCTCTTTAACAGTGGAAACAACCATACTGTTGAATAGTATGATACTGGTGTACACAACAGCATCAGTAGCGTTTCGTCTCACATTTGAACGAACGTCCTTAAAGCCTTTTCCCAATATTTTCGTGTACGTTTATAGTGACTGTAACCTCTTAGACTTCTGTAGTCTCAGCAGACAACCAATTACCTCATAGATCAGGCGTGGACACACGTTTTAAGAGTTATCCAAGGTCGGCCGTTTTTTAAATCAAACAAATTTATTTTACTACTATGTAGCAAACAAATCTATTAATCTATTTTGATAGCTCATAATTCTTAAAAGTTTTTTTTTTTTTACATTAATAAAGTCTCGGTCTTTCCTCTACATTTCGTTGACCCGGCATTACTATAGTTTGAATTTACCAACCTTGAGTCCTATATTCGGGCGCTAAATTGCAAGGTTGACTGTATTTTACCAACTACATTCGTTGTTACGAACGACACTCCTAGTTACTTTCCTGAAATTGAAATATCCGAGAAGAAACCCCGACTTTCAAATATCAGTTATTTAACTTACTGTTGCACCGGTTAACTCAAAGCAATTATCTTTCAATAATCGATTTTATGACAAAGGTTCCTAAAGCGTTGCATTATGTTAAAAAAAGTATTAATAATTTTGGAAGTATGATACACTAGCCTTAAATAGGAAGTTAGCATCTTTTAATCTGAGGAGAAACGTATTTAGGTGGTATAAAATCAGATTTTGTTAGTCAAAAAGTCAATTCCCTCAGAATAAATTTAAAAGTTTTTTTTCTCACAGAAGGACAAAAAAAAAAAAAAAAAAAAAAAATCAATTTTCTCAGCTCGGGTATACGATTTTCCTACTTCCAAAGGTAGACTATCTTGTTCGTTTAAACTTTCTGCTGAGGAATTTTAAAAAGAAAAAATCTGAAAAAACTTATACATCGGTCTAAATTATGTTTTACGAGTTACTGAGTTTCTTCGAAAACCCAAAGTTTGTGACTACCTAACTCACAGATTTAAATGAAATTTTATAAAACAGAAATGATTCTTTCTCTATTACAATTATTTTGCGATATGTTAGGGCAGATTAAAATCTAGTGAAACAGCACCCAGACTGGTTCTGCCAAAAGTTTTTTTTTTTGGAATATTCACTTTTGTGAAACAAATTGCAGAGTTTTTCTCATGAGGGAAGATATAAAAAATAATAATTCTCGCAACTTGGCGTATTAGTTTGCGACAGATGGAAGCGAAAGAAAGATGAGAAAAAAGTGTGAAAATTAAAACTTATGTGAATACTTTACTTCGAAAATTCGAGCATTAATTGTAGCTTATTGATTCAACACATTTATACCACAGACATGGTTGTCATACTCGTACACTTATTTCTACAATTTTGTTTCGTGTAATGATAGAGTCAAAGGTAAGCTTGAAATTATTTTGTTTTTAATGGTGAGTGAGTGGTAACGCTTTGGCTCCCCATCGGAGGGAGCGGGTTCGAATCCCCGTCCGGCCATCCATATTTCGAATTTCCATGGTTTCCCGAAATCACTCAATGTGGAAGTTGAGATAATTCCTTCAAAAAGGCCATTGCCGAATTCCTTCTAGTTCCTTGTCCCCTGTTCTTTCCATGACCTCGACGTTGACGAGGCGTAAATCCATAAGAAAATAAAAATATTACGTTAATAGGGGATGAAAGCATGGATTATAAGGTGAATGTTTCAATGTTCTGTGTGCGAAAAAAATAACCAATGTCAATTAAAGGAATTGAAAAATATTTATCGTGAGAGGAAATAAAATCCACAATTTCTTTTACACATTAAATATGTTTTTAGCACTAAGGTAGTTTATAGTCTGCCTATGACTAAACCTATGTCAGTGATATAGTGGTTGCCTGACCATTTCCTTTTCCCCCAAATTTTCCTATATATATATATTTTTAGAAAGTAATTATACGTGAACAAATGAACGAGTTTTGGAAGTGATGATTGAGAAAAGAAGTTTGCGGAAGAAGCTTACAGAAAGAAGAGACAGGCTGGTAGGTCATATTTTGAGACATGCAGGATTGGTTAATTTGTTAGTTGAGGGAACAGTCGAAGGTAAGAACTGTATAGGAAGACAGAGATTAGAATATATGAAGCAGATAATTGAGGACGTGGGCTGTAAGGGGTATGTAGAAATGAAGAGGTTAGTACAGGATAGGAAGGGATGGATGATTGCATCAAACCAGTCTAAAGACTGACGACAGCAAAAAAAAAAAAAATATAACGTGTGAAAACCTTTTTCTTTTTTCTTAAGTAGCCAAAGTAGATAAATCAGGTAATATTTTAAAGATTAAGTTCTCCGTTTCTGATAAATTGTTAATTTGGGAATGCACATTATATTATTTTTTTTTTTTTTTACAATTCGAGGTTTTGACTTAAGTTAGTCATTTTTTCCTGGACGCAACAATACGACAAGGGTGATATGACGTCATTTCCACGAATACTCGATTCAATATTTGAGTAAAATCCCTACATATTTAAATTGTTACACTATATACAAATTTAGAAATATACCACAGTTTCTTAAACAGCATGTTTTTACAAACAATTATTATTTTTCGAGTGATTCTATCAAAATCCCTAAGCATTGTCTCTGTGATGAAATCAGCAAAGGTTTTCAATAGAAACTAAATCTCTACCAATAATGTTCCGTCAATCTCCCTATTGAATGTTAACGCTTCATCGTATTTTATTCGCAAAGATAACGCAGAATCAAAATTGTTCCATATCACTTGTATTTACATACTCTCTTTCTCTGAAATGCAGTATTTTTACTTTAATACCGTACGTAAATAAAATAAAATTTGGAAAATTGGTATAGGCTGCAGATAATTATAGGTAATGTAGTGGAGGAATTTTTTTTTTCAATAATCTTGGGTATTAAATCAAAGGTGTCTAACCTCGATTTTCAAGATGTTTGGACTTTACTTTTTCTCGTGATCTCTACAACGTTTTGGTGAAATATAATTTTTCTCCTTTATTTCCGAAACTACTCATCTAAAAATACTTTCAAACGTAGAGAGATATGTAAACTTAGTAAAACTATAACGAGCTCTCTTAAATTAATGATTTTAACAAACTAACTAATGGGGCTATTGAAACAAAATTCATACACAAGTAGATTTTTTTCGATTATAAATTACACGTTCCATTCTTTAGAGAATTTCATGACTCGGATAAGAGATATGTTGTGAACATATTTAAAAAAAATAGAACTTCTCTAAAAATAACTATAGCTGCTTTTCAGGTGATTTTTTGGGATTTGATATACAATTCTTCAGGAAAAAATCATATGTAGCATTCAATACAAAATTTCGCGAATTTTTTAATGTCGTGAAAATACTATTTTAAGTTTTTCAAAATTTTTCTCAGACGCACTATAATTTGTTTCTATTGATTTTTTTTTATTCTGACTTATATATAGTCAATTTTGGAAAAATTTAAAGAGGAAATACGAGTGATATTAACAATTTTGATATTCTCAGCAAATAATTTTTAGACAGAAAATTATATAAATCATTGGATGGAGAATTGCGTGAAATGGTTTATGAAATTTATTTTTTAAATAAAAAATCTTGCATATTTAAAAACGTTTTGGAACAAGAAATATTTATTAGAGAACTTAATAGAATATTTTTTATATGAAACCCTCAGCATGTGATAGTAGATCTCATAGCTTTTTTCTGCGGATTAGTTAGCAAAGACCACGGAGTAATACATTAAGCGTCCCTCGAGAGAGAGAGTAGTGATATGCAGCTTATTGCCGACACATCTGTGGCGTCGAATCACGTGACCTGGTGGACCCCCAACGGACCACTGTCCACAACTCAGAAATAACCACCTCTCCCCCCTCCCCCGCGCCTTCCCCCCCCTCCACAACCACGCAGCGCCTTCGCCTCAGTCCGGCAACGACACCGCCCGGGGCTCGAACTACGCTCCACAGCAAAGGATTATCGACCTTCTCAGCACCGCCTGCTAGGATCCAACAACCACAATGTGTCTAGTAACGGATACCAGTCACTGCTTTAGGCACTGGTAAGATTTTTTTAACATCATCATATCATCCTACTAAACTTGTCAAAGTCCTAATAACATAACAGATGGTTAACACGCCTTTGCTGTTTGTTCAATGTTGGTACTCTTTTTTAAAAATAATTTTTACAGCAATAGAGCACACGATCCGGTGGCAATTTCCCTACCTACCCATCTTCCCCCTTTGCTGCACCCACCTACATTTGCCCTCAGCAAATTTCAATTTTAAATTCTATCAACGTTTTTGGTAAATTATTAATCACTTATTTAGGTAACTTATTCCAATCCCTGACACCCTCACCTACAAAAGAAAATCATCCATAAAACGTACCAGCTTGTGGTCATGGTCATCTTTTCCCTTCCATACATTACTTTTAATTGTTACACCAATATCTTTCCACGCCTCATCACCAATATACGCCTTGTATGACCCTCTTGACAGAACCCGGTAGTAAACAATGACGTCATTCCTATTTATCTGTTCCGCTATGCAGTGATTACCACACAAAGCAACGTCTCGGGAATTGTTGATAGTCGAGTACTTTGCTATTGTTTTTTCCAGTGTCACTAATCCTATTGTTCTACTAGAATTTTCCCGCTCTTTCGCCCCTGCGGATCTTGTGCGTGGTAATGCGTTTTATCTTTCTTCTGGTAAAGTAGAAGCGCTTCTATTATCTTTGTAATTTTTACCAGTAATTAAATTTCGTAACTTCGTTACGGTTGTGGGGGTGTAGTGGTTTGATTAACGTTTTTCGCGTATTCTAACATACTATTTTCCATAAGCCTTAAGAAAAGGTAACCAAAGTTACATTGTCAAAAACAATATTAACAGAGGGTGGAGTTAAAGCGCGGTCTTGGTGAATATCTCGTAGTGTTCGTAGTGTGATCTGTACAACCTATCTGTTCTCGGTAAGAACGAATCATCATTTGGTTCTCCGCTCTCCGGTGACTTAGAATCATAAGGTACAGCGCAGATTTTAAACTAGATCATAAGCTTTCAAACTGTGAAAATACCATCCTGCTTGGTTTGGTTGTTTCTTCGTGATGCTTTATCAAACACTGAGACACACGCCGTGTGCTAACAGATTTATAACAGTTCTAGTGTAAGCCCGTGACTGTTTTTGAGTATCGTCATGGTTCTAGAATAGTTCCAGTTTTTACGATGAAAGATTATGACAGGTTGATCTGATCCGGCCAGATATAAGCTTGACCTGTGTTTCACCCTTAGCCTAAATAAAATATCTTGAGCTTGAAGAACTCAAAAGCATTAATAGAGGTAGCTATTAAACACGGCCTGAACGATCGTGCTATCGTGTAACTGTTCCAAAGGTCATACACTCGAACTTGCTTAAATACGAACTTGACTTGTATTTGACCCTTAAAGTTCACTCTCTAAAATTAAAAAAAAAAAAAAAAATTCTGTTTACTTCTAAAGCATCACGTTGTTTATTATTGGTAATAATATCTGTGACGTCCAGAGAACTTAATACACATTCAATATTATGAAACGGTTGAGCAACTCCGCAGAAATAAGTTGCCAGAATAGTTGATTCGGTAACATATTTGGTCTGATGTCCACTTAAAATAACCTAATAACTCACGTATAGTGAACATGAATAAAGACCATCGACAAAAGTGGTTAGTAAAATACCTGAAAAGCAAATAAACCGTAATGCATAAACTTTTGTCAAGCAACAACATTAGTGATAATTTTAATTAAATTGAAATTTATGCTAAGCCGGAATGACAATTGGCATTCATGGTTACAGTAGAGACCATGAGTAATTTAATTTTTAAAAAGTTTTTTTTAAGTCGCTTTCATTAGTAACATGTTATTGAAAAGCAGATCAACGTTTTTTCAGCCGCAAAATTTATCGATATTTTTTTGACCATGAAACGCTACGAAAAGCAAACTTAATGACAGTATTATGGCTATTAATTTGGTAGTAGTTGCTTAGCTATTAAATTGTAGACATAACCACGAATTTCTACTAATGGTATCTCTGGTCGCTGTTTTGCGAGCGAAGGCTGACACGTGACACCATTATTCAGCCAATAGGTGTCTAGGTGAGTGGGTGACCTTACGAAATTGTATAGTAGATAGGTTACTGTGTGTGATGATAATGGTGCGTCATGACTGGTGTGTTCAATGCGTTGTGCAGACCTGATCTTCCTCCAGATAAAGGTAGTAAACAACATCAACATCTTCTAAACTAATCAATAGGGTTCGGATCTTTATGACCAAAAAAAAATAGAGAAATATGCATGCAAATATGACCTTAAACATGGTAAATAGGACCTAATAATAACTAATTATGACCAAACATTTAAATTTACTACCCATCAAAACATGCTCAATAGTAAATCATTTATTTTTTTATAATAGAGTCGCTTTAATGTAGGCAGCATAATTTGCTTCCGTGCACTCACTGCACCATTTTAAATCGCTTTGTTGAAGTCACTTTAATTTCACATAATGTATAGAAAAGAACTCTTTCGTCTGTGCTAAAATACTTCTCTCCAAATTCCTTTACGTAACTCCACAAGATCGCATTTTCAGAAAATCTTGTTTTCGGCATGGCGGTACTCACTGATCCACTAACACTGACTGAGGATTATTTTCAAAAGTATTTCATTGAGACACTGATTGACGCGGATCGACACAGGCATGCTGCTGCTGCATTGTCGAGATTAATAGGCGGGCCAAACACTAACATTTAGAAAATGACAATAACGTATAACTTTAATTCTTGACTGATGAATTCTGACCAATTCAATGACAATTAGTTTGGTTTTTCCTCCAGTAAACAATAGGAGTACAATTCTGTATATAATTATCCTAATTTCATTTTCTTTTCATCTATATGTAGCAAAATCCCGGTACTATTAAGAAATTACAAGATTTTTCCTCAAAATATGACCATATGACCCTAAATATTATCGTAATTTGACCTGAATTAGGAAAATGGCCTAAATATGCATTTATGTGCTATATAAAATACATTTAAACACAATAAAAATGTTCGATCAGAGTTTTATTCAGCATTACGGCTCAAAAAGAAGGCAGGAAAAAAATATGACTTGTCCTAAAGATCCGAACCCTAGTGATTAGGAACTGTCCTCGTTCAGGAAGATCGTCGGTCAGTCGAAGATTTAGGACATGGCTTGAAATTTACAGCTCAACCATCGGCACAAATGAAGGCTACAGCGAAAGAACGCTTGTAACTTACGCACCAATGCGCGACATCATTCACTCACATTTGTAACAGAAAGCGAAGGAACTAAACTGGCGTCTTTCAGCTACACCGCTATTCGCGATTCCAGAAATGTGCAATGTAGATCACGTGGCTAGTGTTGTTTTAATACCAACAGTTAAACGATAACCTCAGTTAGGACCAGTAACTTCTCTTGTGGCTGGTAAACAAAGGCTGATTCAGGAAGAACGGTAAATATTGAAGGAAGTGGTAGTACGAACAATACTGAGTAAAAAAGTTCATACAAACATGTGTGCGATTTCCATTCGTTTGGGGAAACAGGTCCTGAAATGTTATGTTTGAAATAAACCTCAGAAAATCATCAAGATAACATAAATAACTTATCGAAGGGCTTCCTTCAAACAAAAACACACGCATATTTTTTTTAAAAAGTTTAAATTAAATGTTAGAAAATCGCACCATCGACTTCAATAAACTTTGCAACTATTATCGCAACAGTACGTGTAGCATCAATGAAGTGCTTCATTTCGTGTATTGAAGTCGATGAAGGGATTATCGAAAATCTAATTTGAACTGCTGTTAAATATTAGTGTTTTGTATGAATAAAGTACTTCAATAAGTTATTTGTGTACTCTTGATCTTATTCTAAAGTTCATGTTATGTATATATTCCAGCACCTGACTCTCCAAAACGAATGGAAATCAGACAAATGTTTATATGAACTTTTTTATTCAATATTTTTCATACTGCCACCACTTTCGATATTCACCATTCCTCCTCAAGCACCCTATATATAAGTATTCAGCTGCTTCTCCTAGAGTTTCTTATTCGGTCCACATCAGATTATACAAACAGTATTGCCGCAGTATTTACTGCTTTCCGTTTCGTCGACGGCTAAGGTCACTAGAGGCGGGATGGAACTGGGAACAAGGAACGGGAAGGAATTCGGCCATGGTCTTTTTGAAGGAAGCATTCCGGCATTCGCCTGGATTGATTTGGGGAAACAATGGAAAACCTAAATCTGGATGCCCGGACGGGGATTCGAACCCGCGTCATCCCGAATGTGAGGCCAGAACGTTAACCGCTCACCCACCACGCTCGGCTTGCCGAAGACAGAAATTAACGGCCTGAAAGGTTTCGCGTCTTTTAATTACCGTATGGACAGTCGTGTTTACACTGTTCGATTGACCAAAGTTGTGTTTAGACGCACTTTGAACGATTTAGTGCGCCGTAAATTGCTTTGCTGAGGTGCTGTTTGTATTCCGGACACACGGTTCCAAGTTCACGATTTTAGTTTATCGTTTGCTTCGCTTTTACTGTTTCGAACCGTATCGCTGTAGCTCCTCTGTGTGTCACAGGCCTTTGGTTTGTAAACCAAGTAGGTTACACGACTAAAATTAGCGGATTTTATGAGTTTCGTATCTAAAATTGTGGATATTTTATGTTCTAGAGCAGCCTTTCCCAACCTTTTTCAACGTCGGACACCTTATAGCCTAGCAAAATACACATAAGTAATTATAGACCTCAACAATGATAATAATTGGAAATTGTCTATTCTAGAACTGTCATTTGATTGCTCTACTCACATCTCACACATTGTGGCCACAGTTCACGCCTCCATTTATGTTTTCGTAATTATTAATTTTATTTTTAATTTGTCCGCGGACAACAGGTAGCGAAAAACTGTTCTAGAGGGATTGTATAATTTTTATTGTTTGTTTTGATTCTGCCATGTGGCGTACCTTTATTTAATGTTCGTCAATTTCTTTCACCGCAAATTGAGTAGCCTTAAAGTTGTAACCAGGCCTACCTAAAAAAATAAAATGATATGACGCAGAAACTTGACACTTATCTCCAATATCAACCAAATCCTGTATTTAAACAACAAATACTAAAAATATTTCAATTTAATGCAGTAGTTTTCCTTCAGAAATTTAAACTGAAGTGGTCCCTTTGCCTTCCGCAGTAGTCGAAGTGTATTTACGTGTTTTATTGTTTCGTACGGATGTGTCTGATACGTTTATGTTCAGTGTAGTGTGTTGTATGTATTGAGAATAAATTAAAGATGGAAAAACAGAGAGAGTGAAACCTGGTGCCGGCCCATTCAGGCCTACTCTTCCGAAAGACACCTAAGGGTGCTAGTTTCCATCCGACGAACGAATAACCATCAACCCTCACGCTATACACACTGCAGAGAAGGGGTGTGTGTCAGGGATTTAACCCAAGTATTTAGTGCATAGTCTGGTGTTTAGGAATTGTGCACCAACGCATTTCCTACCCTGCCGGCCAACTGCTGATGAAAATTTCTTCCACTACCAGGACAGGAACCAGCTAACCCCGTATCAACGCCGGACACCATCACGGCGCCACAACCAATTGAGCCAACGGGGAGGGCGTTCTCCTCTTTTACTACTGTCCAGTTGCCACCTCTACCTTGCAGACTTCCTCATCTTTCTCTCTTCCATTTATCGCTGTTTTTCGTCGATGTCTTCTTTGATTCAGATTTATAATCCCACATTTTCTTTGACTCTTCGCAGATACTCTTCATGTTTTCAAGTTAATGGATTGCAATCTTCCTATCCTATTCTGTTCTGGTAACCAGAAGGTCTTTGATTCGAATCCCGGAATTATTACCGGTTCTCAAACTTGCATTGACCTTTGGGGAAGCTTTGTTTTGTTCATGTGAAGTACTATGATTCAGACTGTATGACTCCTTTACCACGTATAATCACCGGGTTATATTAGGATAGCTCTGAAAGTGGCAGATTGCGCTGCATATTGAGCGATTAAACATTTCGTCGGGGTCTCCGGGACAGTAAACCGAGCCTGGCTGATTAGCGATAACGTTCTGGTCTCGTATTTACTTCAGTTTGTTCTCCGATCTTATTCATGTTTCGTTTCCAATTCTGTTCTGTACGCTTTCAATTCACTTAGTCATCTAATTACACCTTTTCTATTTGTTTAAAAATTATCTTAAATAATTTGAATGTTTAAATTTCTTCCCCACCTACTTTTGCGTTTTTTGGTTAATTATTCATCACTTCACCTGGTAATTTGTTCTCATACCTGATACCTTTACCCACAAAAGAAAATTTTCCCACTCCCTTATGCATGAAATCGAGTGTCAGCTAGTGGTCATGGTCATTTTTCCCTTCCATTCACTATTCCTAATTCTTCGACCAATATCTTTCCACGCCCCATCACCAACATATGCCCTGTACATTCCCAGCACTCTCTTCACCCTCCCCTGTCCTCCAATGACTCCTAATCCAGCTCCTTTATCATATTAGTTACTGACTGGGTTCTGCGATAATTTTCACAAACAAATCTAGCTGCTCTTTTTGCACGCCGTCCAACTCAAGTATTTGATACCCAAAATGTGGGTCTCAAACTACACCACTGTATTCAGCCAATGGTCTGACCAAAGATTTGTAACCCAATTCCCTCATTGTCTGGTAAATCTTCTCATCACCATGTCCAGTTTGCCGAGGATATCATTTATTACTTTTTAAATGCAATGACTAAAGCTGCTCTTGATGCAGATGTTGACCTGCGATAGTTTCAGAAGACACTAATCTTTTCTTGAATGGTACGGCATAGTGGGCTCTAGTACTCCTATGAACCTGTATTGTTGACGCTTAAATTTGAAGAGTTTTAAAATTCTGTACACCCGAAATGCCACACGATGGTGGAATGGTCACAGTTCTTCCTATTTGTCTACTCTCTTGCTGAAGTATTGATGCCTATAAATCGTCTTCACCATACTCTGATGATCGTTCTGACCGTTGATGATCACTAAACTGGTTCTTCATGGAACGACAAACCCGTTTTCTGGCATCATTACAGCTGTTTCTGCTTTGCTAAAATTACGAGTATATCTAAAGCCTTGTTCACCCTGTTGTACTTGGTGCTCCATTTTCTATACTCAACAAACAGTGCCCAGTTCGTTCCAATCCGTAAAATACGACGTGTATTCCAGAATTCCCAACTGGGCAATGTTGCTACGCCAAATAGACACGGTTCCAACGCGTGCATCCGGCTGATATTTGGCTGTTGGGGCTGGAGACGTGTTAGTCAAGCCGTGGCAGTGTGCCCGAGCACTGGGGTAAAGATAGACCGACTCGCTGGCCACGTGCCTTCTCTGTCATCGGCTGCGTGTGTTTCTGTTGGGGCTCAGGAATCTCTCATACCTGAATACCTGCGCGGTGCCGTAAGCAACCAGATGGAGCGACCGAGGTGACTGGTCTGGTACGTCAGTGCTTCCAGTGCTTACCTTCAAAACTCAAGGTCTTAGGTTCAGATCCCGATGAGGCCAGGGGCTTTTACTGATCTTGTTTTGATCGTACCGGTATGCCGGGATGGTCCGTGTTTCGGATTCCACGTTGAACTGTAGCCCAGCCACGATGGAGGCGGAAAGCGCGGATAATTTAAATTTTGTCAACAAGTCGCAATACGAAACGAATTTACTTTTTAGCGAATGAGCTAACAACTTGACGAGCTGAACCTACGGAAGGACTCTCTACTTTCATGTAGCCTGAGTTTGATGAGGTAAATGTGATAGTTGGTCGTTAATTGCACATTAATTTGTAATTCATCCCATATCGAGACAATGGCGTTTAATGATACCTATTCTACATTTTTTTTTTTTTTAAATGTGCGTTAAAGTCTACGGGTGAGAATAGAAGTGAAAATAAACAACTTCTCTTTTTGTTCATGTCAGTTAATAAACAGTTAACAATCATCCAGGCCTGCACTATCATCACAATAATTGCCGTCTCTCTATTTCCGTTGCGAGGTTGTTTTGTACTGAAATATATTCTGCAAAGTCTAAATCTCTCCATCTATATATTACTATAAATTTGTAAATGGGCTGCGTCAGTCGGTCGCTTTGACCAGGTATCAAGTAAAAACTACTGCACCAATTTGGGCGGGGTTTTCATGGTTTAAAAGCTTATAGTCTACCTTAAAATCTGCAGCATATCTTATCGTGACTGGGAAACGGAGCAAGCAATAATATTTCGTTCCTACCGAGAACAGATAGGAACCAAAGATCACACTGCGTCTCACATATGAACACTCCTTTACGAGATACCCACCATTGTCTTTTAATTCCATTATTTCATATATTTTTCTGTCTACGTAACTTTGGTCATTTATTTCTTCAGTTTCCTGAAATATATAACGTTATAATAGACTTAAAACATTGATAAAACCGCTGCATCAAACAGTAACACTTCAAAAAGTGTAAAAGTGTTTGTGGTATTTAATTTACGCTAAAGGTTACAAAAATACTGCATTGCATACGGTTATGCATTGCTACTAGAAGAAAAACAAAAGTCAAACGCATTGTTACGCTCACCAAGCGGCAGGAAAGTTTCTTCAGAGCAAATCAGCAGTTTCTTAATAGTAAAAACATACAAAATCAAGCAAATACAAAAGAAAAAAAAATCTATGGAATGCACACACAGTTGCTTTCAGTTGCATCATCACCTATTTCTACTTATTTACTCGTTAGTGTCTGCCAGAAAAAAAGACGTTGTACTAACAACCTCTTACTGCAGCTCTGCAAACTTATGACCATAAAAACACATTAATAGCAGAGATATAATTTATAAGCTGAGAGTTTTCTGCTTACATAACACACAAAAAATACTGTATACCTTACAACCTTTGAAGAAACTGTTCGCGGGTATAGCACCCGAAGGACATTGTTTTTCGTACTTATTGTCTATGTTTTAGTAAGGGAAGCCATCTCTACCTCTAGTATTCATTGGCTTGTGCGGAAAATGCTTAACAGTATGGCTATCATGATATCATTGCATTATCGAGCCACGCCTCGTATAATGAAATGAAGTAGACATCAGGAAATAACATACGAGACTTCGCAATCCAGCTACCACTGCATACTTCCAGAAGTTCTCCACATTAGCTGTAAGTGTGAATAGGGAAATACTGTGAATTGATTATATACAGAGTGCAGTATTTGCTAATACAACCACGTAGGGAAATATCAAATAGTTTGATACTAGAAGGTTTGCACGCAATTTCTAAGCGCTTTATTAAAAAAAATCAAAGGGAAACGACGTCAGGTACACAGTAAGGTGGAATAAAAGCTGCGAGACAATTTCTTCATTAATGAATAAAGTTGGAATCAATGGCTGAAGCAAGGGTGGTATGACAAGTAGTTTAATTCCAGGGCAAAGAGCTTTGAGAAGAAGCAGAAACGCTTTTAGCATAAGTCACTGATTTAACTCTTAAAAAAAAGTTTATAGAACTGTATACACTGACAAAAGTCATGGGGATACCCTGCTAATAGCGTGTCGGTCCTCGTTTGCCTGGCGAAGTGCAGCAACACGACGTGTCATGGACTCCACTCGTTGAAGTCCTCTCGAGAAATATTGAGCCATGCAGCCTCTATAAACGACCATAATTCCAGAAAGTGTTGCCGGCGGAGGATTTTGTGCACGAACTGATCTCTCGATTATGTCCCATTCGGGCGATCGCGGTGGTCAAAACCGATCACTGGAATTGTCCCGAATGTTCTTCAAACCAATCGCGAAACAGTTATGCCAGGTGACATGGTGCATTGTCATCCTGGAAAATTCCATCGTTGTTTGGGTACATGAAGTCCTATGAATGGTTGCAAGTGGTCTCCCAGTAGCTGAACTCCATGTAAACACAGCCCACACCATTATGGAGCCACCACCAGTTTGCACAACTTGGGTTCCATGGCTTCATGGGGTCTGCGCCACTTTCGTACCCTTCCTACCTTACCAATTGAAACAGTGACTCATCTGACCAAGCCACTTTTTTCCAGTCGTCTACGGTCCAACTGATATGGTCACCAGCCCAGGAGCCGCCGCTGTTGGCGATATCGTGCTGTTAACTAATGGCACCCGAGTCGGTCTTCTGCTGCCATAGCCCATTAAAGCCAAATTTCGCGGGACTGTCCTAAAGGACACGTCCGTCGGACGTCCCACATTAATTTCCTTCGGTTAGTTCACGCAGTGTTGCTTGTCTGTCCACACTGACGAGTCTACGCAAGTAGGAGGAGACTGTCTTTCCTGGAACACCCGTGACGTCACAAGATGGCCGCCCGGAGGAGGTTGTCTTAGCTGGAACACCTGTGACGTCACAAGATGGCCGCCCCCCGTTGGTGTGACCAAGATGGCCGCCGAGCGCACCGCCCGGTCGTATGACGTCACACGTTAGTTCCTCGACCTGTCGCACAGATGGCGGTAGCTGCCGGGCTTGCGCATATGTTAGTTCCCCGATCTGCGGATAGATGGCGCTGCACCGCTAGTTCACAGATCCGCTGGCAGATGGCGGGCTTGCGCTGCACAGTTAGTTCGCCGATCCGCTGGCAGATGGCGCGACATGTATCATTTTGGTCTCCGACAAATATTTGCCACTGTCCTGGAATGCGGACGTCAGACAAAACTATGGATTCGTCTATCACTAGTGGTCGTCGGGTGTTGCGTATTCCAATTCCACCTTTACCGAGTAACTTAAATATAATTAAAGTCTTATCTTCGAGGAGTTTAAATGGACCCATTGGTTTAAGTAGACAATGGACGATTAGTTCATCCATTAATCGGGAAATCGAGTATGATGGTCTCCATGATGTCACGAATCCACTTCCTCTCAGATGTATACTGTTTGATACAGAAGTGGGTGTTGACGTCACTGCCGGAGTATAAAGGTCATCCCACCAGCCAGCTAGCCCTCAGTTCCCGGTCGGCGATCGTCAAGTCCAGTTCACTATGGCTAGTGAGGTTCTCCTGTTTTCAACATGCTACAAGTTAAACAGCAGTGACACCAAGCGTATCACTGTTGGTTTGTCACCTAAACTGGAATTTAATCCAGTAGTTGTACTCGAAAAA
>CM061918.1:108140585-108215576 GCA_031002005.1 Vandiemenella viatica
TTTATTTTTTAAATAAAAAATCTTGCATATTTAAAAAACGTTTTTTGAACAAGAAATATTTATTAGAGAATTTAATAGAATATTTTTTATATGAAACCCTCAACATGTGATAGTAGATCTCATAGCTTTTTTCTGCGGATTAGTTAGTAAAGACCACGGAGTAATAGGCCTACATTAAGCGACCCTCGAGAGAGAGTTGTGATATGCTGCTTATTGCCGACACATCTGTGGCGTCGAATCACGTGACCTGGCGGACCCCCAACGGACCACTGTCCACAACTCAGAAATAACCACCTCTCCCCCCTCCCCCGCGCCTTCCCCCCCTCCACAACCACGCAGCGCCTTCGCCTCAGTCCGGCAACGACACCGCCCGGGGCTCGAACTACGCTCCACAGCAAAGGATTATCGACCTTCTCAGCACCGCCTGCTAGGCTCCAGCAACCACAATGTGTCTAGTAACGGATACCGGTCACTGCTTTAGGCACTGGTAAGATTTTTCTAACAACATCATATCATCCTACTAAACTTGTCAAAGTCCTAATAACATAACAGATGGTTAACACGACTTTTTGGTTTGTTCAGTGTTGGTACTCTTTTTTAATTTTTTAAAAAAAAATAATTTTTACAGCAATAGAGCGTATGCTCCGGTGGCAATTTCCCTACACACCCATCTTCCCCCTTTTCTGCACTCACCTACATTTGCCCTCAAAAAATTTCAACTTTAAATTCTTTCAACGTTTTTGGTAAGATATTCATCACTTATTTAGGTAACTTATTCCAATCCCTGACACCCTCACCTACAAAAGAAAATCCATAAAATGTGCCAGCTTGTGGTCATGGTCATCTTTTCCCTTCCAGGCATTACTTTTAATTGTTACACCAATATCTTTCCACGCCTCATCACCCAAATACACGCCTTGTATGACCCTCTTGACAGAACCCGGTAGTAAACAATGACGTCACTCCTATTTATCTGTTCCGCTATGCAATGATTACCACACAAAGCAACGTCTCGGGAATTGTTGATAGTCGAGTACTTTGCTGTTGTTTTTTCCAATGTCACTAATTCTATTGTTCTACTAGAATTTTCCCGCTCTTTCGCCCCTGCGGATCTTGTGCGCAGTAATGCGTTTTATCTTTCTTCTGGTAAAGTAGAAGCGCTTCTATTATCTTTGTAACTTTTACCAGTAATTTCATAACTTCGTTACGGTTGTGGGGGTGTAGCGTTTTTCGCGTATCCTAACGTACTATTTTCCATAAGCCTTCAGAAAAGGTAACCAAAGCTACATTGTCAAAAACAATATTAACAGAGGGTGGAGTGTTCGAGTTGTAGCGCGGTCTTGGTGAATATCTCGTAGTGTTCGCAGTGTGATCTATGCAACCTATCTGTTCTCGGTAAGAACGAATTATCATTTGTTTCTCCGTTCCCCTGTGACTTAAGGTACACCACAGATTTTAAACTAGATCATAAGCTTTCATTCTATGAAAACACCATCCAGCTCGGTTTGGTTGTTTCTTCGGGATACTTTATCAAACACTCAGACACACGCCGTTTGCTAACAGATTTGTAATAGTATAGGTGATTGTAGCTGTTACTGTGTGTGAAGATAATGGTGCGGCATGACTGGTGTGTTCAATGCGTTGTGCAGACCTGTTCTTCCTCCAGATAAAGGTAGTAAACAACCTCAACATCTTCTAAACTAATCAATAGGGTTCTGATCTTTATGACCAAAAAAATATGCAGGCAAATATGACATTAAATCTGGTAAATAGGACCTAATAATAACAAATTACGACCAAAATTTAAATTTACTAAACATCAAAACATGCTCAATAATAAATCATTTATTTTATTTAGTAGCGTCGCTTTAATGTAGGCAGCATAATTTGCTTCCGTGCACTCACTGCACCATTTTAAATCGCTTTGTTGAAGTCACTTTAATTTCACATAATTTATAGAAAAGAACTCTTTCGTCTGTGCTAAAATACTCCTCTCCAAATTCCTTTACGTAACCGCCACAACTTCAAACTTTCAGAAAATTTAGTTTTCGGCATGGTGGTACTCACTGATCCACTGCAGATTTAACACCGACAAAGGATTATTTTCAAAAGTATTGGCGACAGTGAGACATTAATTGATGCGGCTCGACACCTGCTTGCTGCTGCTGTATTGTCCAGATTAAAAGGCGGGGCGGAACATTGACTTGTAGAGAGTGACAATAATGCATAACTGTAATTCTTGACTGATGAATTCTGACCAAATCAGTAACAATTATCGTGCGTTTTCCTCCAATGTATAGCAGTAGTACAATAATTATATTAATTTATTCTCATCTAAAATTCCTAGTGAATTCCTGGTACTATTAAAAAAATTACCAGACGTGTCCTGAAAATATGACCTTATTACTATAAATATTATCGCAGTATGAACAAAAATAGGAAAACGACCTGAATATGCTATATAAAATACATTTAAATACAATATAAAATTTTCAATCAGTGTTTAATTCAGTATTATAGTTCAAAGAGAAGGCAAGAAAAAAATATGACTTGTCATATAGACCCGAATCCTAATAATCGGCAACAGAGTCGAATTCTGTTACCCCATATGCTTTGTGGAGAGGTTGATGATTTAACCCTCGTCCATGATAATCAGTACGGTGATTAGGAGCCGTCCTCGTTCAGGAAAATCGTCGATCAGTCGCACATTTGGGACATGACCTGAACTTTGACAGGTCAACCATCGCCACAAGTCAAGGTCACAACGAGAGAGCTTGTAACTTACGCATCATCATTCGCTCACATTTTTAACAGAAAGCGAAGGAACTAAACTTGCCAGAAATGTGCAATGCAGATCGCGTGGCTAGTGTTATTTTAATAGTAACAGCAGTGGCGTAGCTAGGTCAACAAGGACCCCGCTGCAAAAAATTGATGTTGGGTCCTCAGGCCAGATGGGCGACCTTTTATTTTTTGGTTTGTGTTGTTGATAAGGGCTCCCTGAGCTGAGGATGGGGGCCTTGAGTTGTACTTAAGGGCCCCCTGAGCAGTGGTTGGGGCCCCCCTGAGCAGTGAAAAGGGCCCTTAGTGAAGGGCTTCCTGTGTCTCAGGGGCCCCCTTAGACGACTGTAGAGCTGAAAAAAAATGTCGGCAGTTTGCCATGAAGGCTCGTGGGCCTCTAAACTGCGCTTGGGGGCCCCAAGAGGTGCGCTTTGGGTGCCCCAGAGGTATGCTTGGGGGCCCCCTGAGAGTGAGGGCGCCGGTGCACTGCACCACTTAGCCCCATAGTAGCTACGCCCCAGAGTAACAGTTAAGCGATAATCTCAGTTGGAGCAGTAAGTTTATATACAGGGTGATTCAGGAGGAATGGTAAATATTGAAGGAGGTGGCAGTATGAACAATATAGAGTAAAAAAGTTCTTATAAACATGTGTCCGATTTCCATCCGTATTGGAGGTACAGGTGCTGAGATGTTAAGCATAAAATAAACCACAGATAATGATCAAGAGCACACAAATGACTTATTGAAGTACTTTAATCATGCAAAACACACGCATATTTTAGAAAAGTTCAAATTAAATATTCGAAAATACTACCATGAACTTCAATACAGTTTCCGTCTCTCTTCGCAACAGTACGTGTGCCGTCAATAATGTGTTTCAATTTGTGTATTGAAGTCGATGGTGGGATTTTCGAACATTTAATTTGAACTGTTGTAAAATATTCGTGTGTTTTTGTATGAATAAAGTTCTTCAATAAGTTGTTTGTCTGCTGTTGATTATTTTCTAAGGTTTATTTTATGCATAAAATTCCGGCATCTGTATCTACAAAATTTAATGGAAATCTAACACATGTTTATATGAACTTTTTTACGCAATATTGTTCAATCTATCACCTCCTCCAATATTTGTCATTCATTGTCAATCACCCTGTATACAACTATTCAGATGCTTCCCCGGGAGTTTTTTATCTTTTCCACATCAGATTATACAAGCAGTATTGCCGAAGACAGAGAAATTAACGGCCTGAAAGGTTTCGCGTCTTTTAATTACCGAATGGACAGTCGTGTTTACACTATTCAATTGACCAAAGTTGTGTTTAGACGCACTTTGAACGATTTAGTGCGCCGTAAATTGCTTTGCTGAGGTGCTGTTTGTATTCCGGACACAAGGTTCCAAGTTCACGAGTTTAGTTTATCGTTTGCTTCGCTTTTACTGTTTCGAACCGTATCGCTGTAGCTCCTCTGTGTGTCACAGGCCTTTGGTTTCTAAACCAAGTAGGTTACACGACTAAAATTAGCGGATTTTATGAGTTTCGTATTTAAAATTGTGGATGTTTTATGTTCTAGAGCAGCCTTTCCCAACCTTTTTCAACGGCGGACCCGTTACAGTCTAGCCAAATACACCTTAGTAATTATAACAATGATAATAATTGGAAATTGTATATTCTAGAACTGTCATTTGATGGCTCGACTCGCATCTCACACATTGTGGCCACAGTTAACGTGTTCTCACGCCTCAATTTATGTTTCCGTAATTATTAATTTTATTTTTAATTTGTCCGCGGACAACAGGTAGCGAAAAACTGTTCTAGAGGGATTGTATAATTTTTATTGTTTGTTTTGATTCTGCCATGTGGCGTACCTTTATTTAATGTTCGTCAATTTCTTTCACCGCAAATTGAGTAGCCTTAAAGTTGTAACCAGGCCTACCTAAAAAAATAAAATGATATGACGCAGAAACTTGACACTTATCTCCAATATCAACCAAATCCTGTATTTAAACAACAAATACTAAAAATATTTCAATTTAATGCAGTAGTTTTCCTTCAGAAATTTAAACTGAAGTGGTCCCTTTGCCTTCCGCAGTAGTCGAAGTGTATTTACGTGTTTTATTGTTTTGTACGGGTGTGTCTGATACGTTTCAGTGTAGTGTGTTGTATGTATTGAGAATAAATTAAAGATGGAAGAACAGAGAGAGTGAAACCCGGTGCCGGCCCATTCAGGCCTACTCTTCCGAAAGACACCTGAGGGTGCTAGTTTCCATCCAACGAACGAATAGCCACCAACCCTCACGCTATACACACTGCGTAGAAGGGGTGTGTGTCAGGGATTTAACCCAAGTATTTAGTGCATAATCTGGTGTTTAGGAATTGTGCACCACCGCATTTCCTAACCTGTCGGCCAACTGCTGATGAAAATTTCTTCCACTACCAGGACAGGAACCAGCTAACCCCGTATCAACGCCGGACACCATCACGGCGCCGCAACAAACTGAACCAACGGGGCGGGCGTTCTCCTCTTTTACTACTGTCCAGTTGCCACCTCTACCTTGCAGACTTCCTCGTCTTTCTCTCTTCCGTTTATCGCTGTTTTTCGTCGATGTCTTCTTTGATTCAGATTTATAATCCCACATTTTCTTTGACTCTAGTTCTTCGCAGATCCTCTTCATGTTTTCAAGTTAACGGATTGCAATCTTCCTATTCTATTCTGTTCCGGTAACCAGAAGGTCTTCGGTTCGAATCCCGGAATTATTACTGGTTCTTAAACTTGCACTCGCCTTTGACAAAACTTTGTTTTGTTCATGTGAAGTACTATGATTCAGAATGTAGGACCCCTTTACCACGTTTAATCACCGGGTTATATTAGGATAGCTCTGAAAGTGGCGGATTGCGCTGCATATTGAGCGACATTTCGTCGGGGTCTCCGGGACAGTAAATCGAGCGTGGTAGATTAGCGATAACGTTCTGGTCTAGCATTTACTTCAGTGTGTTCTCCGATTTTATTCATGTTTCCTTTCCAATTCTATTCTGTACGCTTTGAATATTTATTGCTAATATCGTATGTGAATTTCACAACTTCTTTTCGCTATCAGGTTTATAGTAGCATCTTCTACCAGGAACGATTGTTCTAAAAATGGATTGCTCTTAGCTATACGAACATAAAGTTATAGAATTGAACAAAATTTAAAAAGGAGAATTTTCAATCCTTGAATCATTTGAAGAAAATGGACAGATAAAATATCTTCCCTTCGAAAGTTAATAGTAAAATTAGATGAACTTGCGAACAAAACTGCAAAAATCCCTGCTGTTATTGTAATTATTAATTTAATTGCGATGGAGCACACGCTCCTGTGTTAATTCACTTAGTCATCTAATTACACCTTTTATTTTTTATTTTTTAAAATATCTTATGTAATTTGTGTGTTTAAATTCCTTCCCCATCAGCTTATGCATTTTTCGTTAATTATTCATCACTTCACCTGGTAATCTGTTCCAATACCAGACACCTTTGACCACAAAAGAAAATTTTCCCACTCCCTTATGCATGAAATTGAGTACCAGTTTGTGGTCATGATCATCTTTTCCCTTACATTCACTATTAGACCAATATCTCTCCACGCCCCATCGCCAACATATGCCCTGTACATTACCAGCACTCTCTTCACCCCCCTCCTGTCTTCCCATGACTCAAAATCCCGCTCCTTTATCATATTGTGGTGATTTATTTCTTGCTTACTTATGTATGTAGTTACCATTTTTCACCTTTATCTCATATTTTATATAGCTAGCATCTACCTATGAAGCGATGCGTAAGTCATTAATTGTTCTGGTAATACTTTTATTTATTCAGTTAATGGTTTAACAGCTTCCACCAACACCAGTTGTAAATACGACCGTTAATCCTTAAATCGGATTTCTCATATTAATATTTCTCAATAAACATATCCAACTTGCGAACTTAATATATCGCCTCTACCATATAGGGCTTTTAACATGTCGCTCCTGGCAACCAACAACATCTCAAAACAAAAGTAACACGAATGTAACCCAATCTCAAGGAGTATGCATATTAACATACTTGCATACTACATAATAGTCCATAATATAACCATATGATCATCACAATATCAGATGCTGACTGGGTCCTGTGATAATTTCCACAAACAAATGTAGCTGCTCTTCTTTGCACGCCGTCCAAAGACACCCAAATTGTGGGTCCCAAACTACTCCACCATATTCAACCAATGGTCTGACCAAAGATTTGTAACCGAATTCCCTAACTTCTCTGGTACATCCTCTCATCACCCTCTCCAATTTTCCAAGGATATCATTTATTCATTTTTAAATACATTAAGTAAAGCTGCGCAGTCACTCTCTTGATGCAGATATTATGCTGCGATATTTTCAGAAGACATGAATCTTTCCTTGAATGGTACGGAATAGTGGGCTCTAGTACTCCTATAAACCTGTATTGTTGACGTCTAAATTTGAAGAGTTTTAAAATTCTGTAGACCCGAAATGCCACACGATGGTGGACTGGTGACAACTCTTCATATTTGTCTACTCTCTTACTGAAGTATTGATGCCTATAAATCGTCTTCACCAGACTCTGATGATCGTCCTGCCCGTTGATGATCACTAAACTGGTTCTTCCTGGAACGACAAAACCATTTTCTGGCATCATCCCAGCTGTTTCTGCTTTGCTAAAATTACGAGTATATCTAAAGTCAATACCAACAACTCCAGGACCAAATGATGAAAGATCTTGCCAAGAACGGCTTCCCCCTTCCGACAAACGTAACCCTCCTACTTTCCAACAACAACAAAATAATACTTAGCACCCTCGCCAGATACTTAAAAGATGGAGGGATAGAATTCTAACCAATCTTGGAAGTTAAAACAGGAAATGACTATACTTCAAACATAAAGCCCAAACCACAGCACAACACCATTTCCGCGAAAGCACAACTAGCCTGGCAAAATTACAGTATCCTCACCAATCTACCGATTGAGGCCAACACCAGTTAGATCAACCCTCTACAGATGATTTGTCAAAGAAATACTGCGATTTAGACAAATCAATAGAAAATAATGGATATACAGAACCGACGATTACTAAGTCTAGTTGATGTATTGTCTAGCAACGCTTTTTAGATTACGGTACTCAAGAAGGCACTTGAAATTTGAATATTGTAAATAGCATATTCATTCAACAAGATTGTAAAAGTTAACCTAATATAGATAAGGAAATGTGTAAATAGATAAGTTACGCAAATGGATGTAAGAAGCTTTGTAAAAATGTAGAATGGCTGTATGGTCTCAAACCGAATGCCAATAAAAAAAAATATCGAAAGTCCTGTTCATCCTGTTGTACTTGATGCTCCATTTTCTTTAGTCAACACGCAGTTCCCAGTTCGTTCCAATCCGTAAAATACGGCGTGTATTCCCAAATTCCCAACTGGGCAATGTTGCTACGCCAAATAGACACGGTTCCAACGCGTGCATCCGGCTGATATTTGGCTGTTGGGGCTGGAGCCGTGTTAGTCAAGCCGTGGCAGTGTGCCCGAGCACTGGGGTAAAGATAGACCGACTCGCTGGCCACGTGCCTTCTCTGTCATCGGCTGCGTGTGTTTCTGTTGGGGCTCAGGAATCTCTCATACCTGAATACCTGCACGGTGCCGTAAGCAACCAGATGGAGCGACCGAGGTGACTGGTCTGGTACGTCAGTGCTTCCAGTGCTTACCTTCAAAACTCAAGGTCCTAGGTTCAGATCCCGATGGGGCCAGGGACTTTTACTGATCTCGTTTTGATCGTACCGGTATGCGGCGATAGTCCGTGTTTAGGATTCCACGTTGAACTGTAGCCCAGCCACGATGGAGGCGGAAAGCTGATTTAAATTTTGTCACCAAGCCGCGATACGAAACGAATTTACTTTTTAGCGAATGAGCTAACAACTTGACGAGCTGAACCTACGGAAGGACTCTCTACTTTCATGTAGCCTGAGTTTCATGAGGTAAATGTGATAATTGGTCGTTAATTGCACATTAATTTGTAATTCATCCCATCTCGGGACAATGACGTTTAATGATACCTCTAAAAATTGCTTAAAGTCTTCTATATTTAAAAAAATGAAGCATTAAAGTCATCGGATGAGAACAGAAGTGAAAATAAACAATTTCTCTTTTTGTTTATGTCAGTTAATAAACAGTTAACAATCATCCAGGCCTGCACTGTCATCACAATAATTGCCGCCTCTCTATTTCCGTTGCGAGGTTGTTTTGTTTTTAAATACATTCTGCAAAGCCTTACTCTCTCCATCTATATATATATTACTATAAATTTGTAAATAGGCTGCGTCTGTCTGTGACTTTGCCCAGGCATCACGTAAAAACTACAGCACCAATTTGGGCGGAGTTTTCATGCTTTAAAAGCTTAAAGTCTAGCTTAAAATCCGCAGCATATCTTATCGTGACTGGAAAACGGAGCAAGAAATACCATTACGTTCCTACCGAGAACAGATAGGCACGAAAGATCACACTACATCTCACAAATGAACACTCCTTTACGAGATACCCACCAAACAAGACGCTATTAAACAGATAAACGTTATTGTCTTTGAATTCCATTATTTCATATATTTTTCTGTCTACGTAACTTTGGTCATTTATTTCTTCAGTTTCCTGAAATATATAACATTATAATAGACTTAAAACATTGATAAAACCGCTGCATCAAACATTAACACTTCAAAAAGTGTAAAAGATTTGTGGTATTTAATTTACGCTAAAGGTTACAAAAATACTGCATTGCATACGGTTATGCATTGCTACTAGAAGAAAAACAAAAGTCAAACGCATTGTTACGCTCACCAAGCGGCAGGAAAGTTTCTTCAGAGCAAATCAGCAGTTTCTTAATAGTAAAAACACAAAAAATCAAGCAAATACAAAAAAATCAAAATAAAAAAAATCAATGGAATGCACACACAGTTGCTTTCAGTTGCATCATCACCTATTTCTAACTTATTTACTCGTTAGTGTCTGCCAGAAAAAAAGACGTTGTACTAACAACCTCTTACTGCAGCTCTGCAAACTTATGACCATAAAAACACATTAATAGCAGAGATATAATTTATAAGCTGAGAGTTTTCTGCTTACATAACACACAAAAAATACTGTATACCTTACAACCTTTGTAGAAACTGTTCGCGGGTATAGCACCCGAAGGACATTGTTTTTCGTACTTATTGTCTATGTTTTAGTAAGGGAAGCCATCTCTACCTCTAGTATTCATTGGCTTGTGCGGAAAATGCTTAACAGTATGGCTATCATGATATCATGGCATTATCGAGTCACGCCTCGTATAATGAAATGAAGTAGACATCAGGAAATAACATACGAGACTTAGGGAAATACTGTGAATTGATATGATACAGAGTTCAGTATTTGCTAATACAACCACGTAGGGAAATATCAAATAGTTTGATACTAGAAGGTTTGCACGCAATTTCTAAGCGCTTTATTAAAAAAAATCAACGGGAAATGACGTCAGGTACACAGTAAGGTGGAATAAAAGCTGCGAGACAATTTCTTCATTAACGAATAAAGTTGGAATCTATGGCTGAAGCAAGGGTGGTATGACAAGTAGTTTAATTCCAGGGCAAAGAGCTTTGAGAAGCAGAACGCTTTTAGCATAGGTCACTGATTTAAGTCTTAAAAACAAGTTTATAGAACTGTATACACTGAAAAAAGTCATGTGATACCATGCTAATAGTGTGTCGGTCCTCCGTTTGCCTGGCGAAGTGCAGCAACACGACGTGTCTTGGACTCCACTAGTTGGAAGTCCTCTCAAGAAATATTGAGCCATGCAGCCTCTATAAATGTCCATAATTCCAGAAAGTGTTGCCGGCGGAGGATTTTGTGCACGAACTGATCTCTCGATTATGTCCCATTCGGGCGATCGCGGTGGTCAAACCGATCACTGGAATTGTCCCGAATGTTCTTCAAACCAATCGCGAACAGTTATGCCAGGTGACATGGTGCATTGTCATCCTGGAAAATTCCATCGTTGTTTGGGTACATGAAGTCTATGAATGGTTGCAAGTGGTCTCCCAGTAGCTGAACGCCATGTAAACACAGCCCACACCATTATGGAGCCACCACCAGTTTGCACAACTTGGGTCCATGGCTTCATGGGGTCTGCGCCACACTCGTACCCTTCCATCAGCTCTTACCAATTGAAACAGTGACTCATCTGACCAAACCACTTTTTTCCAGTCGTCTACGGTCCAACAGAAATGGTCACGAGCCCAGGAGCGCCGCTGTTGGCGATGTGGTGCTGTTAGTAATGGTACCCGAGTCGGTCTTCTGCTGTCATAGCCCATTAAAGCCAAATTTCGCGGGACTGTCCTAAAGGACACGCCCGTCGGACGTCCCACATTCATTCCTGAGGTTAGTTCACGCAGTGTTGCTTGTCTGTTCACACTGACAAGTCTACGCAGACGTCGCTGGTCGCGGTCATTAAGTACCGGCGGTCGACCACTGCGTTGTCCATGATGGGAGGTTATGCCTGAACTTAGGTATTCTTGGCATACTCTTGACAATGTGGATCTCGGAATGTTGAATTCCCATGCGTCTAGCTCCAACTAGCATTACCGCTTCCGAAATCCCTTAATTCTCGTCGTGTGGCAATAATCACATAATCAACCTTCTCACACGGAGCATTTGACCACAAATGAAAGTCCTGCCCAGGCACTGACCATTTATACAATTTGTAAGCGACATTACTGCCATCTATAAATTTGCATATTGCTATCCCATGACTTTTGTCACCTCCGTGTATGTGTAGCACAACGCTTTATGGATGTTAATATTGGTCCCGTAAAGACTGGGAAATTTTTGCTTTGGAAATGTTGAGCTCAGCTTCCCAAGGATGCTGAAAATCAAGTGGAGAGGGACCAGTATGAAACTAACGTGTTTTGGAAATGAGGGACGTGATAAGAGATTTGAAGAAGTGTTTGACTGAAAGAAGAGACGGGATGAATAGTAAGTCACATTTTGTCATTGATTGACTTGTTAGTGGAAGGAACAACTGAAGATAAGAAATGTCAGGCCGACAAAGATTAGAACATATTGTTGCGTTGTATCAAATTAGAAACTGTGGGCTTGAGGGTGTAATGTGTGTTTGTTTACATGGAGAGCTGATCTGAGGATAGCAAGTGATGGTGGATTGCATCAAACCAGTTGACAGAGGAAAGGAAAGTTGTGACACATGCTGCGCTAAATAAATAATGTTCGTATTGCAACATTTGTTCTGAAATATGATGAGATTCCGAGGAATATGAAACTCATCACAGATACGACGTCACGGATATTTTGAAAACAGAGTTGTGAAATTTCCGTATCCCAGTCTGCGAAACCTTTCTGGTCTGCCCTAAATGTTTGTTCAATGCTCTACAATAATTATTAATATTCTCCTTTCAATGATTAGGGATTTTTTTGACCTGTTCTTCTTCTGACTTCAAGGATTAGTTATTTTAGTTCACATATACTTCTCCCTTCCCGTATAAGTGATTTTATTTCAACTGTACTTCCTCCCCCTTCCAAGATAAATGATTACACCTTTTATAATTCTCTCTTCCAGAATTAATTATTCTATTTCATCCGTTGTTCTTCTCTCTTTCAGGGTTAGCGATTTTATGTCACTTTTTCTTCTTCTCGCATCCAGGATTAGTGATTTTATCTCACATGTTCTTATCCCTTCCAAGATAGGTGATTTTATTTCACCTGTTGTTTTGTCTCTTCCAGAATTAGTGATTTATTTCGCCTGTGTCCTTCTCCCTTCCAGGATTAGTGATTTTAATGCACCTGTTCTTCTTCCTTCATGAATTAGTGATCTGATTTTACCTTTTCTTTCCCTCTTTCTCATTATTAGTGATCTTACTTCATTTGTTTCGGTGGGTAAGGCCTCCGTGTGGTTCTCTTTCCTCTTCGTCTATTTAAAAAATTTTGATTGGGAAATTTATTATTTGCCATATTTTCTACACGATGGCGCATTTTATTTCGTTATTCATTAATCTTGCTTCTCAAAGAGAAAATACGACAGTCATTTCTATCTTCTTCCGTATTTCTTTTACTTAGCACATAAATTTCATTTGTAATGACTGGATTCCAATTGTTCCTTTCCTTGTTGCCGTTCAAATCTCTGCTCCATACGGCATTTTAGCCATGGCCGTGACTTTGTAGAACTTAATTTTGATTTCCTTCATCGTTTTTATGCATAAGACGTTTCATATAGTTCTGCAGGCCGAATTGAATGTCCATTTTACCATCCATTTCTTTCTTGGAATCAAATGCTAAACTCTGGAGTCGGAATACCTGCCCTATTATTTTGTCGTTCACAACTGTTTTCAGTCTTTCTTTTGAAGGCCATTACTTCCGTCTCTGATGCTGGTATTTTCGTATTGTATTCGACTGCAAGCTTATTTTTTTCCTGTTGGATAATGAATGGGTCGGCAGAGAACAAAATAGTGTTCGAACATGTCTCATAGTTAATTTTTATTAAAATTATTTTATTTTGCATTCCATAGTGAGATTGTTGGTATGTAAATTGTAAAGAACTCGAAATCTAAAAACACAATAAAATAATTGTTGCCGATTACAATAAACTGTCATAAAGAAAGTCGAACTTTTGTTGGGCTATTAAAATTAAATATTGAGTGAAGCGCGTATACAAAATAGAAAAGAAGTTTATCACATTTACACTTTACAGAAGCTTGTAGTATGGAATACTTGATGCCAGAATGCAATCCGCTTGAACTTTTTGTTTATAATTTACGGTAATTGTTTCAAAAATATTCTGTACACAAGAATTAAATAATCTCGGCTTCCGCTAACCCCTGACACTGCCGCTACCAAAGCGGTTGTTGTGCACGGCGGGTTGCGTCCTCACCAACACAGGCGCTGCGGCGAGGTAAGCTGCGTCCCATCAGGTCGGAAAGCAATTTTAACCTAAATTTTAAACAAACAGTGTGTTTTGACATAAAATGAGTATCCCATCAGGTCGGAAACCAAATTTTAGCCTAAATTTTAAACAAACAGTGTGTTTTGACATAAAATGAGTATCCCATCAGGTCGGAAACCAAATTTTAGCCTAAATTTTAAACAAACAGTGTGTTTTGACATAAAATGAGTATCCCATCAGGTCGGAAACCAAATTTTAACCTAAATTTTAAACAAACAGTGTGTTTTGACATAAAATGAGTATCCCATCAGGTCGGAAACCAAATTTTAACCTAAATTTTAAACAAACAGTGTGTTTTGACATAAAATGAGTATCCCATCAGGTCCGGAAACCAAATTTTAGCCTAAATTTTAAACAAACAGTGTGTTTTGACATAAAATGAGTATCCCATCAGGTCGTAAACCAAATTTTAGCCTAAATTTTAAACAAACAGTGTGTTTTGACATAAAATGAGTATCCCATCAGGTCGGAAACCAAATTTTAGCCTAAATTTTAAACAAACAGTGTGTTTTGACATAAATGAGTATTTTATATCAAAATTCGTAAAATAGGTTTTTTTTGTTTTCTGTCGTCAGCCTCTCGACTGGTTTTGATGCAGTCCTCCATCCCTTCCTATCTTCCGTCAATCTCTTCATCTCTACAAACCCCTTACAACCCTCGTTCTCAGTTACCTGCTTCATATATTCTAATCTCTGTCTTCCTCTACAGTTCTGTGGCCCTCCACTAACAAGTTAACCGATCCCGCATGTCTCAAAATATGACGTACTATCCAGTTTCTTCTTTCTGTAAGACTGTTTCACAAACTTCTTTCCTCACCCATCATTTCCAAAACTTTCCAAGTCCTAGATCAATATTTGAAACCAAAATATTCTCTTTTTCGTGAAAACTTTTTTTGCCAATGCTATTCTGCTTTTAACATCCATTGAAATCATATTAGTGGATATGATGTTTTTATCTGTAAAAAAGACATAATATCCACTGATAACGTACTCATCGCAGTGAACATGGATTAGTCGAGAACTGATATAATGTACGGGATTAATTGCATTGGATCGTACACTACGATGGCAATTTTCCCGCACATTCACCTATGATTTATGGGCATTATTAGTAATTAGTATTCTTTCGCTGTTTGAGGTACGCGGTGGAGAGATTGGGGGGCAGGTGGGATTATCACGAGCAGGTGGCATGATTTCCGCTTGGATACAAACTTCCAGTTTCATTTGAGACTGCATGGAAATGCTTCTCCCATCTACGCGTTTGGATAACAGTGGCGGGATGGATAAGAGCTGGGGAATTAGGTGTCATAACACTTCACTTCTCCAATTAGTTGTAGTTTGACCTGGCAGTTGGTATAAAATGCTTGGCGTCAGCAAGGGACATGCGACCGTAAAACCATAAGCTCCAAATTTGACCAGGCTAATGATGAATAAGACTCAATAAATTACGTGAGGTGTTTTTTCGAATTTCCGGAACCCCCCCCCCCCTCTGGTGATATCTGGCCGAACCTCCACCCCACCCCCCCCTTCTGGTGAGATCTGGTCCGTAAGAACCCCCCCTAGAAATCGCCCTCGCAACTTTTTGAGAATTTTTTTTTTAGGTCTCACCCTTCCAAAATCCGGTTACATTCCCACTTTTAGACGAAATACCCCCCTAAAATCGACTTTCACGCAATTTCATTAGGGGGCATCCATAAATTACGTGAGGTGTTATTCCGAATTTCCAGACCCCCCGTCCTCTGGTGAGATCTGGCCGGACTCCCCCCCCCTCCCCCGTCTGGTGAGATCTGGTCCGTGAGAACCCCCCCTAAAAATCGCCCTCGCAACTTTTTTAGACCTTTTTTTTTTAGGTCTCACCCTTCCAAATCCGGTTACACTCCCCACTTTTCGACGAAATACCCCCCTAAAATCGACTTTCACGCAATTTCATTAGGGGGCATCCATAAATTACGTGAGGTGTTAATCCGAATTTTCGGACCCCTCCCCCCCCTCTGGTGATATCTGGTCCGTGAGAACCCCCCCCCCCCCACTAGAAATCGCCCTCGCAACTTTTTGAGACCTTTTTTTTTAGGTCTTACCCTTTCAAAATGCGGTTACACCCCCACATTTCGACGAAATACCACCGTCAAATCGACTTTCACGCAATTTCATTACGGGGCATCCATAAATTACGTGAGGTGTTTTTCCGGATTTCCGGACCCCCCACCCCCCTCTGGTGAGATCTGGCCGAACCCCCACTCCCCTCGGTGAGATTTCACCGGACCCCCCCCCTCTTATTTCACCTCACGTAATTTATGGACGCCCCCTTACAGGCAGGCCAAAATGATGGGAAAAGATGGTGATCAACATACACTGATCAGCCAAAACATTATGATCACCTACTTACCAGGTAATTGGTCCACCTTCCGAACGCAATACAGCAGCGATTCGGCGTAACATGGATTCTACAAGCCCTTGGTAGGCTTCCAGAGGTATCTTGACACCAGATTTCTACGCACAGGTCAAAATTGCGATACTTGTGTTCTGGAAGCACTAGAACTGTACTCTTCCGTCAAATCTGCCACAGATCACCCTCTATTCTGCTTTACAGAGCGGGCAAGCCTCCGACCTCCACGTTCTGTGATGTGGCGTGGGTGTCCACCACAATGTCGTCTACTAGTGGTTTCACCGTCTTTTAAGCACTTTCCATAGATTCTCGCTACAGCAGCACGGAATAGCCAACCAGCCTCTCCGTTTCCGAGATGCTCGTTCCCAGTGACCGCGCCAAAAAAAGGGAATTTCGTGATCTGTGCGTAGAAATCTGGTGTCTGGAAGCCTGTCAAGGACTTGTAGAATCCATGCTAAGGCTAATCGCTGCTGTATTGCGTTCGAAAGGTGGGCCAATATGGGTGGTCATAATGATTTGGATGAACAGTGTATATACTCGGCAAATTTAAAAATTATGGGTGGCAGAGTGTGTTCAGCACCGAAACTAGTCTCTTCGCTGTGCATTCCAACCCCGAATGGCACGAGGGAAGAAAGAGTTCATATCAGCATCAGTGCGGCTCCTTATTTCACTAACCTTATCTTTACTGTCATTGCGATTCAAATGGGTTGGTGGACGAAGTATTTGGGTGGGAAGTGATCTTCTCCACCACCACAAAACAGGTACTGACCTGTTGAAATTTGGATTAACTGCTTCCTTATAATGTCCTCTTCACGTTTTGTATTCTCCTTTTTCGGAAAAGTCGCCACGAATTAAATTAAAAATGCTGAAATATGACATTGCGACGCAGCTAGTAGATGCCGCCGGCGCTGGGAAATCAATGATAATCTTTTGAAATGTTGGTTTAATCCTTTGTTGTAATATTTTCTTGCCGTTTTAGCTTCACTCTGTTGTAAAACGTCGTATGAAATTAATAGATACAAAATATTTATCCGAAATTCAGTACAACAAGGCTTACCATCTTTGAATCGATACAACCAGTCAGAAACAATCGATTGCTTCCGTTGTAAACAAATGCGCCGTTTCCGAGATGGATGCCGCAGAACGAATTCCCCGTAAAGTTTTTACTCTTGGTGCAGACCGAATTTCACTATGACGAAACGAACCTGTTTAGGTTGATATGATCCCTGTACCGATAATTTTTGTGTCATATTTGCAGTGCTGCTAACATTTCGCAGTTACGGAGCGTCCCTCGGCATTTTTAATTTAATTTGTGTTGACTTTTCCGAAAAAAGAGAGCGCAAAACGTGAGGATGACATTATAAGTAAGCAGATAAAACAAATTTCAACAGGTCAGCACCAGTTTTGGGATGCTGGAGAAGATCCCCTCCACCCAAGTATTCCACGACACTCGTAAGTGAAAGTGGGAGTACGCATGTTTTCCAATAAGTTTAAACGAAACGTGCGTCGTCTATCTACCAGAGACTCCCAGCCCAATCTACTAATCAGTTCTCATCTCTATACATGTTATTACCTCCTTTGTGCCACTAGGAATGCGAAGAAACCTCTTTCACTCGTGGTTTGTGAATTTTGGAATGTAGACATTACTATCACTTCACCTGATAAACTTATAGCTATAAGTAAGAACTTTCCTTATGGCTGAAGTTAACAGGTAGTTTATAATCATGGTCATCTGCTTCCTTCCATGTACTACTACTAATTCTTCTAGTAATACACATCGAGGTGTCATTGCCAACATGTGCCTTATACACACTTTTGTCTTGCAGTGACTCCCAAGTCCCAACCCAACTTGTTTATCATATCCGTTACCGAGTATACCCCTGGCTAGGGTTCTTGGAGTGGGGTTTTCGAACCTCAAGGGTTTCGCCAATTGAACGTAGGGGGCTCGCGAGAAGATTTATGTTATGGTCGCTGACTTGGTATCTAAAGAGTGCAACACGCAACATGGTGAATTGAGATTGAAAATAAGTAAAATTGCTCCTAAAATCGACTCAACTTGCTACAAGAAACAAGTCCATCAATCAAATTAATTAATAACATATTATTCTTTTTTTTTTTTTTCTTTTTTTTTTTTTGCTATCGTCAGTCTTTAGACTGGTTTGATGCAATCCTCCATCCCTTCCTATCCTGTGCTAACCTTTTCGTTTCTACATACCCCTTACAACCCACGTCCTCAATTATCTGCTTCATACATTCTAATCTCTGTCTTGCTCTACAGTTCTTACCTTCGACTGTTCCCTCCACTAACAAATTAACCAATCCAGCATCTCTCAAAATATGACCTAAAAGCCTGTCTCTTTTTCCTGTAAGCTTCTTCCATAAACTTCTTTTCTCACCCATCATTTCCAAAACTCGTTCATTTCTTACTTTGTCTGTCCACCTAATTTTTAGCATTCTTCTGTAGCACCACATTTCAAATGCTTCAAGTTTCTTTCTTTCTGGTATTCCTAAAGTTCATGTTTCGCTACCGTAAAGTGCTGTGCTCCACACACATAGAGTTTTAAAAAGTTCTTTCTAATTCCTAGATCAATATTTGAAACTAAAAGGTTTCTCTTTTTTATGACTGTTATTTTTAGTCAAATTAAAAAAAATAGTTTTTAAGGGGTTTCGTGATTGTCTGGGAAATTTTATAGGGGTTAGTTTGAGAAACCGTGCTCCAGGAGAGTTCGAACAGACAAATGTAGCTGCTTTCCTCTGCTGCGTTTGCCTTTCCAGATCTTACACTGAACAGCTGCGGTGTTGACATCTAATAAGGTGTCATTACGGTTTCTTCATTTGTGAGTTCGGACTTTCCACTGCTATGTCGTTAAATTATAGTAATAGTTTATCCTGATTCGTCACTTTCCAGTACGGTTCCAGTACTTAACATGCTAACAAGAAACCGTTTTAAAGCTGGGAGAATACCCAAAATTTACTGGCATACTCTAAAAATCTTGTAACAAAAACACGCAGGCTCCAATTTGTACAACGCAGTGTAGATGGTTTTTCAAGTAAACACTGCAATTTTTTTTTACATTCCTATTCAAACAACGCGCATATTTAGCGTTTTTTTATCCCATACAACAGTCCCATTTTTATCCATTTTTTGGCAGTTCTATCATTACCGTGGCGCCGCAATCTGATGAATTCTTGTAGAACTCTACGAAACAAATCAATAAAGAATTAATTTTTTCGCTATCTCGCTTGGTTTTCTACATATAGCATGTTAAAAAACAGTTATAGGTACAGTTCCTTGTGCTTTTGGTGACAATTCTTCTGGTCCAGGCAGTATTTCAATCTAACAGCATCCACTAGGAAGAAAATAAAACACCTATAGCGCATTTTCATCGTGCAGGTGTTATGGTTATGATGATTTTTTTTCTGGTCCAGGCTAGTTCTCGTCCTAACCTCTTCACTTTTAAGGTATAGAATCTCGAGAAATAAGATATATATATATATATATATATATATATATATATATATACAAATATTCGTTATTTTCGATTTGTCTCATCGAGTTAGATTCGAATTCATTAGTGTATATCAAATTTGGTTATGGCGAAATTTTTCTTATAGTCCAGGCCGCATTTCAACCTAACAACGTCAATTTTGAGATACGATATCTCGAGAACAAAGCGGGCTATCAAAAAAAAAAAAAAAAAAAAAAAAAAAAACAAAAAATTATTCTCTGCTTTCAATTTGTCTCGTCGAGTTATATAAGAATCCATCATCAAATTGCGGCGCCACGGTAATCGAAGAGTCCACCATTTTTCTAATTCTGCCTCTATTTTTTGATGTGTATAGATTCTGACCTTTTTCAGTTACAGCAATAATAAGAAGAAACCTAGCGTGGTGGTGTAACGGTTAGCGTTCTGGTCTCGCATTCGGGAGGACAGCAGTTCGAATCCCCGTCCGGGCATCCAGATTTGCGTTTTCCATGGTTTCCCCAAATCACTCCAGGCAAATGTCGGGATGCTTCCTTCAAAAGGCCATTGTCGAATTACTTCCCATTCCTTGCCCCCCTCCCCATCCTTTTCCGTCTCTAAAGACCTCGCTGTTAAGAGACGATAAGCAGTTTAAAAAAAAATAAGTAAAATACTGAATAAAATGTAATTAAAAACGAACTACGTAAATCCAGCTAGTTTGGTGGAAGAACGACACATAAGAAGACGAACAAAATATAGGAGTGAAGTCTCTCTCGAGTTATATTCAAATAAAAACTTTCACTGAAAGACTAGTACGTCTATTAATAAAAAAAAAAAATACGTTTCGGCGATCAAATCCTCTGTTGCCATTGACAAGTGATAATTGTGAGAGTTTGATTGCTGATGAACGTTTAAGCACGTACTCACTCAACTACTCTTCCGAGAAAGCTATACACTAGTGAGGGGTCGTTCGCGAGTAAATCAGTTCACTAAAAGTGAACGGTAGTTCTTCTAGGTGAGTCGGTCATAAGTCGGCTAATTCCGAAGATCAAGAAGAGCTTGTTCACGTTGGTTTTGTGGACTGTTGAGCTAAAAAAAAAAGGTCTACTAATTGCATCAAAGTCGATTTAACGGGGGTTTTTCATCGAAAAGTGGGGTGTAATCGGATTCTGAGGGGTGAGACCTAAAAAAAGAAAAAGGTCTCAAATAAAACTGAGCTAGTGAACCGTTCAAAAGAACTAGTTCTTTTCGTGGAGTGATCAAATGAACACCGCTCTTTTTAGTGAGTCACTTTGTCCACCTCTACTATACACAATATACAATATTTCAAATACCTTGTTAATCATGATACCGATTAAGTTTTTTTGCACATAGTTTTTACGCATCGTCGACGTCGATGACATTAGAGACAGCGTGCGATTGGGGGTAACGAACGCTAAAAATTTGGCAATGTCATTTTGAAGGAACCATCCTGGTTTTCGCCTCGACTGATTTCGGGAAATCACAGAAAAACTGAAATCTGGAAAGTCAGAAGGAGATTCGAAGCCACGTCCTCTCCAATGCGAGTCCAGAGCATTACCACTCACCCACGACGCTCGGTATACAGCACGTAGCAAGGCGGTAAGTGCTGTAACATAAATTTCTGTTGACAGTTTGGTAAAAATTGGTGGTTGGAAGGGGGCGTCCATAAACCACGTAGCTCCATTTTGGCCTCCTGTGAACCCCCTTACCCCCCCGTAACCCGACTTGGCTTATGCCTCTACCCTCCCCCCCCTCTACGTGGCACGTATTTTTTTTTTTTCTCCATCGATTCCAGAAGACATTTCTCTTATCTGACTATCGTAAATTAAATAACGGAAATAAATATTCACATGTTGTTGTGTGTTCTGTACCTTATTTTAACTGTGACAATTAATATGAACGAAAAGCTACGTGGCCTGGCTCTGAACCCTCCCCCTTCCTTCCCCCACCGTAGCCCAGCGTAGCTTTCCAGCCAACCCCCCCCCCCCCTCTTTTTAGACCGAACCATGTAGTTAATGGCCGCTCCCGAATAAGAGGGAAGGGGGAATAAGATAAAGTAGAAAGAAAAATTTAAATTGTGTTGGTATATATCTACAAGGAACTAGCTGAAATACGTAGACAAGGTGTGAAGCCAGAAGAAACAAAAAGAAAATAGCAATTTATTTTGATACGTGCTTTCTTACACACGAAAAAAAAAAAATACTCTTCCTAATGCTTGAAATCGAGAACTATTTTACGATTATGGCAGTTTCTTTGTTTCCTCATACTGCTTCTAATTTCTCACTCTATATCCATTCAGGCCTTTTAACCCACAGAACTCTTTTTACCTGCCTTTTTATCTTGGAATGACTCCCAAACCACTTCCTTTGTCATTTCAGTTTCTGACTGTGTTTTACGCAAATTTCACAAAAAAGGCAGGGAACTCGTGCGTCTGTGAACGATCTAGTTTAGCGCCAAATTAAACTGTAATCAACAACAGCATTTTGTCCCAAATTGATAGAAACGAGGTGGAATAAATTTCGTTAAACAACGTGAATAATGACAATGTCGCTAGCCATTAGCGTCAGAATTTACAACCTCTCGGAACCTTTAGGGTATTGTGGCGTGTTGAATCTGACTAAAAACTGGCGTTCCTATTAATATTCTTCGAAACTTCTACTGATTTTTTTTTTTTAACTTATTGCTTTGCGCCTCGTTGACGTCGAGTTAAGATACAGCAGGGTAGTAGGGAATATTTAAAACAACTAAACAAGGACTTAATAACAGCAAAGAAAATGGCTAAAGATGGGTTTATGAAGAATATTGTCAGCGCAGGAGGACCATTGACTGATGCATCTAGAAATTTCTATGACTATATCAGGAAAATGAAGCGAAGGTGACGGGAAGGAATTCGGCCATTCCCATTTGCAGGAAGCATCCAGACATCGCGTAGAGTGATTTGGAGAAACCATGGAAAACCCAAATCAAGATGCCCGGACCGGGATTCGAACCAGCACACAGTGGGGCGAAATCTCAAAAAGCTGGCCAAAAGTCGAAAAATAAAGTTTTTATTCAGGGAATTTTAAGTATACAGCTGGGTAGACTGACTCCCAAAGTGTCTGACTTCACGGTTAGAATAGGTCCGAGGCTTGACGCAGATGCTGTACATCATTTGAAAGGTGACCGTTGAGCGAGCAACTATTGCGAGATACAAAGGAAGTAAATCAACCGTTACTTTGAACTGGTGTAAAAGTTTTCAGTTTTGAGCAATTTTCGTCATTCAAAATGGACAGAGATCGTGATGATGAGTACAATGTTTACATGTATTACAAATACATAAAAAACATTTAAAGTTATTTATTTAATAAATAATTTTTAAACAAATTTGAACACTTAATTTGTATTTTTCTTTTTCAAAAATGAAAACAGCTATAAGTTCCACAGAGTCCCACAACGAACCTTATTTTAACCTATTCTCTACTATTTATCTATTGAAATCTCAAAAAAAAAAAAAAAAATCTGCTATAAACTGCTATTCCACAATTCATGCAGCTTAATTTATCTGCAGTTTACCGGTATTTGTTTTTGGTCTTTTCCAATTTCATGTGTAAATTGTAAGTTATTGTCATAGTTACTACAAATATTTAAAGTATAATGAATTTTTATTTTGGTATTATTATAAAACTATCATCTACATATCTGAAATAACACATCATTTCAAAATCTAGCTGTTTAAAACATTGTTCTTCCAAATTTTGCATAACTAAGTCCACTAGAGTTGGATACACCTATAGGTGTGCGAAATTTTTGGTTATAACTTAGTCTGTTATTGGCGAATTTAACTTAATTAATACGATATACTGAAGAATATCAGACGAAATTAACTTCCTCTTTTTAAATAATCTTTAATAATACCTGTGTGTATGGGGTTACTTTTAAATAGATTTTATGGGATATAAAAGGCAAATACAAGTTATATTTATTGCTCCAGAATCTGCTGGTCCAACCAACGAGAGCGACGATAAAGTTGGCTTAATACGAAAGGAAATAGGAATATATAGTACACCACATTTTTATCCACAAAAATTTATAATTAAAATTTTTTCAATTTTTGAAACCTATTTAAATTCTAACCCTCTTTATTTTAGTCTGCCATATTGAATCCGCCATTTGTTCTTTTTTGCATTGTTAATATTGGAATCGATATCAGCAAGCTTATTTAAACCCTGTATACAAATTTGTATGACAATTGAAACATTTTTAGACCTTTTTTAATTTTTAATCCGCCATATTGGATCCTCTGGTTTTTTGACATTGGAATCGTAATCAGCGTGCTCAAAACAGATTTTGTACAAAGTTTCATTAAACTTGGATAACGTTTCCATATTTTGACCAGCTTTTTGAGATTTCGCCCCACAGCGTCCTCCCTAATTCGAAGCCGGTCACCCACCACGCTTGGTGCTGGATTCTACTACGGCATTCTACTCGGAGTGATATTCAAATAAAAGAATCTTTTCGTAGCACAAATTCTTACGGGTTGTGGCGAAGGGTGAGCATACACTGGTCATCTGCAACAATTTTCAATTTAAAAGAGTACAGCTTTATGAGAGCTTCAACACGACAATCAACTAATCGTACATAGAGACTACAGACAACACAGCCGTTAGCCTCATCTAATATTTTTCTCATGGCTAGATGTACTTCGTTTCTTCTTACGTTATCCGCAAAAGTAGATGGAAGAGGAAATTAACATTCAAATTGTAAAACATAATTTAAAAAATTAAAAAGGGGGTAAGGGTGTAGACATATTTGTTGTCTTCAATATTCCTCAACTAAAATAGTAGTAATAAACACTCTCCAATTTTGAAACATTACATCACATTGAATGGCGTCTAACATTACTACCTGCCAATCGGAACTTCTATTTCTACTGATTATTATACACACGTTCGCCTCAGTCAGATGGTTATTCAGGGGCGTAGCTACTGTAGGGCTAGGCGGTGCACTGCACCGGGGCCCCTACGCTTACAGGGCCCCCAAGCATACCTCAGGGGCCCCCAAGCGCACCTCTGGGGCCCCAAGCGCAGTTTCAGAGGGCCCCACGTGCCTTCACGGCAAACTGGCGAACCTTTTTTTTTTTTTGTTTAGCTCTGTCTAATGGGGTCCCTGAGACACAGGGAGCCCCTCACAAAGTGCCCTCACTGCTCAGGGGGCCCCCAAGCCCAGCTCAGGGGGCCCCTACCAGCAACACAAAGCAAAAAAAAAGGGTCGCCCATCTGGCCTGAGGGCCCAAAATAAATTATTTGCACCGGGGCCCTTGTTGACCTAGCTACGCCACTGTGGTTATTGGAATAAAAAATACTTTTATTATTTTATCCACACACTTTAATGAACCGATAGACACAGAACTTTCCAACCACCGACTGATATTTTCCAATAAGTTCAATACAATACCAGCAATTATGATTATCGGAAGATTGCTAGTTGTTTGGCCAAAATTGAGACATGTATATACCAACTAGTCACATTAATTTCAGTTCAGCACGTAAAAGAAACAGTTTTCTTTAATCACTTTATATATAGTGACAACAATAGTCCTCCATATTTGATAATACACTCGTTTCTCCACGAACGACAGTTTTTGTTTCGTCGACACGGCAATGTGAAGTAGTTTAACTTGTCGCAGTGTAATTATAATTCCACATACTGTGAACATAACAAAACTTTATAGCCGTAAAATTCTGTCAGGATAAGTTCCCACTATACCAGCGAACATCACGGAACTTATTAAAATACATTAGCAAAGATTCCACTTTTACAATCAATCCAGCGATACCAATCTGTAGCAATCGAGATTACCCTTGCATGTCCCAGAGCAACATGATACAATAATTAACCAAATAATAATAATAATAATAACATTAGGTTGGCCTTTAATTAGTTATCTGATAGGGGGAGTCCATTAATTACGTGAGGTGTTTTTTTCGGAAATCTGGAACGCCCCCCGAGTGAGATTTGGTAAGATCTAGCCGGATCCCCCCCTCCCCCCTCCTATAGTGAGGTGAGATCTTGAAGGACCCTGTCTGCCAAACAACCTATGTATCAATTCTGTGACGCTTTCATAAGAGCTGTAGCAAACAGTCACGAATCGAGCGGCTCTCCTCTGCACTTTCTCTAACGCGTCAATCAATCCCTAGTGATACGGATCTCAAACTCCATATTACAGTAATCCAAATTTTCTTTGTATGAGCATTATAATTCATCAAAATACGACCTATCAATCGTAATATAGAATTAGCCCTACCCATGACGGAAATCATGTGCAAGTCCCACTTCATGTTGCTTTGTACTATTACACCCAGATGCTACAGAGAATCCACCGTGCCATCAACTAAACTGTTAACCTGCTAAAGATAAAGTTTATCTGGAGGTAGATACTTATTTTTAAGTTGGGTAAGCTGGGTTGGACAGTGACAGGTTTAACCTCGCCTCTTTTCCAATATACACTAACCCAAAGGTGCAAGATGCTAAACGTAACCAGTTGACTCAATATGAGAACTATAGTACACAACTACATCATACTGAGTCTATAACATTCTCCATCCTTCCTTCACCATCAAACAGGTTATACCTTCTACGTCGATAATTATCGAATGTCTTGTTTCTAGGTTGGCGCTGCAGCCACAGGTGAAGAGAAAAACGACTCCATTGTCGAAACATTCCCGTCAACAACCATCCTAAATGTTAAGTGTTTCTATTACTGTGACAGAACAGTGAAAGTTGTTGTAGGTGTGAAAAATCTAAAAGTACAAAGTTCAGCTGTCATCCGCTGGTGAGTTTAAACTCCCCCCCCCCCCCCAAAAAAAAAAATGGTAGAGTTTATTTTTCTCTGGTGCGTTAATTGAAGGCTTCCTTAAACACTTTCAATTTTGATTGGCACTGTAAAGATTTAAATATTTCATATGAACCAAGATCTGGAAGAAGCTCCAATGTCACCATAGTGAGGTGCCGTTTTTAGTTTACAAATACTGAATATTGAAGGGACAGTGATGTCAATATTCATTGCATGACTTACGGTGTCCGCAAACCCAGAGATTCTGTAATAACCATCCAGCTCAGTAAGGATTTCAGTTCGCCAGTGTAGATATTATAAGTGATAACTGAACCGAGAAGGTAAGTTTCTGTGATAGTCTCGTTTGTGAAGACGTTGACTCGTGGATGTAGTGCACGCAAGTCGATGAGCAAACTACTGTGCTCATGCGCCGGTCGACGCCGCAGACGCCACCGTCGAAGTTCATCGGCGTCCACTCGCACTCCGACGCCGACGCCCCGTCCGCAGCGCCGCCGTAATTTCCCCCGCGACGATGTCCTCAGGGTTCCTGGTCAGTGGGCGCCGACCAAGCGAGATGAGGAACCTGCCACCGTGGTCCATCCCTTCCCCGATATCGTCTCCGAGCAGAACACTGCTACCCGAATCGATCAACGTAGGAGTTCGGATCAAATTGGAGCAAGTGATCACCACCCCACTGAGAGTATTGAGTGTACAGTGAACACCGCGGCAGAGTTAACAAGTAGAATGGACGCCTCGTCAACGGCGGCTGCTTCCAATAGGAGTTCCAGTGGTGCAGTCGAAGACCCCTGCTCCACAAAGGAGGAAGACGTTTGGGTGAAGTACGACCCATCTTCCGTCATCTTACCACGTCGAAACCAGAGCGGGGCGATCTCCCGCGACTTCCGTCGACCAGGTCTGGTCCAAGGCTGGAGCGAGGAGACGTCTTCGCGGCGGCGCGTGGTCTACAGACGCGATAAACTCAACGAACGATGACAGTGGCGATATCTGGGTCAGAGCTAAGCCTCCACCAAAAAACAGGAGAGCAGCCCGAAAAAGAAGACTCCAGTGCGTCTACTACTCAAGTCAAGCAGAAGAGTGCGACGCTAGATGGAACCACCACAGATATGTCCAAGAATTCTCAAAAAAGTGGAACTGGGAGTTCTTTTATGAACTGGTTCTGGACTTTGTTCAGAGGAAAGCGCAGGACGAACCAGTACCAGGCATCTGCTGACAGAGTTGAGCTGCAGCCTCGAGCTGAAACTGCTCCCACGTCCAGTAGTGTTCCCAGTAATGTCCCGCTGGGTGAGGCAGCTTTGGCTATACTGACTGGAGACGGTTTCCGGATGATCGACGACGAAGGCGACGATAATTATGGTGATCGTCATAGTGAAGTCGAAAACTGTGCTGCCGCTGGTAACGAACTTACAGATTCAATTTCCAAGCGACTGCAGAACATCGACGAAGTTCTGAGAGTGGTGTACGAACGTAATTTGGCCTCCGTGAAGTCGGCCAGTTTACACGCCTTGGGGCGGTCGACGGAAGTGGAGGACCAAGACGATCAGCACTGGAGATGCGACGCTGATAGGCCATCCAGCATACACGTAGTTAACGAACCCAAGAAAAGGAACGTTACCAGCGTGACTTCATCCTCGGCATCCAGCTACTACAGCCACTCGCGTTCCGACTCCGAACTGACCAACGATGACGAGTTCTGGACGCTGGGAACCTCGCCGCCACCTAGTAGGGGAAGGAAGAAGGTAAGTGACGCCTCAAACCGACTGATGAGCGAGCCGGTCTTCACCACGACTGAGTGCGCGAGGTACAAGGTCGGCCGCTTTCTTCAGGAGAGTAACGACGCACAGTGGTTCGGTCACTCGGACAGATCGGTGTGCGGCGGTCAACGGGAGGTTTCGGTGCCGTCCGATGATCAGCCCAAAGACACCACCACGGCTGACGCGCAGCCTAGTATCGAGCAGAGAGTTTCTGAGATAGCGCGCAGCTTCAGTGCTGACCTCCGTTCCATCAGACGTGACATAGACCAGTGTCTGGATGCAGTGAAGACTGCGGTGGAGCCCTCCGAGGTCGAGCACGATCCGTACCTCACCGGCTTTGTCGAGGACCGCATAGACGATGTCCTAATTACATCCTCAACCAGTGACATGGAAGCTGATGAGTGGGAAGGTTTCGATCCTGTAGCGTGGTCTCGCGAGAAAGGTCTTGGTGGTGCTGACTGTGGTAGCAGCACGAGTTCGTCTTCGTGGCGATGGTTGGCTAACCTGCGGCAAGGTGAAGCAGTTGAGGGTGGTTCTCGGGACAAGGTTTGGCTCGATATTAAGCAGACGTTGCAGGAACTCGTAGACAGCAAGGATATGGAGCTGCTGAACGAGTTGAAGGCCGCAGGTTGTTCTGAGCAGACTTTGATAGATCAGTTTTATGTATTCTCAGCTTCAACCGATGATCATCAACCACATGAGCCCGAAACAGGAGTAGAGGTTTCTATAGACCATCACGTACCACCCTCGCCCGTTGAACCAAATGCGGAAGTACGTCCCAAGGAATTAGAATCCCTTGGTTCATTGCAGCAAAGTTCTGACACTGGTGTCCGGATAGTCGACGTACAGTTGAAGCCGTCTGTAGGGGAAGTATCGCTACTTCCTGAAGAGTCATCTCGCTCGCAGATTGGTAAACAAAAACAATCTGGCGTCGGAATTTTGGAAGCGGAACCATTGCTTGAAGTAAAACCAAACTGTGTTAAAACTGTAGAAAAAGAAAGTGGCGATGTACCGTTGATCAAGGAAATGGTCCCTAGCTTTTTTCAAACACCGTCATTGTGCACACATTCTGAAACAGATCTTTCTACAGGTGTCAGTCGCAGCTCTGATTTAGCAGCAAACTTGAAGACGCCAGTTACTCCGGTGCATACAGAGACGATTTCCGAGGGAATCGTGGATACACATCCTCTAAATGCGTCGCATTCAGGACAGGAATTACGTACAGAGTCTGACTACGTACAACCCGTATCGTCCTCTGAAACTATTGAAACCTGGACTCGCTGCCTAGAGCAGTTCACATCGAACATCATTTTTGACCACAGCAGTGATGCAGTACTCAACGATCCCTCAGAATTGGAAATCGTAATACAAAGCAAACCTTCGAAAAAGTCCAGTAGTGAATTACAATCTGTAGTACATGATCCAGATATGAGTAAGCTTAAACTATCCACAGAAGCCCAATTTCCTCCGAATATGGACACCTTATCTTTTAATGAGATACCTGAAACCCAAAGTCTTATAGATATAACTTCATCCTCAACCGAACAACGTGTGGTTCCTGATTCGACTCCACCTGAATTGCTGGCTTTTCGCTCTACCATAGAGCCTCTTGATCCATCTGAAATGAAGAGTGCTGATGACCAAATAGGGGTCGAAAAGGAGGTTGACATTTTATCTGATCTTGACTGGATGAAGACCAGTCGACAGATAGCAGATTCACCCACAGCGGCCATGGTTTTACCAGACATCGTCAATGAATCGGAACAGAAATCTGGCTCATTCTCGAAGATGCTGATCCACGTAAAAGTGAGTGTCTGGAGAGAGGCGTAGAGGAGAAACTTCGGAGTAACCAGTCAGTGCATCTACCGGGCGAAGAAGACGAGATATTTGCGTCACCTCCACCAGATTCACAGATGACTACACATGAGAAACAGTTTCCTCCAAAAGGAGAGGAAAAGAGTTCAAAAGAAGTTTCCTCTTCCATCACGGACGATCATTCAATATTAAAGAATTGTGGATACTTGAATGAGGAAGACTACTCCAAAGAAGACAAGATTTTGCAGACGAATGAGATGCCTTGCATCAAAAATCCCCAAGATGGTAATGAATCGCAGCTTGAAAAAACTGAAGAGAAATATGTGACACCAAAAACGTCTGATTTCTGGAGTAATCCGTGGATAGGAGATGATGTCTTTGAAATTAAACACAAAGTGGATACCCCGTCCAGCAGTGACAAGGTTTTTCAAAGTGAGGCGTGGATACCTGTGGAGCGACGAATGTGCAATAACGTGGAACCAGTTGCCGTATCTCTTCCCGGCTGGACTAATGATACCACGCAAGCTTCTCCCAGTAGTACACCACATGATACACTAATGGATGAACAGTATCATGGCTCAGTGACAGAGGATTCATTTAAATGTCCTGCCGAGAGCTGGGGTCATATACAACCTGAGTGGTCACCTTGGACGGACGAAACTTATACAAAAGGCATGTGTACACTGACAAGAAAGGAGTACGCCAGGGAACCTTCATCTCGTGATACTTCAGATACCTTGCTCGATCTCAGCCCTTCGAAGCTCAGGATAATAACTGGGTATTTCAGTCTTCATCAGATGATGCTAAGAAAACTGGCGACGTGTGGAATTCTTTCATATGGGCAGGCAATGGCGGCGACTCGGAGAACAATCAAGTTGTACAAAGCAGCGAATCTGTCACTATTTTGGGCGAAGCTCCGGAAACACCTGTTAGCGCGTGTAGCGATGACTGGCCACAAGTTGAAAAATCTTTTACGACAAGTTCACAAAAAGATGGTTCTCAAAATTTCGGTCCCTTGTTCCAGCATACCGAACCCAGCCAACTTGGAACTGACTCTTCAATCGGTGGACAACGTCTATTATACGAGCGTCGGATTATGGTGGATGGCGTAGAGATTCCAGGCACTGCAGTTACCAGTATTCCTCCAATGATATCTGGAGACACTTCTGAGAGCGTACCTCCCGATAAGAAATTTTGGCAACTGAAGGGTGAATTCACTGAAAATCAACTTGAGAAGTTGATAGCTGCTGAAGGTATAGGCTCAGACGTAACTACTGAAAACCTGAAACAGTGCTTACAAACCTTGAAGGCAGCTGGTACGTCAGAAAACACGACAGTGGGAGATTCTATCAAGACTCCGAGTTTTGACGGCAAAATTAGCTCTTTAAGCGGAGACACTGGTCAGAATCTGCAGGAGGTGATCATTGAGAAAATAGGGTCAAATAAATCGCCACGACAAAAGGGATACAGCGAAAGTTCCTCTGAAAGTGGCGACGAAATAGACCTAACCGGTGATGCGTCACTCAGGCATAGAGACTTCGTTGTGCATCCAATCACGCGTCAGTTGATGGGTAGGTCAATGTCGTTATCCTCGGAAACCACGAGTCCAGTTAGCAAATTACAGTATAGTGGAGACAATCTGACGGAGAGGAAAAGCTTGTCGACAGCAGAGACCTCTCCAATGGAAGAGTCTGGGTCTTCGGAGACAGAGTTGATAGAAGCGAAGTCGCGTAGTAAGAGTTTTTCAGAAAACTTCGTCATGCAGTCAGCATGTGATGGAAAACTTGGGACAGAAAGAACATCTGTGGAAGAAATGGTACGGAACGTGGTGATGACTGATGATGGTGAGAATAAGCAACTGCCTGAGGCAAAGGACACTGCTTCAAGTGAACAGACTACAACGGTTCCAGTACTTTCGGTTCTGGAGCAGTACGAAACTGTTATCGTCGATAGAGATCCGCTACTTGGTAAGGAGTTTACCATCGTCGTGAGCGGTACTGCGAGAACGAAAGAGGTGGACAGGACCTCGACTTCTGATTCAGGTAACCAGACACCGTTACCAAGAATAACCGTGGATGAAATAGACGATTCTTCATCCGATATCAGTGCGGATGATCCAAGTTCCGACCAAGACTTCGTGCCGGAGCAGTTTTGTTCGTACGGGACCCGAAGCCCCAACCCATTCCTCTACGGCGATGACGACAACGATGCTGACGTTGAGTGCGGTTATGGTGGAGACAGTTCTGATGACTGGTTCAGCGCTAGCAGAGCCGTGGACGGTGGACTGTCTCTGAGTTACTGTCCACCGTCCAACGGAGGATCAGACCCCGACCTGTGCAGCACAGTTCAGCCAAAGTATTCTCCACCACCAGACGAATCCGAGATGTCTTACTACGACATCGAGAGCAGAATAGACCGCGTCTTGGAACGCATCGACGCGCTGCAAGACTCTGATCCGAGCCTGCGGCTTCCGCAAGGCAGCTCAAATCCTTTTCTCCATTCGGATATCTTGGAAGACTTCCCAACTGAAGGTTTACCAGACTTGGGTCTGACTGCTGAGGAATTCGAGCAGGACCAGAGGTTTCTCGAGGACACGTATCTCAATTCCAAGAAGAAGATTCAGCGTGTGTATACGCACGATAACTTGAGCCACAAGGGAAACCTTGACTCCAATCCATTCCACAGTGACGGTACAGGTGAACGAGGTCACGATGGTCGAATCGCGTCCAGTGGAGATAAATTACGCGAGGGAAACGGTGCCGAGAGCATAAACCCATTTTTCGGAACACATGACGTTTCTGTATCCAACAACAGGTATAAAGTTAAGGAGTTGTCGAAGTTTTCCAGCGAGGAGACGTTGCCCCAATCTCCACCTGGTGGTAACATTTCTGAAGCCAGCTCTGGTGTGGCTGGGGACAGGTCTTGTTCCCCGGACTCAGGATCGAGTGGCAGCGAACAAACTCTGGTCCACGACTCCAGAGAAATCCTCATTCCAGACGCCGTTTCAAGAATTGCCCTGGGAAAGGATTCTACTTCCAAGAAGAGTGGTTTGGGTGAATGTAGTGATAAAGTCCTGAGTTCCGGGAGGGTGCCGAGTACTGTAGTGTCTGACCTGGACAAATCCTCCTTCACTGGCAAAGATACCCAGGAATCCGATGAGCTTGACGGGCATCACAGGGACTTTATTGAAGAGAACAGACTGTGGCTCGAAAATCGTAGACCATCAGATGGTAACGAACAAACGAGCAAGATAAATCCCGAAAAATGCTTGCAATCATTTTCTGACAGTGAAGGTAGTAGTAATAGTAACGAACCCGTGTCCGAAAGTGAGCTGGGGGAAGCCTACCATGGCAAAATAGCTGACAAGGTATATGCAGCTAGTAGAATAGAAAATTCACCCTGCAAAGAGGAAGCCCCAAATCGACCAACAGGTGGAGTCGATTCGATACAGCCCATTAGCGTCGGAGTGGATCTGCCGGACATGGTGGGACGACATCGATCGATCGAACAGAGCTTTCTCTTCGACCAGCCGACCCAAGGTTCGTGTCGAGCATGGACATTCGGAGTGTGTCATTGCTAACAAATCATTAGTGAGTGCGGTGAAACCTTAACTCTAAAATGTGTGTTGTAGTTTTAACATTGTAACACCTGTGTAGATTAATACTTTGTGCCTGTATTTGTTCGCTAATATTATAAACGAATGCAGTACCATTAAAGTTATTTTCTTTAAGCATCCTTCTATAGCATTTTTAAAATTATTAATTCAATTTTCCTAGAATTGACTCAAAACCTCCCTATAAAATGACAATTCGTATTGCAATCATCATAATGTCACTTATATTCCTCACGTGGGATAGAAGTAATGCAAAGTTCCAATTGAACACATTGTCGCCTAACAGTTAAATATACCTGTTACAGTTCGTCCTATCACGGTCGCCATGCTGTGGTAGAGTAAGTGAGTACTCTGTTTATTTCGTAGTCCGCTTCATCCGTTGACTGCAAGTCAATCGGTCGCCAGACGATTTTCATCAAAGTTCTCTCCTTTATCCTTGAAAAAGTCTTTTAAAATACGAAATCCAAATTCATCATCAATAAGGAGTTACTGACAACGTTTAACTGTAATTAATCCTTGAAATTTAAAATGTACATTGGCAAAGGATTTTAAAAAACACAGTGAAATGAAGCACTTGAGTTGCCAATTAAATTTTGTAAATTAAAGTCACAGACGTAGAAACAGAAACTGACAGACTATATTAGCCACACATAGCGTGAGGGACATATCATTCCAATAGAACAGTCCAGAATTTTTCGGAACGCCACGAAGAACTTCATCAAAGCAGCCACAGCCTCGACAATGGCAAAACAATAAAAATACTGTCGATTTTCTTGTTAGTAACCGAGTAATTACAAGAAATGGTTCTTAAATACAAAATGATTTTAGATACTAATGAAAATCATTTTTTTAAAAACTTTTGGAACAAGTCTGAATGGAATAAACAGCCCGTAGCATCAGAAAATGATTGAAATAAACTCATGTAATGTCAAAGTTTCTTCTTAACTAATTAAATATTATACAAATACCTTAAGTAACAGTAAAGTAGCTGTTACATCACAACATGTTGTTCAAAGGATTGGCATGAAAGAGGTACCCCCAATTTAGGTTACAGTGACTAAGTCGATATTCACTTCAAATTGATGATACCTGGAAATAATATAGGATTAAAGCAAAGTGCCCATATTGCGCCGGATTGTTTTCTATGGTAAAGTCCTTTGCGATTTCTTAGTAACACTACCCCGAGGTCCACGAAAGAGAGTAATGCACTCATAATATAGTAGAGGATAGGACTACACACTAATACGTAACAACTTTTAATTAGGATAAGCAGCCTACAGAAGGTAAATGCGGTGAATATATCATTTCCACGCCATAAAGCAACCTGCATACTGTGCTCTTAGACTATATTAAAGAGCTTTAATACTTGCAAGCTTCATGACATAAATAAACCGCTCTGAATACTAATTCCTGTTTAATTAACTGCGGAAATCGTTTTAGCTTATTACTGTTTTGAGTGTTTTGTTTTGAAATTCGTGTCAGAGGCAAACAAGCAGACAGTGTTAGTAAAAAGTTTGTTTTTATAAGTCTCAGCTAAAAACACAGAGTTGACCAGAAAAAGGTAAAGCATAACAATAAAAATACTGAAATACCTTCTGTTACGTTCTGAAGATTTTATGATACACCAGTACTGAAAAATGTGATAAGTCATGTCGTACGTTCTAAAACTAAACAAAGCAGGGAATCAACTGTCGTATATTCTCTACCCCAACAGATGAGTAGCTCATATATCTAGTTTTGACCCTGATGGGAATCGAAATAATCGAGGCCAGGTTTTGGATCCTTGTGAACCAGGATGGAGTTTGGGATAGACGTAGTGTCGTTATTAAGTATTTGGGAATTAACGAACAAATGTACAGTAATCCCTGAAGATAAATCAGACAGTATTGGTGTCACCCCTTCGGAACTTCAGTTCCTGGTGTACTTATATACTAGTATGTACGCGGGTTGAGTTTGTCTGTCCCTTTGGCCAGGCATCACGTAAAAACTGCCGAACCACTTTGAATGGAGTGTCTCATATTGAAAGGATATGGTCTAACTTAAAATCTGCGGTGTACCTTATGATTCTACGTGACACGGGAACGGAGCAACAAGTGATAATTCGTTTCTACCTAGGCGCCACAGATAACATTGCATCTTAGATGAACACACCTGTACGAGGTACCCGCCGATTTTCACGCTACAACAAATTAATAGACTACTACTCGGTTTGGATTCGGGTAACTTTGATTATTTATTTCTTAAATTTCCTGCATACATTATAATACGCAGAAAATATTTATCAGTCCACTACATCATAGGCTACCGTTCCATTTATGATTTGTTACTAGAAGGAAAACAAAAGGTTATCGCATCAATATGCACACAAAGGTCCCGCGCGAGTTTGGGAACAGAACGAGAAATGGTAATTCGTTTATACCGAGAGCGGGTAGACGCCACAGATGACACTGCATCTCAGATGATCACTCCTTTACGAGATACACACTAAAGATCACGCTACAACACAGATAACACTCCACCTACTGAATTCTGTTAATATTGGTTTGAGACTACGTAACTTTGTTTATTTACTTCTTGAGTTTCCTGAAATATAATACATAGAAGACTTTAGTCAGACCACTGTATCAAAGATTAACACTTCAATAAGCGTAACAAAATTGTGGAATTTAATTTATGGTAAAGGTTACAAAGATACTACGTTACAAAGAAGAGGAAAACAAAAGGCAAACGCATTATTGTGCACAATTTTTTACTGGCGTCTCTTAATATCTTTATAGGTAATGTTTTATGTGTTTGCCTAGCCAATCTAAGTGTAATATGTTCTTTCAGACGTAGCTATACGTTAAAAAACAACGTAAAGAAAATTCTAGATATTGCTGATATTTAATCAGGTAACGTTTGAATCTCAGTAGACGTGTTTAATATCTCACCGTGTCAGTTCAGCGATTTAACAATTGTCGTAGAGTTCGAAACTCGCCTTCTAGCGCAAACTCAGTATCATTAGAAGCAAGCTACGTGTCGCATTAACTCAATTGTGCACTTACTGAGATTTTTTTCGGAGTTTACCAACTTTTATCTCCGCTCGGCGTGAAATCCACTTTTCAACACCCTGTTATCGTACTGTGACTACCTTTTGTTCTTTTGAGAATCTGATTCACTCACAGTTCCGCCATAGACCCACTGTATCGCAATCTGTTTCTTTCTTTTTTACATTTCTCGTGTTTCTTTATTTTTCCTCCATTCTCTCGATCAGTTCACCTTTCGTCTCGTTCTGGTCCGTTCTTCAGTTTGTCTCTGCCAACAGTGATCATCCCAATAATGGAAAAGCTAATCCTTAATGATGAATTTTAGCAGATTTCACCTGCAGTCAGTGTTTAAGCCCTTTTGATTCGTAGAGAAAAAAATGTCGAATGGTTGAATTCGAAAAAATTATTGTAAAGACTGACGAGCTGTTTTTTTTTTTATTATTTTACTCTCATTTGTCCTTTTGTTTCTTCTCTCAATTTTGATCATAGCTATGTTTGTAACAGTAAAGATCAAATGACGTCAAACTTTGTCAAGTGTTATTAATTTTTTATAATTTTTTTGCGTGTGCTTTACGCCTTATCGATGGCTAGGTCATTAGAGGCGGGATTGCACTGGGGCAAGGAATGGGAAGGAATTCGGCCATGGCCTTTTTGAAGGAAGCATCCCGGCATTCGCCTGGAGTGATTTGGGGAAACCATGGAAAATACAAATCTGGATGCCCGGACGGAGATTCGAACCCGCGTCCTCCCGAATGCGACCCAAGTAGCAATCTTTTTTTCTTTCTTATCGTTTTATGTCTCGCTGACGTCGCGGTCTTTAAATGCGGGAAAGCACTGGGGCAAGGATTGGGAAGGAATTCGTTCTTAGCCGTTTTGAAGGAACCGTCCCGGCATTCGCATCGAGGTATTTCGGAAAACAATGGAAAACCGAAATCTGGATGGCGGACGGGAATTCGATCCACCGTCCTCCCGAATGCGAGGCTAGAGCGTTAACCTCTCAACCACCACTCTCGATAATACCGAACAACCCAATTAGTGTACGTAAAAATAAAGTTATGAATTTCTTACAGTTAATAAATATATTTCATATACTAACACAATTTGTGTTCGCCAAATTTAATTTAAATGCGAAGATCGCGCAGAAACTAATAGCTGCTTGCAATTAACAATAAAAGTTTTTTCTTTTTTTTTTTTTTTTTTTACATTGTGTTATATTTAGAGTAGTGGTACTTACTCATTTCTCTTCTTCCATATTTATTTGTTTGAAGCACAATCACAAGGAATTATAGGAAAACGATTGAAAGGCCAACTGTTAGTGAAGAGGGCAATGAGGAACTTTACCAAGGAGGAGGTTTGTTACACTACCCTGATTAGACTACTTGGTGGAGTAGTATGGAATCTACATTATGGTATATAATACAAGAGTTAAAAGGGGTGCAAAGGAGGACAGATAGATTTGTTTGTGAAAATTACCGCATAACACAATCATTAAATGAAACGATACAGGAGGTGAATTGGAAGTCAATCGAAAATAGGGGGCAGCTGAATAGGCTGCTGGGAGTGTACAGGACGTATATTAGGGTGTCCCGAAAATATTTTTTTCCGTTTTCCGTTACGCAAGACCTCTTAAAATTTGCGTAATTGGTCGTAGATTACCAAAATGATTTTGAAAATAAAATAAAACTATGTCTTTAGGGTTCTACCAATCTTCAAAATTTTGAAAAATTGATGTTTTTATAGTGGTATTTCGCTATCTTTAATTTCTGCTCCTGGACTAAATATATAAAAATATTTACTTTATTGTTCTATTTAGGTGTAATACAAACACGACGTTTCGATTTGCATGCAATGACACGTTACCGGTGACTTTGAATTTGTTAGGTTTCAACCTTCAAATACCGTCAAGTTTCAATTTGTATCGAGGACATTGTTGGCTTGACTCGCGAGTGTTTTCTTCGTAGCCAAATAATTTTAATGCTTTATAGCATTAAAAGTAATGCATTTTTATAGTTTACGTATATTTGCGATCGTTAGAGTGTTACAAGTGGATTTTGTGATTTTTAAAGAATGCGATTGAGGCGTAGTGAGACTACTTGTGCTATATTGGGACCATACAAACAACGTGACGATCGGCAGCTACCAATTATAAGGGAAGTCATTAAATTTATTTTATTTGTCAAGAACGACCTGAAATTGAAGCATAATGGAAAAAGGATCCATTCAATTCAGGTATATATGCGATTGTTTCTGAAAAGATCACCATATTTGGACCAAAGCTTCGATTCCAATCTTAACTAAGGAACGAGTTATTCAATTACTGAAATCCTATTTCGAACAGTACTTAAATTTGAAAAAATACCCCAAAAGCAAACGAAATTATAGTTTTGAAAACAAACTGAAGTATTTTTTAGAGTCATCAGAGAAACTTTTCGACTTGGCTGCTGGTAAATGCACTTCATTTGAATCTTGTTCGTGTTTGAAACCTAAGAAAGTTCCAATCAATGAGAGAAGTTTTCTGTTGGATCAAAGAAATGACAGGAAAATGGTTGTAAGCAGTGTTGATAAGAAAGAAACGGCTAGATGAATGAAATAGCAGCAGAGACGAATTGAAGAGTCAATAAGGATAGCATAAAAAGTCATTTGAAATTTGAAAATGTTACTCAACTACGTGATTAAAGTATACTCTCTGATTTGGTTCTTAATCAAGCAAAAGATGTCTTTTAAAGACGGAGTCAAACATCTTTTTCAATTGATTATGTACTCTCGATATTTACCCGAAAATCTTAGATCTGTTGTGGATTCTGTGATCAAAAGAAATGATTTTTTTGCGCACCCAGAAAACCTACTTGTCACTATGTTGTTTGATGATAAACACCACATTCGGGAGCTGGTATTGCGAAGAATAATAAAAGCGAGAGAAGCTGAAAGTAGCACTAAACGCAGGGTATTTAAACCACCAAAAATTAACTTCTCTGCTAAAGATTACACCGAAATTATTGTGTGGCACGAGTGTCAGGTTACAGCACCACCAGTTCTTAGAAATATTTCTAATGAGGACCTTCAAATCATGGCAAAAGATAAGAGCTTGGAAACTGTTGAGTATCCTTGTCACACACAATTGGTGGAAAGATGTGTGAAACTGGTGACAGATGGCCTCACAAAGTATAACTGACGCTACTTCAAGAGATGGTTTTATTAGAAACAGGTTGCAATCTCAAGCAGAAATGCCAAATTTTGGACATAAAAATAAGTTTAAATTCTAAGTTTTTGTCATTAATTATGAGCTATATTTTATTTATTTTGTTTTCTTGTGTTTTGCTTCATTAATTTCAATAATAAAATACCATTTAAACTTGATTTTTGTATTATTTTATGCATACGGTTTAAGTCTGTAAAAACATAAAATTTACAAAACTTCAAAGAGTGGTAGAGCCCTCAAGATGACACGCATTTCTAGTTTTTTTAACCTTTTTCGTAATCTGTGTTAAATTACGCAAATTTTGATACCTCTTGCGATAATGTAGCTTGAAATTTTTTTTTATCATACATCGACGGGACACCCTAACGTATATTGGTGATGAGGCCTTTGTCACTGAAGAATTAGGTATCTTACATACTTATATGGTAGTTATTCATTGAGCGTATGGTTGAAATGACAAACAGTTTTACATAGGTATAAAAATAAAACGGGATAATATTTTTAAGATAAAGAAGTATCCAGATTTGATAAGTAGTTAATTGTCATTAGGAAATAGCTGAGGTGTTGAAGATAGGATTATTTTTATTTTTTTGCTTATTGTTTTACGTCTCGTCGACGTCGTGGTCATTAGAGGCGGGAAAGGAATGGCGTTGAGGAACTGGAAGGAACTCGACCATGGGCCTTTGAAGGAATTATTCCAGCATTCACCTGGAGTGATTTTGGGAAACCATGGAAAATCAAAATCTGGATGCCAAGACGGGGATTCAAAACCGCGTCTTCCGAATGCGAGGCCAGAACGTTACCGCTTACCCACCACGCTCTGTTATAGGCTCGCAGAGGTCACTACGCGCTGAACAGTCTGCCCCTGAACACCACAGTCACGGGCCAGTGATGATACTTTCCCCATCTGTACAAATGGTAGTTAATGACCATTCACTAGTTTTCTCCTGTGGTCGGAAGCGGATAACCTCACACTCTGAAAGGGACTAATTGCTGGGTTTCCACTAGTTTCGTTTAAGAAATTTATTTCTAGATCTGACTTGGGAACCATCAGACCTGTTCAGAACGGATTTCGATCCTCCGAGTATATGTTGAAGGATATTTACTCCATATGTCTGAGTTACCATTATTTCTTCAAAATGAGCCCTAGGTACCGAGAAATTAACGCGCAAACATATGTGAATACCTTTTAAATATTAAAATTTTAATACGCTGCTTAAAAGCTTCAGCATAGTGTATGCGGTAGGGTGCTTATTTCCCACTTTGCGAACCCGGGTTCAAATCCCCATATTGCCAAATATTTTTATTTCTTTTTTTATATGCACATTGATTTTATTTCATTTAAAATTCATTACGAATTTTTATTACGCGAAATAACAGATATTATGTTATTTTCAAACATTTACATGCTACCACCACTGCACGGAAATAAGTATAACTGTGGTAGGGGGAAAACCCCGACCTTCTGGCTGTAATATATGATATTAATTGTAGAGATACAAGTATAGAAACGATGAACATGAAATATACGTGTTTCATTAAAGAAACAACACATAAACAATAAACTTATCAACAATAAACAATCAAACAATGATTTTCTAAAAAAAAAAGTTGGGACTGTATATTCTGTAATATTTTGTTTTAAAAGTTATATCGCATAATAAAAATTCATAAATGATCTTAAATGAAATAAAATCAATGTTCAATTATTACTGCATATATATATATATAAAAAAAAAAATATTTGGCAGTATGGGGATTTGAACCCGGGTTCGCAAAATGGGAAACCAGCGCCTAATCGCATACACCACGCTGACGATTATAAACAGTATGCTAAAATTAAATAATTTAAAAGATATTCACATATGTTTGCACGTTAATTTCTCAGTACCTAGGGCTCATTTTGAAGAAATAATTGTAACACAGACATATGGAGTAAATACCCTACAACATATACTCGGGGGATCGAAATCCGTTCTGAACAGGTCAGATGGTCTCCAAGTGAGTTGTGCATACACTATTGAATATATCATGGAGCCTTGTAATCTGCTTCATATTTTACTACTGTCCAACCACTCAGTTTTTTTATGTTTGATGGTGCCGTATCTGCTAAAAGATTGATAGATGTTTCTCTCAATCAGCCAACAACAATATCCACATGTTTGGAACATGATCACAAAAAAAAAAAGCAGCCAGCAATATTCTGTTCACTTTGTATAGGCGGTTTATGGCCATACCGCCCTTGCCCCCGTGTCAACGCTCCCTCTCCTAGGCACTTAGGCGTGATTGCAGTCGTGAGCGCATAAAGCATAGTGACCTTGAGCCGCCTGCTGGGAATAAATGGACTATCAGTCCCACCGTAGGCTACAGTATACAGGGTGGGGCATTTAATATGTTTTCTGGAAATATTTCGGAAAGAAAGCATTTTAACAAACAATAACCTATATAAAAAATAATCGTACAGTAGGGGGCTACAATTATGTGATATTGGTTTTTTCACAGGTGGCGCTGTTGTCGTTACAACAAGGTCAACTTAATTCTTTTAAATGGGAACCCCTAATTTTTTTGAAGATTCCGATTCCTCATGAAAAAATAAAAATAGAGTGCTTAACTCACTTTTCTGTTAGCCTCACAGATGGCGCTGTAATCGCGAAAAATGAATATTCGCGTTTTTTGTGTATAATTTTAATTATTGTTTAAATAATTACGTGTAATTTTCATTCTGTAAACATGGAAGGTAATTTTAAAGGATAATGACGAAATTGATTTTTTAAATGCTTTTTCTTACTTATTTGCAGCCATGTCTACAGCAGGTGCTCAAAAAGGGGACCATTTACTTCCAGACATTTTCTGACACACTTCGAGCTGTTCAGGCATCATTTCTGCAAAGGGTCAGAAAATGTCTGGAAGTAAATGGTCACCTTTTTGAGCACCTGCTGTAGACATGGCTGCAAATAAGTAAGAAAAAGCATTTAAAAAATCAGTTTCGTCATTATCCTTTAAAATTACCTTCCATGTTTACAGAATGAAAATTACATGTAATTATTTAAACAATAATTAAAATTATACACGAAAAACGCGAATATTCATTTTTCGCGATTATAGCGCCATCTATGAGGCTAACAGAAAAGTGAGTTAAGCAAACTATTTTTATTTTTTCATGAGGAATCGGAATCTTCAAAAAAAATAGGGGTTCCCATTTAAAAGAATTAAGTTGACCTTGTTGTAACGACAACAGCGCTACCTGTGAAAAAACCAATATCACATAATTGTAGCCCCCTACTGTACGATTATTTTTTAGATAGGTTATTGTTTGTTAAAATGCTTTCTTTCCGAAATATTTCCAGAAAACATATTAAATGCCCCACCCTGTATTTTTTCTGAGATGCGCGCGCATCTGAACTGTACGTGTTTACTTCAAGCATCAATAAAGTGTTTCAATTTGTGTACTGAATTCGATGATGGGATTTTAAACTGTTGTAAAATATGCGTGTGTTTTTGCATGAATAAATTACTTCAATTAGTTATTTGTCTGCCCTTGATCATTTTCTGAGGTTTATTTCAAGCATAAAATTCCAGCACCTGTAACTCCAAAACAAATGGAAGTCTGGCATATATTTATATGAACCCTTTATGTCAATATTGTTCGTACCACCACGTCCTTCAATATTTACCATTCATCCTGAACGGGATTACCTCTGTATCTCTTTAATACTTCTGGAGACCCAGATGGGTCAGCGATAACGATAGAAAATAGAAAAAGGAATTTGGGAAGACGAGCGTTCAAATTCCCTTCCGGCCATACTGATTTCGGTTTTAAATGGTTTCTCGAAATCACTCCAGGCGAATCCTTCAAGAAGTCATGGCCGAATTCCCTCCCTCGTTGTCCCTGTTCATCTCCTGCCTCTAATAACATCGACGTTGACAAGGTGCAAAATCACTGTCAGTTTTTCTGTGCGTAAGACAGCAAAGATTCTCCAACGCTTTATGACCACGGACTAAATGCTAAAAAAAGCTCCATCTTGAAGAAATAAATTCTGTCTCTATGAATCATCTCTGTCAGTTTTCTAACACAGGCGCGAATGGGTGGCGAAGGGGTGACCTGTTTAAGTAGGACGTGTAATGGGGGTAACTGTTTTAGGTCATCTCATGCCTTCTGAACACTTTTAATGTAAACTATATAGAAAGCTATAGCCCGTTCAGTTAATAGAGACGGCTCAAGGTCACTCCGCTCTATCCTCACTCCGCCGTCGCTAACCCAAGGAAACATTTGCCCCCGCTATACCTGGACACAGTGGTCAGCAATGAGAGCTAGGAAATGAAGGGGTGGTGAGGTGATGAGCGGGGCCAGGTGAACATTACCATTGAGCCGCCAGTTCGGAGTGAACAGGGTATAGTAAACATCATCTTGCTGACGTCATTAGTGGCTGAATGACCGTGCTATGATAGAGGAGATCTGTTGAGATCTGTGGGGTGTCTTTCAGGACGGGCGAGTCCGTCGACAGACTTATAGAGGGCTCTGCTGCTGCCGCTGCCGCTGCTCCTGCTGCTGCCGCCGTCAGCGACTGTGGCGCCACGGGACCGTGCGGAGACTGCCGGAGGTAGCGTTCTGTCTGTGTGTGTCTGTGTCGCTCAAGACCTGCATCGCGCAATGGCTGCAACACACGCTATTCAAATAACTGTCTGCTAGGTCCATACATATAACTCGCTCTATCCGCCGCCACTGCCGTTGTGGTCACCGAGACAGCTAGATGGAACTCCGCTAGACTGAGCCGAAGACGCCCGATGTAAGCCGACGCGAGCCGATCAAATTACTCGTATTAAAGACTAGCTCCTAACCGCGTCTTCGTACGCGAGGACATAGAATTTAATTGCACGGATAATATGACGGAGAAGCCATCATCATACCATTCTACCACTGAAACTGTATGATGCAGAGAACCAATTCGTAACATGTTTCAAAATAAAAACAAGCTAAGGTGGGGGTTTTAATAATTATATAGCTGCCCGTGCTCTGCTAGAGCTACGCCCTATGTCTGATTTACGCCAGCGAGTGATGTCAAAAAAGAAGATAAGATGTATTGATGCCAAAAAATTTAATCCATATTTATACTTTAATTCACATCAATTGTTTCACTGATTAACATTAACTTTTTTGTAGGCCATGTTCCGCAGTTGTTGCATAAATATTTTTTAATAAAAATCCGTCTTCTAACAACTGGTTTTATTTTTAAGTTTCCTCTACCATGGTAGAGGAAAGTTAAAAATAAAACCAGTTGTTAGAAGACGGATTTTTATTAAAAAATATGTTTCACTGATGTTCATTTGGAGAACTTTTTGCGAGTAGCCACTATTCATTTCGACATCAACACTTAGTTCTACCAAACAAAGTAAAAAGTTGCATTAAAATAATCATATTTTTAACACTTCCATCAAATATTTATAGTGTTTTTTCCTTCATTAAAATATTTAAGTATTTTTTTTTTTTTTAAGAAAGTATAACGTTCGACCCGGATGGACTATTCCATTTCTAAAATTTTGTCCGACTGCTGGAAAGGTTGGCTACCACTGGTCCTTACGCAGGTTTAATTCCGAAAGCAAACAACAATGTCCAGACACTTACATCACTGTCATCCATAGAAACCAAAACGAATCAACACAGCAAAATTCCCAGGTTAGTTACAGTGCATGGTACGACGCATCCAGAATTCCAGATTCAAACCTCGGCCATGCTCTTTACGGATTTTGTATTGTTTTCCCTAATCAGCTAGGCTAATAATGGGACGTTCCCAATTTGTGACTAAAGGACTGCGCGTTTCACCCAAAGCACATTAACATTTAACACACAGAGAACAGTTTACCCAATTCGCAAACAGATGGCTCTAGCTGCGCTATTTCCGTTGAGTCACCGACGACGTCAGAGGGGCGGGTAAATGCAGCTTCGAAGTTTCCCTCTTAAAGTCTAGGAAAGAACGCTGAATAAGGGTTGTTTTTCTGTAGTGTATCATTCTGAAATGCAATTCAGAAGACACTGACAACTATAAAATGCAAAATGATTTTATTTTTCGTTTGTCCAAAATTGCGTAGGCAGCAACGGAGATGCCCCCCAACAAACCACTCTCCACATAGAATGAATGAAATAATAATAAAAAAAATTATTAATGCTTATAATAGTGATAATAAACGATAATACTAAATGACAACTTTTTAATCTAATTTTCAACTTATTTTTAGTAAAAAGTATAACATTAAAATGGGATTTTTTTTATTCTAGTGCCAATTCTAGGGAGATAGTAGACGAAAATCTTTGTTTTATCGTGAGCTCGATTTCGATATAATTGCGATCAAAGTATATTTGTTTCAAATCTACCCCACGATTTAGGAATAAGATCCGGAAATATTTTAACGTATTCTACACTGCCTAAAGTCGAATAACATCTGACGAAAGAATGACGACAAAAACTGTAGTATACCTGCGCCATAAGCAGTAGATCGTCTATGTTTGCCCACTGCATCGAAACCGAAAATAAAATCTATTTTTTTTTCTTTAGTTCTATACTGGAATAACACCTTAAGAATACCCTAGTACACAAAAAGCGCTTATTGCATATCTCTTGACTTGCTACATTTGGCGATAATGTGACTAATAGCCTGGAGATTTTTAACAATTTGCTGATTAAAATTTCAGTTCTTTGTGTAAGATATGGTTAAGCTTATTGTGCAATCTGCATGTGTTACTAATGATACAGCTGTTTTTTGTGACTAATTACTTTCCTTTCGATTACTTTTAGGTGCCAAGGTGCGACTTTTGTGATCGAAGTTTGTTTCTCGGATTCTGCCAAAATAATTGCTAGAGTTGATTGATATAAAACGACTTTACTACTGCGCATGAAAGAAGAAAAACAATAAATATAGGTTTCATTAAAAAAAAACTTATGTTAATTTTGAAAAACAAATGAGAATGAAACGTGAATAATGCATTATACTTTCCTCTGTACCATCATTTAAGGGGGAATGTAACCGGAAGTGAACAGCTAGCTTTAAAACATCCTTGAGGGCACCATAAACAACATAGAAGACTGAAACTTTGTTCACTTACTGCAGTATTCTAATTCCGTCCTATGACATAGTGACCCTATCTGAGAAAAAGGCACTTGTACAGTCATTTCCAATATTTGTTGACCTCTCCCGATAGTGCTCCTATTTCAGCAAAATGATAAGAGATATTGTTCTCATTCTTTTCCACCATTAAACGTATGTAAATATCTTCAACTATATCACGAATGGAGAAAATATAATTACATATAGAATTTATACCTTAATTTTAATTTTGGAAGCACTAATTTGTTGTATGAATTCTGATATAAATATCCCTTAAACCTCTATATGAACAAAAGGACGCACAATTCTTCGTAAATATTTGTCCCTGCAGTCTATAAATACTCCCTGAAAATTTCACCTCTGTATTCCAAATAGAAGTTGAGAAAAGTGTTGCTACGCACTAAAAGGTTTGGGAGAGACTATACTAGTCTTTTCCAACCAAATGTCAACCTCTCCTTCACGTGGTGCACCCTGTTTGCACGGACGAGGCTCTGGCGACTGAAAGATTCCCGGTATAAGGAGTCACCCACTGCTTGCCAACGGCCTCCGAAAGGAGGGCGGAAGAGCGGGTAGCGGTTCAGGGCACCCTCTTGCCCTTGGGGTTGGAAACGGCCCCTAAAGGCGGATGAATCAGAAATGATCAACGGCATGGGGATGCAGAAGGCAACGGGAAACCACTGCATTAAAGACCCAAAGGGTATCCCGAGGACATGTAATCCTCTCAAATTACATATATCATGATGGCTTCTTCCTGGGTAAAATATTCCGGAGGTAAAATAGTCCCCCAATCGGATCTCCGGGTGGGGACTGCTCAGGGAGGAGTCATCAGAATGGATAGAAACATTCTACGAGTCGGAGCGTGGAATGTTAGAAGTCTGAATAGGGCAGGTAGGTTAGAAAACATAAAAAGGGAGATGGAACAACTTAAGTTAGATGTTGTTGGGATTAGTGAGATTAAATGGAAGGACGCACAGGATTTCTGGTCTGGGGAACACAGGATAATTAGCACACAAGCTGTCAATGGAGTCACTGGTGTAGGATTTGTAATGAACAAGAAAGTAGGGAAACGGGTGAGTTATTATGAACAATTTAGTGACAGGATTATTTTGATGAGGTTAGAAACTAAGCCCGTCCCAACCACATTAGTACAAGTATATATGCCAACGTCACAGGAAGATGACGAAGAAATAGAAAAAATATACGCTGAAATTGAAGAATTAATCCAATATGTGAAAGGGGAGGAAAATCTAATAATCATGGGTGATTGGAATGCAGTAGTGGGAGAAGGAAAAGAGGGGAATACTGTAGGAAGTTTTGGTCTAGGACAGCGGTTCTCAAACTTTTATGCTCCGCGAACCCCTTTTAAATTTTCCAGACAGTGGCGAACCCCCTAAAATTTTTTTTAAAAAAAGCTTTAAAAAAAAATAAGAATTTTTATTTTCATAAAAGTAATACACTTAATACAGAAGATTGTTGTCAGTTAATGTGATAGATGAGCTTGTTTTTTGTCGCATGTTGAGTCAATATCAGGAACAGTTTTACTCAATCTCAGTCTCATTTCATATTCACATTCATTCGATTCCTGTATTTCGTTTTTATCATAACCAGGTGTGAAAACCCACTCTCACATAAGTAAGTTGTCACGAAGGGTAAAAGGAAATTAACTGCTTTACATGAGAACTCCGGATATTCTTCCTGTCTTGCTGCCCAAAAAACAATTAAAGACATCTTTTTAAAATCAGCATGAAGAGTACGATCTGTGGACATTTCCAGCAATGATTCATGTTGCTTAATGCTCAAACCAGGATTTATGCATTTGGTTGTGACCATAAATGGATTTCGAACCCAGTCTTCAGCATTACCGATATCTGGAAAATACCTTTTCAGTTCATGAGAGAGCTGAGATAAATGTACAATAATTTCAGCTTTTACTTCGGCATCCAGTGATAAGGTGTTGGTCGAAACAAATTCATGCAGAAGAGGAAAACATTCAATAACACCTGATATCATGCAAGTTTTCCAAAATTCAATTTTTCTTATGAGGGCTTGTATTTTATCCTGCAGAATGAATATGTTACACGTGGAGCCTTGCATAGAAGCTTTCGTTTCGTTGAGAGAAGAGAAAATATCAGCTAGATATGACACCCTTATAAGCCAGGTTTCATCTCCAAATCTTAACTTGAGGTTGAAGTCACTGTCCTTCACAAATAAATAGACTTCATGACGCAGTTCAAAAAACCTAGCTAACATCCTGCCTCTTGACAACCAACGCACTTCACAATGTAAGAGTAATAAAACATGTTCACTGCCCATGTCCCGACATAATAATGCAAAAGGTCTCGAGTTGAGCGGACGTGCTTTTATGTAATTTATTATCTTTACGACCTCTGACAATACTGTTTTTAAATAATCAGGCATTTTGTTGCACGCCAGTGTCACTCTGTGCAATGCACAGTGCATACTTTTGGCTTCAGGAGCAAGATGTTTAATTCTAGTGATTAGTCCAGATGTCCTACCTGTCATGGCCTTGGCACCATCAGTCGAAACACCAACACACCTTCTCCAGTCTATGCCATGTTCTTCAAAAAAATTATTGATGACGTTGAAAATATCTTCTCCTTTTGTCGTAGTCTCCAAGTTCTTGCATAACAGAAACTCTTCTTCAGAAATGTTTCTGTGTACATATCTAACAAAACTAAGTACATTCGGCAGTCCAGTAATATCTGTTAATTCGTCAACTTGAATTGCAAAATAAGTATTTTGCAGTCGTTCTGCTAGTTGATTTTCAACATGAGTGCCATGTCGTGAATGCGCCTTGCGATTGTGTCATTTGAAAGTGGTATTTTATCCAGCAATTTTGCTAATTTGTCTCCTAGCACGCAACTGACCATATCTTTAGCAGCTGGCAAAATTAATTCCTCAGCAATATTGTATGACTTGCCGATCTTTGCAATTTTGTATGCCACTAGGAAAGACGCACGTAAATAATCAGCGTTGGTAGTTGCAGTATTTGTCACAGTTTTTTTTTTGAAGATTCCAACTCCCTCTTTTTTCGAACAAAAAAATCTAAAGATTTGTTTACGTACTGCTGATGTTTTGTCTCCAAATGTCTTCGCAGTAATGATGGCTTCATCGAGCTATTTGCGAGAACTTCTGAACATATTACACACTGTGGCTCTGGGTACTGGGTGTCTTCTTTGCACACAAATCCAATTTTCAGATAATCTTCATCATATTTTCTTTTCTTTGTCGATGGAATGAAGTGTTCTTCTGGTTTACTTGTTTTCCGCGTATTTTCTTTCGAAATTGAACTTTCAGTAGACGTAGACACAATTTGACTCAACGAAGTTTTCAATGTTTCTGAACTGGATAACTTTTGAGTATCTGGGCATTTTTCCGCGTATTGATCCGGGTTTTAACCACTGGTTCATGTTACTTTTTAATCAAAATTACTTATCAACTTTATTTCAGCCGGCCAAAATAAGTGCGCGCACGGAGTACCACTGACTTGAGAAACAACTATACTAAACAATGCCGCGCGCTTTTTGTCAGTCACAAATTATTACGTAATTTCAAGCCATTGTAGCCCTTTCTTAAGGCATTATTTTCCGCCCCTATTGTTACCAAACCTAACACGATTGTGAGTGGTGCCGAATAATGGAAATATATAGCATAATTTAGAATTTGAACCTTGAAAGATATTTGGCGTTCAAAAATTTACATATTATCTATTAATACTTATTCGGCACATCGAGTGAAAGGAGCGATATTTCTTTGAAGGCATTGTATTAAATGATGCATGTCACACGCGTGATACAATCAGTCTGCCACCATTACGTAAATCTCGCCGCGAACCCCCTATGATCAACTCGCGAACCCCTAGGGGTTCGCGTACCACACTTTGAGAATCGCTGGTCTAGGAGAAAGAAATGAGCGAGGAAGCAGGTTGCTAGAATTTTGTGAAAGATATAAGCTAGTAGTGGCGAACACACTGTTTAAGAACCATGCAAGAAGAATATACACCTGGAAACGTCCTGGGGATACAGGCAGATATCAGCTAGATTATATCATGGTCAAACAGAGATTCAGGAATCAAGTTCTAGACTGTAAAGCGTACCCAGGAGCAGACATAGACTCGGACCACAATTTGATAGTAATGAAGTGCAGGCTGAAATTCAAGCGAATAAGGAAGCAGTATAAGCAGAACAGACTAGAAGTGAATAAACTGAAACAATCTAGCACAAGAGAAAAATTTGCAGAAATGGTAGACTTAGGTCTAAGAATTAACTGTGAAAGGAGCTCAACCGAGGACGAATGGAATGCATTAAAGACCGAAATAATGAAAGCTGGCAAAGAAACCTTAGGCTTTAAGGAACAAGCTGCCCGAAAACCTTGGATCACAGAAGAAATTTTGCAGCTGATGGATCAGAGAAGAAGGTACAAACATGCTCAGGATGAAGCAGGAAGAGAGCAGTACAGGCAATTTAGAAATCAAATAAATAGGAAATGCAAAATAGCAAAAGAAAAATGGCTACAAGAAAAGTGTGAAGAAGTAGAAAAGGAAATGGTCGTAGGAAAAGTAGATGTTGCATATAGAAAGATCAAACAGAATTTTGGAGAAATGAAGAAAAGAGGTATGAACATTAAAACTGCCGATGGGAAACCTCTTTTAAGCTCAGAAGATAGAGCTAACCGATGGAAGGAATACATTGAGAAACTGTATGATGGGGACGACTTGAACAATAGTGTATTGGAAAAGGAAGGCGATATCGACATTGATGACTTAGGAGATCCTGTTTTGAGGACAGAATTTAATAAAGCTCTGAATGACTTGAAAGCAAATAAGGCAGTTGGAATTGATGAGATCCCTGCAGAACTTCTTAAATCTCTAGGAGAGGAAGGAATCGAAAGATTATTCAAGCTGATATCAAAAAGTTATGAAACAGGAGAAATTCCTACTGATTTTAATAAAAATATCATCTTCACACTTCCAAAGAAAGCACAAGCCGACAAATGTGAGAATTATCGCACCATTAGTCTAACATCACATGCTTCAAAATTACTGACCAGAATAATATACAGAAGGATGGAAAGGGTAGTAGAAGAGATAGTAGGTGAAGATCAGTTTGGGTTTAGGAAAAATCGCGGTACAAGGGAAGCAATTCTCTCTTTAAGATTAATACTTGAAGGACGGATCAAGAAAAACAAAGATACTTTTATGGCATTTGTTGATTTAGAAAAAGCTTTTGATAATGTTAGGTGGGACAAGATGTTCAAAATTTTAAAGAAGTCAGGCCTAAAGTATCGAGATAGAAGAATACTCTATAAACTATATAAGAATCAAGTGGCTGTAATAAAAGTAGAGAATCACGAGAGACATGCATCAGTTAAAAAGGGTGTGAGACAAGGTTGTAGTCTATCCCCGTTAATATTCAACTTGTATGTAGAAGAAGCATTGAAGAAAGTCAAAGAAAAATTTCCATGTGGCATAAGTTTTCAGGGAGAAAAAATCAGTATGCTACGATTTGCTGACGACATTGTCTTATTAGCAGAGAGGGCTGAGGATATTGAGAAGTTATTGAATGGCATGAACAAAATACTGAAGGAAGACTTTGGACTGAATATAAATCAAAGTAAAACAAAAGTGATGAAATGTAGCAGAAATGATACCAATACTAGCAGATTAAATATAAAAATAGGATCTGATGCAATAGGAGAAGTGAGTGAGTTCTGTTACTTGGGAAGCAAAATTACAACCGATGGCCGAAGCAGGAATGATGTTAAAAGCAGAATAGCACTAGCAAAAAGAGCCTTCATGAAAAAGAGAAACCTTTTAGTTTCAAAAATTGATCTAGGAATTAGAAAGAACTTCTTAAAACTCTATGTGTGGAGCACAGCACTTTACGGTAGCGAAACATGGACTTTAGGAATACCGGAAAGAAAGAAACTTGAAGCATTTGAAATGTGGTGCTACAGAAGAATGCTGAAAATTAGGTGGACAGACAAAGTAAGAAATGAAAGAGTTTTGGAAATGATGGGTGAGAAAAGAAGTTTATGGAAGAAGCTTACGGAAAGAAGAGACAGGCTGGTAGGTCATATTTTGAGACATGCTGGATTGGTTAATTTGTTAGTGGAGGGAACAGTTGAAGGTAAGAACTGTAGAGGTAGACAGAGATTAGAATATATGAAGCAGATAATTGAGGACATGGGTTGTAACGGGTATGTTGAAATGAAGAGGTTAGCACAGGATAGGAAGGGATGGAGGATTGCATCAAACCAGTCTAAAGACTGACGACAGCAAAAAAAAAAAACGCACTAAAAAATAGACATCTGAGAAAATGGCACTTATAGTTTAGGAAGATTTTTTACTTACATTTATTGTACTTGATAGCGACAGATAAATATTTTTAAAATACTTCCAATTGAGTTAAAAGCTTAAAATTGTCACAATATACATATAAATAACAATAATCGGAAAACATAATTTAAAAAAAAATCTGTTTTCTGATCTCCGATCGGTTACATTCTGCCTTAAATATTACTTAAAACATTTTTCCCCCAGGTACTTCGTTATCCAGGTATTTCAAACTACTAGCTTGCTTGGTCCACCCTCTTACAATATGTAACGGGGCTGTCTGATCCGGCAGCTCGTAAAGCCGCTTTACCACGGCGCGTGGAGTGGTAATACACGCCTTTCATCTTTTACCGCCTGGCGGTGGGTCGAGACGCGCCGTCCCTGCTAGCATATGCGGCAAAGATGAAAGGCGTCCACTACCACGCGCCGAGGGACACGCCGTAGGAACGCACCTTTAGACGTACGGAACAGATTTTGATGGCGCTGTCGCAGTTTGAAAGCATACAGCCTGACTTAAGGGGTGAGGTATGTCTTATCACACTATACCCTGTTCACTCGAGACTGGCGGCTTAAGGACATGTTTCCATGGGCCCACTCCTCACCTCACCGCCCCTTCCTGCCTGCCTCACCGAGCTCATCACGCTGTCCAGGTAGGCTTGTAGTAAATTTCCCCTTCGTATGAAGGGGAGGGGGTAGAGCAGAGTAACCTTGGACCGCCTCTGTTAACTGAACGGGCTATGAATTTAAACGAGCATTGCATATAAAGCACTAACAACGAATAGAGGAAACTTTAAAACTCCGAGCCTTGTATGTAACTTTATTTTATTTCCATTGAATATCATATTGAACAAGAAAGAAACTTTTGGTCCATGGACACTTATTAGTTTATTAACGGAGGGTTTCTTACATTAAGTATCGACTTTTTTCTGTCTCGAAGGAAATCGAAACCATCTACTCTCAGAGAAGTCTCAACATCTGCGTTTCCACTCACAGTGACTGTTTATTTGGATTATTTTGTCTTTGGTTTGGGACCATTCAGCCAGCCACTGATTTGGAAACGTCATATGTCGTGATTCTTCTCTCTATACGACCTATATGGGCTTCATGAAGAGCTGATACTTTAAACATAAACATCAGTACGCACCGAGCGTGGTGTGTGTGTGGTAGCGCTCTGGCCTCGCATTCAGGAGGATGCAGGTTCGAATCCCCGTCCGACCATCCAGATTTGGGTTTTCCATGGTTTATTCAGATCACTTCAGGCGAATGCCGGGATGCTTCCTTCAAAAAGGCCATGATCCAATTCATTCCCGTTCTTTGTTCCCAGTCATTTCCCGCCTCTAATGACCTGAACGTCGACGTCAACGAGGGGTAAAGACATAAGCAAAAAAAAAAATCTACTTCGCAGGAAGCGAATGATTTGCCTTGTAAAACAGTATATTTCGTGGTTGCAGAAGAGTAATGGCACTCATCTGAAATCTGACTGACAGTAATAGTATGACAATGAAGTAAAAATAAATTTAAAAAATATATCATGCTTAACGTTCGCCGGAAATAAAAAAATTAAAATATAACCGTACGGGGATTCGAACCCGGATCTGTAAAGTAAGGCGTGGATACCTTACCGCCTAAGGGGGCGTCTATTAATTACGTGAGTTCAAAATAGAGGGAGGGGGTGGGAAGGCCCGCAAAATATCACCAAATTTCACCTAGAGGAGTAGAGGGGGATCGATAGAAAACTTATGTCAGTTTTTTTCAGCTTTTTATTTCAGATTGCTACCCTTGAAAGAAAAGGAGATCTAAAAAAAGTCGCCAAAATACTACGAGGTCAATCTTATCAAAGGGGAAGGGAGGTATACAAATGTAAGAAAACAACCAGATGGAAATAATTTTGGTAGAATTCATTAGGATTTCGTTTTTGTTTTTGTATATGTAATAAAAAAAAGGTTCATTTGAAGAAATGACCGTGCTATTGACGTAATTGGTGAATAAGCTTCAATATATACGCGGGAGCTGGCGTTGTCAACATGTCTGAAGGTCCACTCTCGAGATCTCCTGTAGTCTCCTAACGTGGCTATTGCGCCGATGCGGGTACTGTGTTGACAGTGTTGGCAAAGCGGTCACGCAGAGCTATTTCGTAACTTGAGCGAGAGCCAAAGCACCGATTCGTATAGCCCGTAGAGACCTTTTTCTTTATAGCAGAATACTGAGCAGAGACTCCAGTGGAAAGACAGAACAGTTCCTGCCACCCTGTTGGTTTGCTATTCACTATCCGATACCGTCTTGAGGTACATCATCTCTGACAGCAAACCCACCACTGTTCTCTCGTTCTGATTTTCAGGGTTAGTCAACTAAAGGGAAACAGAACCCTATTACTATCATTCCGCTGTCCTTCATATGTCTGCAGCTAATGAACGGAATAAGTTTCAGACTTTAAATTTGCTCAGGTTACGGGTTTCGTTCATCCGAAACCGAACATTGTATTTAAAATTTCTTTAAGGTATTTTCTAGAGGAGCTCTATAGAATGACGCGGTGACAGATTTAAAAAAAAAAAAAACTTTGTGTGTTACGTTTGATACTGGTGTTGTTTGTCGACATCTGATTATGGTTAATGCTATATAGGGGATTCTATGATAACCGTGGCGCAGCAATTTTATGATGGATTCTTATGTACTTCAGCGATACAAATTGAAATTAAAGAATAAATTTTTTGATGTCTCGCTTATTTCTCAAGATATTGTATTTTAAATTTGATGTGGTTAGGTTGAAATGCGGCCTGGACCAAAAGAAAAATTTCACCGTAGCCAAATTTGATGATGCATTCGTATGTAACTCGACGAGACAAATCGAAAATAAAGGATATTTTTTATGATATCTCGCTTAGTTATCGAGATACTGTATCTCGAAAGTGAGGTGGTTAGGGTGAGATATGGCCTAGACCAGAAAAAAAAAATCACCAAAGCCACTATATCTACACGGTGGAAATACACTACAATTTTCTTCCTAATGGTTGTTGTCAGGTTGAAATACTGCATGGACTAGAAGAAAGGTCTCCAAAAGCACAAGGAACTATACATATAATTGATTTTGACGTGCTATATCTTGGAAACAAAGGGAGATATCAAAACATTTTATTCTTTACTTTCGATTTGTTTCGTCGGGTTCTATAAGAATTCATCACCAGATTGTGGCGCCACGGTAATGATAGAACATCCGCTTTTTATTTTAGTTACCATAGCACTATCTGCTTAATCACACCATAGCGCTTTCGTCACGTTCGTATTGGATAGAACTAGTTGAAATTTTTTTTAACTTATGGTTTTACGCCTCATCGACGTCGAGGTCATTAGGGGCAGCATAGGACTGGGGATTAGTAACGGGCGGGGAGGAATTACGCTACCGACTAGACGACCTGTGCGAAAATTTCGCTAATAAAATGCGATTAATAGTGAGGTTGAATATGATGTCACCAAAGCTGAGTCATTACTCTTCATACTCCTACTTCATTTATCGATTTTGGTTAGAAATCCAGGAAGATAAATGGCTCGAAACACAAAAAACGTATTTTAGAAATATTGAAATTTTTGTTCTTTAAGGGTCGAATTAGGAAAAATTCCTTTCTTAGAATATAATGTTACCATAGCGGAAACCTTAGTCTTTAATATGATATATCATTTATCTATATTGGTTAGATATCAAGGGAGATAAATACCTCGTGACACAAAAATGCGTTGTAGAACCATTTATACTTTCTCCCTTTAAGGGTTGGATTCCAAAAACTTCTTCCTTAAAATATGATGTCACCAAATCTGATACATTATTCCTCATAATATTCATTGATTTATCGATTTTTGATAGATATCCAGGGAGATAAGTGGCTCGAGACACAAAAAACGCATTTTAGAAAAATTGACATTTTTTCCCTTTAAGGGTTGAATTACGAAAAATTCCTTTCATAAAATATAATGTTACCACGGTGGAGACGTTAGTCTTTAATATAATATCTCATTTATCTATATCGGTTAGATATTAAGGGAGATAAATGGGTCGTGACGCAAAAACGCATTGCAAAAATATTAATACTTTTTCCCTTTAAGGGTCGAATTCCGAAAAATTCTTGTCTTAATATATGACGTCACTACAGCAGAGATCTTAATCTTTAAAATGATACTTTATTAAACGATTTCAGATAGGTATCCAGGGAGGAAAATGACGCGTAATAGGGAAAACAGCATTTCAGAAATATTGATATTTTCGCCCTTTAAGGGTCGAATTCCGTAAACTTCATTTCTTAAAATATGACTTGATCAAAGTTAAGACTTTAAGCTTTACAATGACACCTCATTTATTGATTTCGGTTAAGTATGAAGGAAGATACAGGCTTGTGACAAAAAAATACCTTATAGAAATAATATATATGATATTCGAATGAGTGTTTATTCGGCCGGCGTGCAAGTCGGGACCAAATTTCTATTACGTAAACGCGCAGACACGTGAGGCCTGCTTTGAAAGAAGCAACATGTGGTCTATTTATCGACCATACACGCCACATTGCCGCACTGGCTCGCAATGCAACTAAATAAGTTGCAACGAAAATGGTGGCGGCCAATTTTTTCACGTCTCTCATTTTGGCGGGATAAGTCACCGAACAATTTGAAAGACGTCTCGGTGTCGTAGAACTGCAGTGTGGAAATCTGGGGGATTCTACGATAACTGTGCCGTGGCACTTTGATGAGGTGATTAGGTTGAAATGCGGACTGGATCAGAAGAAAAATTTCACCAAAGGCAAATTTGATGATGTCTTCTTATGTAACTACCAGACAAATCGAAAGTAAAGAGTAAAATGTTTCGATATCTCGCTTAGTTCTCGAGATATACTTTCTCAAAATGGAGTGGTTAGGGTGAAATGCAGCCTACACCAGAAAAAAATCGCCACAAGGAACTATTTGACAGACTTGCAAAATACATGTTTTGTTTATTTTTAGCGCCAGTGGTTAGATCGAAATGCGGCCTGGACCAGAAGAAAAATGATGCCGAAGGGTGGATTCGAATCCCCATCTGGGCATTCAGATTTGGGTTTTCCATGGTTTCCCAAATCACTCCAGGCGAATGCCGGGATGTTTCCTTCAAAAGACCATGGCCGAATTCCTTGCCGTTCCTTGTCCACAGTCCCATCCCGCCTTTAATGACCTCGACGAGGCGTAAAGCCATAATTTTTTTAAAAAGGAGATATCAAAAAATGTTACTCTTCACTTCCGATTTGTCTCGTCAAGTTACACAAGAATCCATCATGAAATTGCGGTGCCGCGATTATGATAGAGCAGCCAAAACCTATGGTAAGCGTTTCCGATGAACAGTCCGCAATTTTTCATTACGTCGTTCTGGTAACAGTTGCCCTAACAGACGCATGCCGTGTGATTGCTAACATGTTGATGCGTGCAGCCTTTAGAGATGGAGTCTATGTGGAACTAATAGGTGGTGACGTTATGTGTTGCAGCCCTGGACCTCGCGCAGAACAGCAATGTCCAGGACGCCTTCGTCATCGCGGTGGAGCAGCAGGCGAGAGAGCGCTTGGAACGGCTGTCCGCTCTCAAGAGGATCAAACCCGTCGACATGAACAAGCTGTCGCAACAGGTCAGCCTAACACCTCCACTATACTGTCCCGGACCCATCAGAAACAAAAATAACAACATAAAAACAAAAAAAACACCTTCACTATACCATCCGGGACCCATCAGAAACATAAAAATACATAAACAACAAAAAACATAAAAAGCATAAAAACAAAACACAAAAAACACAAAAACGAAGGAAAACCCCCACTACATCCTCAAAGGAAACGAGAATTTTTTATATCAGAAACAAAAAATGATAAAACAAAAAATAAAAGCATAAAAAGAAAAACAAAAAAACCCACATAAACGAAGGAACACCCTCAAAGGAAACGAGAATTTTTTCAAAATACATAAAAACAAAACAAAATCCGTCATGAACGAGTTACTCCCACTTGTCGGGAGTTCCATTTGAAAATTGCATATTATGACGAGTTAACAAAACAAATTAAATCTACATTTTTTTAAAAAAAAATCAGTAAAAAGTTATTTTAAATTGAGTGTGTTATTTGTTTTGCAAAATTACCCTTAAAAAAGTTTGTATAAATGAAACGCACAAAAAAAAAACCAATCGATAAAACGTAGTTGCAAAAAAAAAAAAAAAAAAAAAAAAAGAGCGTCCTATTTTGGCTTCTTTTGAACCCTCTTGCCACCCAGGTGGCCTGACGTGGCTGTTGCCTCGACATCTTAACCCCCCCCCCCCCATCCGTGTGGCATACAGTTTTTTCCCTATTCATCCCAGAAGACATGTTGTTCTGTTTTCTCATAACAGACAACCGATATTTGCGTTATGTATTTTTCTATAATTATAAATATTCTGAATGACGTGTTTACACTAGCCACTCCTGCAAATTATCAATTATTGGCAATAACCTATTTCTCAAGTACAGTCAGGGATCCTTTTTCTTGAGGTGTTAATAACAACATCTTTGTCTCATTCATGATTGTTCATTAAGTGATAAAATAGAAAATATTATATCTGCCGCATAGAAATACTAAGAAGAGCTCCAGCTTTTGTTTTATTTGTTGCTGTTCTGTCATCTTCCTTTCTACATTACCAATGAATTGTTCTTTGATCTGCTTAAAAGTTTTCTATAACTCATTGGATAACGAAAACTCATTGGCAAAAAACCAACGCTATTACTTCAAGTCGCATGTATGCACGACACTGTCAATATATACGGTATCTAAATCACATACGGAGATAATTAAATGACGGAAATAAGTAACCACATACTGTTGTATATTCTGATCCTTATGTTAACCGTGACAAACATACGTGTGAAAAGTTATTTGACTTGGCTCAGAAATACCTCCCCCCCCTCCCTCACGTAGCCCAGCGTAGTTTTCTACACAACTCCTTCCCTCCCTCCCCCCTTCTTTACCTAGTCACGTAGTTTATCAACGAACCCTAATTATAAAATTTTCATAAAATGTTTGCCTAATTATTATAAATTTCATGAAAATCTCTAAGGAATGATAATGTGATATTTCGCCTACAAAATTTGTATTTGAACTGTCAAATTTGTTAAAATTACTCAGTTATTTTGCGAAAATCATTAACTCTAAAAATATGGAACAGTAGTTTCGGGAATAAAGGAAAGGTCTTTAAGTTTTTCAGCGAAAATTTGACATCCCGTAGAATAAAAATAAAAAAAACGAAGCCGTTTAAGACGTGGAGGTTTTCCAGCTTTCGAATGATGCGCTTGAAGTTATTTAAGAGGAAAATGTTTCCTTGAATAACCTGCTCCAACCGCGCCACTAAACCTCCTATCATTATACCAATTCCCTCCACAGTGTAGCCTAATTTTCTGTTATAACAGTGATATTGTTAATTCATAATAACTAAAAGAATGGAGAATTTCTAGGTTAAGGATTTCAGACATTAACAGACATACACATAGAAGGAAAAATGTGTAATCCCGTAAGCTTTCTATCTTTTATTCAAAACTTAAGGAACTCATTAAAACGTGTATTTGCCCGTAATTCTCAAAATTTGATGGCAATTCACTCGTGCCAACAGGATTTGGTTGTGATGGTGTACTTGAATCAGTTTCAGTAGTTTATTCCTACGTTGTCATGAATTTACTCTTCAGACGATGCCTAAACTAACAAATGCAATATCATAAAATTCACAATACGTCTTCTAGCTTTTTTTTTTTTTTTTTTTTTTTTTTATGTGTGTAATCAGTCTTTTGACTGGTTTGATGCAATCCTCCATCCCTTCCAATCTTGTGCTAACCTCTTCATCTCTACATATCCCTTACAACCCACGTCCTCAATTATCTGCTTCATATACTCTATTCTCTGTCCTCCACTACAGTACTTACCTTCGACTGTTCCCTCTACTAACAAATTAACCAATCCAGCATGTCTCAAAATATGACCTACCACCCTGTCTCTTTTTTTTTTTACTTATGGCTTTTCGCTTAGTCGATGTAGAGGTCATTAGAGGCGGAAAAGGATGGGGTAAGGAACTTCTCTAGTGCATCCTCTCATCATTCTTTCCAACAGGTGAAGGATTTTATACCCTTTCCCTACTACTTGTCCGATGTTTCCTGCACAGTTAATACTGTTATCAACATAAATTTTTCTCAACTAATTCTAAGCCTACAGCGAATAATAAGGTATCAGCACATATAACTTGTATCTACTACTTGCATACCATGTTCAGTTATGAAATATTGTTCCTGTAAAATATAACTTAAGAGTGGGCACACGGGCGGCCGGGACAAAGTTTACCTCACAGAAGTGCCTGCGTGGCTGAGATGCAACCAGCCGTGCACAACAGCCCCTTTCGTAATGGCAGCTTCAGGGGTTAGCAGTAGCCGAGATTATTTAGCTTCTATACAAACAATATTTTGTACCAATTACCAAAAATGACACATAAAAAATTCAAGACGATTGTATTTTGACATATATTTCGTGTACGTCCGGTTTGATGGTAGGTAGGATTTATTACATTCGCGGCCGCTCTGTTGCAGCTGAACCAGCAGAGCGCTGCATTACCGCCTGCAGAGTCCGAACAGCAACAAAACCAACAGAACTCTCAGCAGCAGAACCAACAGCAGCAACAGCAGCAGCAGCTCAACGGCTTCATCGAGACCAGCCCCATCTACGTCACGTCCATACCGCCCCCGCAGGCTCCCGTGGCCGCCTCCAGGCAGCAGCGGCAGCCGCCCTCGGCTCAGCAGGCTGCCCCCAGGACGGTCGCCAAGGTGCGCACTACACAGCCTCCACCATTATTCACACTGTCAGTTACAACGGGTCCGGACTCAAATCTCTGACCAAGTTACGAGAGGTGATCAGAAACTGAGGTTAGAAATGTACACATTTTACTTCATACAACCAATATACCCAACAGATGGTACATACATTAGAATACTTTTCGACATAGTCCACATCGGTGTAAGGACGAACCACTTTGTGAGATGAGTTTAAATAGTCCCTCCTCTTCAACCACTTTGTCGCATAGTGTTTCACTTCCTCGTCTGAATTGATCGTCGACCTCCTAGCTGCTCCTTGAAGTGAGGATAAAGATTAAAGTCGCTTGCTGTGAGGTCCGGGCTGTAGGGAGGGTGGTCGATGATGTACAGTTGTGGGTCGGCCATGCGGTCCTCGTCGGTGACGTTTTCTCGACCAATCATAAACTTTCGACACCCTTCTGCGACATGCTGACGAGACATTACAGTATCTCTGGAAACCTCTATAGCTGCTAGTGAATTTCAGCCGAGATTACACCCAAGGAAATCTAATAACTGAGCGAATTTCTTAGCGAGACCAGTTTACCAAACGAGTCGCCATTTATGTTTATCTACAACTAGCGCTGTAGCTGGCGGGTGGCTGAAACGCGGCACAGATGCCAACCGTTCCCACAGCGCGTCCCTCGGCGCGTGTTAGGGGACGCCTCTAATCTTTGCCACATATGCTAGCATGGACGGTGCGCCTCGACCCACCGCCAGGCGGTAAAAGATGAAAGGCGCGTACTGCCATACCACGCGCCGTGGGAATGGGCCTTTAGAATTACCACATACTACTAGTTTCGTAATAATGGACGGCACTCCAGGAATATCGGCCTTTTAACACTAGTTTCTTATCACCTCTTGTATAGTGTTCCGCTTTTGGATAATAATAGCAGTTAATTATGTGTGCAGCAATTGTTGTGTCTGCTCAAACATTTTTGATTATCAACATGGGCACCAGTTGAATTAATTTTATATGATAATAAATTAAAATTGACACACAAATTTTAATTGTATCACTTTGACGAAAAAGGATAGGCCGAGCAATACTATCTTACCTACAGTTAAATTGAAAAATTCAAACGTATTTATTTACCAATTGAAAATAAATAATATTAATGTTTATTGACATTTAAAAACAGAAAACAAGTCCAGACATAATGAGTCAAAAAGTGTTAAAGAGAACAAGAAACATAGCCGTTAACAAATAATTAAACTCTGTGGAGAACATGAAGTATCACCATCGTTCACAGAAGTGCAACCAAAATTCCAAATGAATGCAAGATTTATTTTCCAGTCAAATGTCTCCCCTTGGAGTAACCAACCAAATTAATCTAAATCGGACTTCCTCACTTTCAAATTACAATGTTCTTCGGAAGAAAACGTCTGAGGAACAATCGACCCGTATACCCCCAAATACAAAGTGGTGTTTCTTTTGATACCAAGCGGAACAAGATGTGAAACTCCTAGTATTATAAGGTGTCTGCTGTCGGTAGTAGGAATGTTGAGCTGTCACTAGTGGTTGCGACAGGTGGCTGTCCAATAACGGGAATATTGCATGCTCTGCGTGAAGAGGCATGTGATTCTGATCAGTCTCAGTGACTCTTCTCCGCTCACTCGGTTGTTACCGTGAAGGATAGACTCCTGATCTCTACCTATTGATTAACTACCCAATGAAATAGGTGGTCAAAGATTCCGAATCATCCGCTTGCATCTTTCAACCTTGCTCTCCTGGAAGACACGTAGAAGGGGTAAGAGAAACGGGTCTTGGGGCTCCCGGGTTCTCGGCCTGTAGTGGCTGTGCCGCGTCCACGTGTCTCCCCGTGGTAACTCCTTCGCGTGACCAGGTGCACCAGTTACCAAACCATGCCCACCCAAGAGTAGGTAATTCTTCCGTTCGGCCTAAGACCAAGCTGGGTGGGGCTTCTGGCTAACTAGGTTTTTTTTTGTGGTGGGTAAGCCTGTTTAATGGCTTAGCTTTACTGATCCCTATGAGATCAAGCAAAGGAATCATGACGTCTATATGCCTACTGTCTCAGTACTCGAGGTGCGAGTTAGGGTGGGCACATTTAACGATCTGCGATTTCCGACCAGGCCGCCTCTGGCCTTCAGGCAGCTACTGTTGCCTTGGCTAACCTCTGCCCCATCCAAAACGTCTATATGTAACGCCAAGATGACAGAAATATTCGTGTATCAATAGACCCTTTCAGTCTTCGGACTGTAGTACAGGCAAACTGCCAACAGCAAGGTCTCACGTGCTACCAACCCTCTCAACGCCATCTCATATAGCATAGCAAAGCTCACTGAGAATAGCAGTCCCCTCAAGTCTCCAAAGGTGGCTCCCAGTGCCCTAATATCATTGTCAGCAGCTCAAAGTGAACTTCTGCCAACAAAAAGTTAAACACAATTTCTACACTAAGTATCTTGGAATCACGGTAGACCGTTCCTTAACGTTCAAAAAACACCGTAAAAAGACATGTCAGAAACTTGACACATGGGACGACATTACGAAGAGGCTAGCCGTCACCTCATGGGGAGCCTCACTATTAACAACCGCCCTCATGATGGTTTACCCTGTTACTGACACTGTGCTCCAGTGTGGCAACGTAATGCTCACTCTAGAAAAATAGACGTTCGTCTCAACGAGTGTATGAGAGTAATAACTAGCACACTAAAATCCACCCCTCTCCCCTTGTGACATGTCATTAATAATATACCACCCCCAGAGATAAGACGTCAAGAAGCAATGGCATGTGAGTGGAGGAACTATCCTGACCATCCACAGGATCTCCCAATCCACGAGGTCCTAAATGACCTACACCGCACTTGTCTTAAATCTATCAATAAATTATGGCATGATGTATTTGGCTTCAGTCTGAAGGGAAAATGGCGACAAAACTGGAACTCTATACGTGTAAAACACCAAGATCCTACTATTACTATTACTATTACAATTACTGCGCGATTCACTAAAAGTGTTTGGCGGAGGGTGCATTGCACCTATCAGGAAAGGTAATGGTTTGGAAGGGATATACGAGATAAGGCAGGTGGCGCCCATGGGCTATTGTGAGGAACCATCCCAGCATTCGCCTGGAGCGATCTAGGGAAACCATGGAAAACCCAGATCAGGATGGCCGGAGTGCTTTATCGGAAGCTACTCCTGTCCGATTTTGTGTTTACTCGCCCGGTAAATCCATTCTATTCCATTCCCTAATCGCTCGTGGAAAAAATGAGTAGATAAATGAATCGGTTCTGGCCCTGATTTCTCTTATCTTATTTTCGCGGTCATTCCGAGGATATGAATGTTGCTGGTAGCAATATTTGTTTGCTGTCATTCCGAAATACGTCAGTCGAGAATTTTTTAATTAGCTTCCGTCGAGAGCAACGCCTTCGGTGCTCCAGGTCTTCCCAACCTAACTCCTTCAACATGGCACTTACGCTTTCCCTCCAACTATATATACCTGTCACGAATCGGGCGGCTGTTCTTTGGACCATCTCTAATGCCTCCATTAATCCCTTTTGATGGGGAACCCCTTACAGAGCAACAATATTCCAAGTGAGGCCTCACAAGTGACTTGTACGCAATCGATTTAACTTCCGGAGTGCATTGTTTTAAATTACGACCTAGAAATCGAAGCATACGATTTGCTTTCCCAATTACATTCTCGATATGCTCATTCGACGACAAATTATTACGAGTTGTTACCCCTAGGTATTTAGCGGAATTTACCGTTCTAAGGACAGTGCCATTAATTGTATATTCAAAGCTAAATGGTGTCACCTTTTTACTTACACGCATGACTTGGCACTTTTTAGCGTTTAACTCCAACTGCCAATCTTTACACCACGCAATTATTTTCATAATATCGTCTTGTAACAAAGCGCAGTCATCCTGGGTTGTGATTTCACGATAAATAATAGCATCATCGGCAAATAATCTTTTCATTCCCCTTATTATGTCGCACAAATCACTAATGTATATGAGAAACAACAGAGGCCCTATCACGCTTCCTTGGGGAACCCCGGACCTCACTTCGGCGAGTGATGAACGCTCACCGTCAAGAACTACACACTGTGTTCTGTCCTTCAAAAAGTCTTCAACCCAATCACATATTTGTCTAGATATACCGTAAACGCGAAGTTTCCTAAGCAACCTAGTGTGAGGCACAGTGTCGAAAGCTTTTTTGAAGTCTAATAAAACTAAATCAACCTGGGATTGCTCATCTACAACTGCATCTCCGACTGAAGAGAGACCAGTGAAGTTCCTTTCCAGACTGTGGAGCACATCCTTAAGGAATGCCCTTTAATAAATGACTTCCCACCGCCCGTAATTCTGTAGGTCGCGCCATATCTGCCGAATTTTACGGGTCAGTACGCGCCACAGGTGAGCCCTAGTGTCATTTCAGTTACCATCTACAAGCAAGAGAAGAGGTGTGCGCACCTCTGCTGAAAGTAGATGGCAACTACCTTAAAGAAATATGATGGACCACCCCAAGATGTTATCAGTGCTACACCTTCCTTCTTCAGTTGGCTGGAACTACTGGTCATCGTTCTTGTCCTTGTATATGTACCACCGAAGTTGAAGAATTGGATTACAAAACTTTGGTCAGGCCGTTGCTGCAATATGGTGGTGCAGTATGGGACCCACACTTTGGGTATCAAATGCAGGGGTTGGAGGGGGTATAAAGAAGGGCTGCCATATTTGTATCTGGAAAATATCGCAGAACACAAACAGTAAGGGGGCATCCATAAATTACGTGAGGTGTTTTTCCGGATTTCCGGACCCCCCCCCCCTATGGTGACACTTCTTGAGATCTGGCGTTCCTCCCCGACCCCCCTCCCTCTCTGGTGAGATCTGATCCGTGAGACCTCCCCCTAGAAATCGCCCTCGCAACTTTTTTAGACCTTATTTTTTAGGTCTCATCCTTCCAAAAGCCGGCTACACCCCCACTTTTCGACAAAATACCCCCCTAAAATCGACTTTCGCGTCGTTTGTGGACCTTCTTTTTTTTAAAAAAAAAATTTCCTAAACCTCACGAGAGATTTCCCTTGACCGCCCCTCCCTCTTGGTGAGATTTCGCCGGACCCCCTACCCCCCCCTATTTCACCTCATGTTATTTATGGACGCCCCCTAACCAGTGCTATAAAAGAGCTGGAATGGGATTCATTTGGAAGACAGGAGAATGGTGAAGATAGTCATGGGACTGTACAAGGCGTATATTGGTGATGAGGCGTGGAAAGATATTGGTGTAAGAATTAGGACCCTGCTGCATGTTTTATAAGTTATTTTCTGTTATTTTATTGAAATGCAATTTTTATGTATAATTAGTAGTAGCATAATACGGTTGTGCCGGGTTGCCAATGCAAATATGACTTAAAGTTTTTTTAATTAATTAAAGAACTAAAAAAAATGTCGTTCGGCAGACGGTGTGGTGGGCTACCTCTCTGGCGCTCTTTCATATCTTTAACCGTTGGCAGTCCCTATTTGCGGCCACTTTTTCATAGTCAACCAAAACTTTTTATGTCCTTTCAAATGAATTACAATTATTTTAAAAAAACAAGTGAACGAATTTTTTTGAAAAATGAAAATTTGTTTGAAAATTGAATTAAAAATAGTTGCGGCCACATTTGAATAGGCAACCCGGCAGAATAGTTTTCTGCAGAAAATTATACATAAAACTTCCATTTAAATCAAATAATAGATGGACGCAGAATACATGCAGCCGCATCATAGGCTTATGATGCATGGTAGGGAAAAAATGATGATTACCACAAGATGGCACTCCATTTGAGGGAAAAGGGTGTGGGACGATTTTCTTACCTTAGTAGTGGGGCATCCATAAATTACGTGAGGTGTTTTTTCCGGATTTCCGCCCCCCCCCATCTGGTCCATGAGATCCACCCCCCCGACACCCTTCCCACTTTTCGATTAAATACCCCCCCTAAAAAGTCGACTTTCGCGTCATTTGTAGAGCTTTTTTTTAACTCTACAGTCCAAAAAAATTCGAAAACCTCACGTGAGATTTCAGTTGACCCCCCTTCCCCTCGGTGAGATTTCGCCGGACGCCCCCCTCCCCCTATTACACCTCAAGTAATATATGGACGTCCCCTAAGGTGGTCAGGAATCGGAATAATGAGGGAGAAATAATGAGTAATTTACCAAAAAACTTTGAATGAATTTACAGCTGGAAATTGTAGAGGCGGAACCCCCCCCCTCCCTCCCTCCTAAGATGACGTGAAATTTTGATGGGGCCTTCCCCCCCCCCCCCCCCCTCCGTTTTGCTGAACGACCTCTTTTTTTTTCTTTTTTTTAGTTCTACTGTCTTTCAAGAATTTCAAAACCTTACGTGAGTTTTCCGTCGGCCCCCTCCCGCTTGGTGAGATTACGCCCGACCTTCCCCCCCTTCCTTACTTCAACTCATGTAATTATTGAACGCCCCTCAAGTAGGTAGGTACAGGAAAAAGAGGGGAAAATGTGTGTGTACGGAAATTTCCACCGGAGTTTGCAGTCCATCGCAATGAAATTAAATATATACATCTGTATGTATCGCATTCGTTGCTCAGCCATATGATAAACAAATAAATAATGGTTGGTTTCAGAGCGGCGGCCTGAGCAACGGACACGCCGTGTCCGAGGACTCTGGGGACACTCTGGAGTTGAAGCAGGACCTGCTGTCGGAGGACGAGTCTCGTCCCGCAGCCACCACCACCACCGTCACCGCCATAGTGGAGGCCCCGGCCCAGGAGCAGCTCATAGACAGCAACCTCGGATACAGGTAACCACACAAAGGGAAAACTTCTTCAGTGCGCATGCGCCGCAACGTTCTACACATGCGCACTTCACGTTCTGCGCATGTGCTCTTAACGATACTCTGATGCAGGCAGCTATGGTATTGTCTGCTGTCACATAAAATGATCTTTAATGATGGGTATTAGCTACTTCGTTTTGAGTTAGTTCGCATTACGATTTGTATGCATCTGAGTATAAGTCTGCACATATGTCTGGTATCCCGGACCGACAGCGTTACATGCCCGGAAGAAGAGATGCAGTTGGACAACCGATAGACGGCGCTAGCAACAGGCCAACTAGCGCCACCGCATAGCAGGGTTTTCGCCGTGGCCAATCAGAAGCGACTGGCCTAGTATAAATACAGCCACGCGGTCCCACTCAAGACAGTGCTGTGTTCATTGCTATCCAGAATCGTTACCGTCTCTCCGTGCATCTCATCTCGGACTTTGATCATCGCGCGTCTCGGTTTACGTCCGGTTACCTCTCTTGGACTCTGTGCATCGCATACTGGACTGATCAGTGCGCGTCTCGGTTTACGATCGGTTTCCCCTTCGGAGTCTGTGCATCTCATCTTGGACCTTGCGTCGGGTCGCTCGTGATCGTCTCCGGGTGACCGCCCGTCCACCGTGTGACATTTCGGCCGCCGTGCGGACATAGCAATATGTATTTCATGAGCATGAGTAAACTGTATCAAAAATGTTAAAGCATAAATTGCTTTATCCTCACTGAAAATGAGTTGACTGCGTCAGACAGTATATTTACAAATCGATACATGCACCAGCATTTTTGCTTGCTTTATTTGTTTATTAGTAGCTTTTTGTTTATTTACATTTGTTCGATGTAGATGATTTCATTATATTGTTTGATCGCTGTTATAGTAGTTACGTGAGCAGTTTTTTCCGGAAATCTCGTGCCCCCCTCTCTTCCTTGGTGAGATCTGGTGACAACAGCCCCCCCTCCCTCCTTCCCGGTCCGAGCATTGGCGAGCAAGATATCCTGCGTGACCCGCCCCTGTCTGTCATAGCCACCTCGCAAAACCCGGTAATCCAACCGGGTGCAGGGGACCTAATGTTTAACGTGTAAACCGAACCACGGAAGAGTTCTGCTGCACCTCACAGCGAACTGTGCTAGATAGAGTTAAGGGCCTATGAAAATCCACACCGAGACAGGGATTCGAACAGAAGACCTTTCGAGCTCCAGTCAGATGCCTTAACCACTGAGCCACCAGACCACTTATAAAAAAAGATACAACAAGGAAGCTATCACCTACTAAGCAAAGATGAAACACTATACAACAGTTATCAAGAAAATGACAGCTCAGACTGCCTCGCGCTGAATAAGAAAATACACATTGAGTTAGAGAGGAAAAAAAGCAAAATTTTAGGGCCGGTGTTGGGAAAAAACGGTATTCAGTGGAAGAGAAAAATTGACGATGTGTATAGGTATACAGAGAAAATTACGGATACAATGCACAGGCAGGATTAAATTTTATAAACACCTAATGAGAGTAGGTTGACAAAGAAAATTTTCGTCTACTGCACTAAATTAAAAGTAACAACAAAACAGGTTGAAGAGACGAGGAAAGATTTAGAAAACGTTGGGATCTATCCAGATGAATCGAAGAGTGCTTCAGAATAATAAATTTAATGGATTCTATGAACAATGTACAAAGGCCAAGACCACTTGGTCAGAAGAAAGGACGAGAAACAGTAGTAAAAGAAACAAAACATTCTGGTAGTAGAAGAAAAGGCGAAACAGTAAAACAGTTATTCCATGCGGTCCAAAGTAGATCAAAATCGAAAGAAGTCCCGACATCATGTTCTTCCGAGCTGTGGTATTAACCCAAGATGCTGAATATTAACTCCCCTATTTTCTTATGGAATTTCCCTCCTAGCAATGTTCATCTTTCGTGAGGCCATCATTAATCTTCAGCATCTAGTCCTTGAAACCAACAAAAACTCGCAATAAAACTTTCTCTAATTCAAATATCAGTACGTTCTATGTAATCCGTTGGCAAAGATTCAACTTATACAATATTTTACGCTTTTAGAAGGCGTCGTATTAATCAAATATTCCACTTACTTTTACGAGATTCGCGCTGCTTATATCGATTTTTTACTACCGACGTTTCGGCGCCCAACCTGGGGCCTCCATCAGGGCTTTATAGATGTCAAGTATCACTTGTGACTGTTTTCACCACACCACTCCGTCGTTGGTTGATCTCGCTGTTTTGGTTACCTGTAGCGGATGTCAGCTGTTCCAGAAATGTTGTTGCCGTTGGAGATTTTGTGTTGCGATTGTCCATAAAATTCAGTGGGAGAAGACAGCAGTAATTGCACAACCGAAAGGTTTCCTAGAACGGAAAATAAGGGAATCAATAGAAATTTTCAAACAACCCAAAATTTTCAATAAAGACGGCGGCTATGGCTTAAGCGAAATGTGGAAATGTCCACTCGTCGAAAATCGCAACACAAAACCTCCAATGACAACAACATCTCTGGAATAGCTGACACCCGCTGCCGGTAACCAAACCAGCGAGATCAACGACGGAGTGGTGTGAAAACCATCACAAGTGATACTTCACATCTATACAGCCCTGATGAAGGCCCCAGGTTTGGCGCCGAAACGTCGGGAGTAATACATAAATATAAGCAGCGCGAATCCAGAAAACATAAGTGGAATATATGATTAAAGATTCAACTTGTTTAGTGAAAATCAATGGTATGAAGAAATCTGAATATAGTGTTACACATTCAGTGTGATAGTTATTTTAATGTTAGTGAATGCAGCTCAGCAGAGGCAACTTAAGTCCCAGTCAGCAGGGTACAGCTTAATTTGAGGGACTTGACGCTGAGAGTCCCGCAAATGTTTCTTTTGTCTGCCACGTGTCACCGTTGATTATTGAGTGATTGTACGTCTTGTAATTACAGTAGACTACGTGCAGCAAAATCTAAGGATATAGCACTTCTTGCGCTGTGAATGTTGATAGTAACGGATTGTTTTCAACTTGTGCCGGATGTGGCTAACAGAGCCGTATTGTGGCCACAACACAGACCCTTTGTAACCAGGCGTGGGACTAATACAGCTCCAACACAGCTCCCAGTAAATCTACTCAGAGCGGTGAAAAGCAGGTTGATGCGTGCGGTACGGCTTTCGTTATATCCTTGCTTTATACATCATTACCTCAAACTGTATGCATTGTACCTAGGTTTGTAACGGAGGTTATCTCTGCGGATGTTCAGTGACATGCGTATGCGGATGTTTTGCGGAAACGGAGGTGAAAAATAAATGTATAATTATTTTATTTTAATATTTTATCAAAAATAATTTTAAAATGAAAAAGTGTACTTTATATGCCAAATACTACAATTTTTCATAAGCGAAGTCTATTTCCAAATAATACTGCCTTATTGATTTATTTTTTTCAACGACAAAAAAGTGGGATTATTCACAAGTGAATTATAACATTTACATAACTACCCACACGTCTAAACAACAATCTTTGTCATATGAACTTTGCGGAGTTCGCAGATCAACTAATTCAAGCTTCAAGCTCAAGGCCACGCCACCACAATTCTCCGTGCCCGCCACCCGCTTTTCCACCGCTATAGTGGCCCATTCACAGGACAACTTGTAGGACCTACGATGATCCGATTTTCCGATAAAGGTCTCTTGATGGGCTGTGAAAGATATTACAGGACTATACGTAGGACGTGTTTGATGTTGTTGGACACCCATACAATCAACACTGGTCCTTGCCGTTCATGATTGGAGGAAATATCCTGCGAGTGTGCGATAAGGACACAAGTGTGCGGTGAGAAAGTAATAGTGGGAAGAATTGCTTGCAACATATTTGGACCCCTTCAAGTAGCGTGAATGGATGAGTGCATTCTACAGTAGTTTTAAGCGGATGTTGGACCGTGAATAGGCCGCTTTACTTTAGATGAAAGTTCAAACTTGTAAATTCATCGCTTAGATAATAACACCGTTCAGTACACTGTTAATTTTATTGCAAGATCGTCAGAAAGAAAGAAACATGTTGTTGTTAGCTAATCGACGATGGGCAGAATCTCGTACAAAGAGAAAAGAATAATATATATTGAAATATAAACAAAACATCCGCTATACATCCGGGTTAAAAATTACGGAAGTGGAGGTAGGATTTCACGCGAAAGTTCCGCACTTACGGATGCGGATGCGAATATCCGTTACATTCCTAACTGTACCGAGCATGGTGGGTGAGTAGTAACGCTCTGGCCTCGCATTCGGGAGGACGTGGGTTCGAATCCCCGTCCGGGCATTCCAAATCACTCCAGGCGAATGCCGGGATGCTTGCTTCAGAAGTCCATCGCCGAATTCCTTCCCGTTCCTAACTCACATCCTTTCCCGCCTCTAATAATCTCGACGTCGACAAGGCGTAAAGTAATCAAAAAAAATATGCACTGCTTGTCAGTTGCTCCTAAACATCGAAGTTTCAAGCAATTTAAATTCGTCGCATGAACAATACGCTGAATTGACACTATCTCCATGTACTATATATCTGGTATGACGTGAGTTCGAGCCACGGTCTAGTTAAACCATCCAGAAATGGATATTTAGTCGTTTTCCAAAATTACTTCGGGCCAATGGGATACTCCTTCTTTTCAGTTCTGTCGTAGCTCTAATAATCTACGTCGACGAGACGTACAAATCTGCCAAAAAAAAAAAAAAAAAAGTTTCTGCAGAATCGGTTAGTCACAGACTGACATCTGGTTAGGACTAGACCCGTGTGAACCTGAAGTAACAGGTCATCATACCCTCTAACTTCTGACTGAATTAGGGGTTTTAGGCTGGTTTTTTAACAGAATTCTGGGTGTAATTTTTTTTAAGTGTGATATTTTTGTCTGATCCGACAATTTTTGGTTAGCGATGGTTGGTTGTAGATAAGCTGAATTTTTAGTTTGTATAGGTAAAGCTCATCGGCACTAGAAGAGATGTGACGTGGTCAGCGCCACGCTCCGACCATTCTCCATTCCTCCACGGTACTCATTGGATGGCAGGCTGAGTGATCCTGAGGAGCCGTTTCGGCAATTCAGCTTCGGATAAAAATATTTTGCTTCGTGGGGTACCGAACCCCAGTCGTCGGGACAGCAGTAAGACGCTCTTACAAAAAAAATCTGAACCGTAAAGCAATGTTGGCCTAATCACGACGGTGCATATCTTAATTTTTGTCTTAGTATTAAGTTTATTCTCGTTGAAGAGGGGTTATAATTTTAAAAGTCTAATCGGATCTAAATTACATGCGCATTGTATGTGCGCAGTCCAGGTTAGTCTCTTGTCAAATTTCGAGCTGAGGCATTTCAAGCGGTTTAATGACGCCTTACCTTCTCTGTAATGAAACATCTATCAATATTATTTACTAGCTATTACCAGCTATTTCATATTCGCGAACTTAGAATTTTATTGCTATCATTGGATAAAATGTAAATCTCTACTGTACAGTAAGTTATGTCTGTACATGATATCTATGAACAGATCATAGACACACGAAGCCTGAGTGACCGATATAACATTACAGAGACTACACACGCTATCAGTCTGTCGGTCATCGTTCGATGAGCTTTAAAAAATCATGACAAAATATGTTATTTATCCCAAAAATAAGTATCTTATGTCATTCCTAATGATACTTATTATTCCCTTGTAAAATTTCATTAAAATCGGTTTAGAGGTATAGTTGTGAAAACGTAGCAAATATACAGAGAGACACAGTTACTTTCGCTTTTATAATATTCGTGTAGATGTTTCAGCCACCAGTGTGGTGCGATAACGGGGCATCCATAAATTACGTGAGGTGTTTTTCCGGATTTCAGGACCCTCCGCCCCTCTGGTGAGACTTCGTGAGATCTGGTCTGACCCCCCCCCCCCCCGTCTGATGAGATTCGGTCCGGGAGACCCTCCCCCCTACAAGTCACCCTCGCAACGTTTTGTAGTAATTTTTTTTTTTTGTCT
>CM061918.1:108216576-108271863 GCA_031002005.1 Vandiemenella viatica
ACTTCAATAAGCGTATCGAAAGTGCGGAATTTAATTTACGGTAAAGCATTAATTACTAACGTCGATGCTTTGTTACTAGAAGAAAACAAAAGGCGAACGCATTACTGAGCACAGCAAGGTACACGCGAGTGAAACAGCGGAAATTCTAGCAGTGTAACATAGTCTTTTCTTCAGTCTTGAAATTATGTCTTGAGGACCAGGATAAACTGTAAAATGTCTGTATTGTTAGAACAATTCTCGGTGATATTTTTCTCTTTGTGTTCCCTTATCTTTGTATTATAGTAGCCAAATACTTATACAATTCTATATCTTAATTATAGCATGAGACAAATACCCATAACACAGGAACACAGTTGTTCCTGTTAACATCTGTCTAGATTTTGGATTTCCATGGTTTCCGCAAATCACTTTAGGCGATTGCCGGAATGCTATCTCGAAAAGGCAGTGGCCGAATTCGTTCCCGTTCCTTACCTCCAGTCCATTCCTGCATCTAAAGACATCAACTTCGACGAGGCGTAAAACCATAAGCAAAAAATAAAAATTAAAAAAAAATTAAAATTTTTTTTAAAAAATGTTAACGACATTACCGCGAACAACACTACCATATTCGAGCAATGGTCTGACCAAAGTTTTGTAACCCAATTCCTTGACTTCTCTCGTACATCCCCTCATCACTCTCTCCAACAAGTGCAGAACTTTGAAACCTTTTCCTACCACCTGTCCTATGTGTCCTGCCCAGTTAAGTTTGTTATCAAAAGTAATTCCAAGATATTTACATTTCAAGTCTTCAGCAAGCAATTCTTTCCCCACCTTATATTCAAAAGGTTAATTATGAATATAAGGTGGGGGAAGAATTGCTTGCTGAAGACTTGAAATGTAAGTATCTTGGAATTACTTTTGATAACAAACTTAACTGGACAGGACACATAGGACAGGTGGTAGGAAAAGGTTTCAAAATCCTACACTTGTTGAAGCGAGTGATGAGGGGATGCACGAGAGAAGTAAACAAATTGGGTTACAAAACTTTGGTCAGACCATTGCTCGAATATGGTAGTGTAGTACGGGACCCACATTTTGCGTATCAAATACAGGAGTTGGAGAGGGTACAGAAAAGGGCTGCTAGGTTTGTTTCTGGAAATTTTTGCAGAATGCAATCAGTGACAGATATGATAAAGGAGCTGGAATGGCATTCACTGCAAGACAGGAGGAGGATGAGGAGGGCCATGGGAGTGTACAGGGCGTATACTGGCGATGAGGCATGGAAAGATATTGCAATAGGTATGAAAAGTAGTGCATGGAAGGGAAAAGATGACCATGACCACAAGCTGGCACTCGATTTCAGGCACAAGGGTGTGGGAAGATTCTCTTTTTTAGGTAAGGGTGTTAGGGATTGGAATGGGTTACCAAGAGAAATGATGAATAATTTACCGAAAACTTTGAAAGAATTTAAAGATAAAATTTGTAAAGGGCAAATGTAGGTAGGTGCAGGATAAGGCGAAGATGGGTGTGTAGGGAAATTGCCACCGGAGCCTGTGCTCCATTGCAATTAAATTAAACTAAAGAAACCACAGAGTACAAAATCATTTATTAAGTCGTTTTTCTTTTTCCCGTGCTTTACTGTACCGTAGAGATGAAGAGATTAAAGATAATTAATGCTAAAGTACGACAGAGACCAGAGAGGGATATAGTTTTCCTGAATTTCCTGTCCAATTGAGGCGAAAAGTAGGGGGCTGGCTCAGATCAGACAGGAAAACTTAACGGCTGTACAGCGCTTAGGCGTAACAGGATACAGAGTCACGTGACGTCCAGTCGGTGCGACTTAAATCGCATTACTGCGAGCTGATCACGTGCTCGGCACAACTCGCGTGTCGATGAAGCGAGGTCCCACAGTTCTTGGAGAGGGTGACGAATGGATGAACCACAAAATTTGGAAACAAAACCTTGCTCGAGTGTGGTATTGCAGTATGGAACCCAGATCAACGAGTATCAAATACAGGAGCAAGAGTGGATATAATGAGGGCTGGTAGATTTGTTAGTGGAATCAATGTAACCGATGTGATAAAAGAGCTGAATGGAATTAAGAGTCATTCAAAGGTAGTGCTCGTAATACAGGGTGTCCAGAAAAGGATTCCCTGATTTCAAAATTAAATATCTCGAAAACAAAGATCGATAGAGGAATGCAGTAAACGGTATGTTTATTGTGACAGCTGTAAGAAGTGTATACAGCAGTGTGAAATAATAGTTACAAATGCTGCTAACAGATGGCGCTGTAATCGCCATACGTAATGCCTAAATAGTGATTCGAAGCTCAGGGCGATCAGTTCCACCATTGAAACGTGCCAATGGTGAACAGTTTGAAAACATTGTGATGTGATTGTTTGCAAAGATTGTTTTCATACGATTATTTCACTTATGTATGCTGATATGAGCGTACAGCGCCATCTGTTAGCAGCTTTTGTTACTATTATTTCACACTGCTGTATACACTTCTTACAGCTGTCACAATAAACATACCGTTTACTGCATTCCTCTATCGATCTTTGTTTTCGAGATATTTAATTTTGAAATCAGGGAGTCCTTTTCTAGACACCCTGTATATAGTCTATAGAGCTTTGTAACTTCAATATGGCCACCCCAATATGATATACTAAACTTCCGGTTGCGCTCTAGCACTGTTTACATGTATTACCGTTGCTACAAGGCTTATTAAAAATGAAATTACGCCGGTTAATCGTTGCATCTACGTGTGTCTGACGATTTTGGTGAAAAATAAGGGCCTCAGTTGTCATGTCTTTTTTTTTTTTTTTTCAAAGATAAAGACCGGTGAAAGCGGTGGGTTATAGTCTACAACTGCGGCATGGAAAAACTCCATCCAAGTGGAACCGAGTTCGTAGTCATTTTGCTAAATCGGATTTTAATTCACGACTTTACAGCTGTGGTAAGTGGTTGCTTCATTTTTACGGTTTGAATTAAGAGTATCAAGTATCAACCTCGTATGCGCCTTTGCTGGAAATCAATTATTTATGTTGTAGTTGTGCTTACGTTACGGCAACGTAGCCTTGATTTGTTGTTGATTGTTTACCATTTTCTGCTACGTTCTATGAAAGAATTAACTTTAAAAAAGTACTTTCAATCGTCTGAAAATTTATTTAACTGAGAAAAAAAAGTACTAAATAGCTTCTTCAAAGTAATTCTTCTCGCACGATTTTCAAAAATATTGGCCTCGCATTCGGGAGGACGTCGGTTCGAATCCCCGTCCGGGCATACAGATTTGGGTTTTCCATAGTTTCCCCAAATCGCAACAAGCGAATGCCGGGATGCTTCCTTCAAAAAGGCCATGGCCAAATTCCTTCCCGTTCCTTGTACCCAGTCCCATCCCGCCTTTAATGACGTCGACGAGGCGTAAAGCTAGAAGTAAAAAAGAAAAAAGAAAAAAGAAAAGTATGTTGCAGTTAAGATTTATCTCTGATGTTGAACAATCCATAATGTGAACAGCGTTTTACAGGACGGTAATGAAACCTGTAGTTAAAACCTCAAGTGGTTCCAATACTAAATTTGCCTTCAATTCTAAAAACAGTGAAAAAAAAAAAAACAATTTCGCAAAAGATCAGACATTTATAATTTTATAATATTTCGAGCGGTCCAAAACGAGAAGTGGAACGCTGGCAAGAGGTCCAAATTAAACGGTACCTTCAAGACTTAATTGGCCTTGATGGTGCGAATTCTTACCTGTTAATAATTCTTGCTTGGTGTACTTCTCCAGATTACCTACTCCAGCTTTTTAACTGTTAAATTCTTGTACACAGACTGCATCACAAACGAAAAAAAAAAAAAACGCACAATAGTCAACTGGAAGTTAACAATACCACACTTTGCATGGTGGCGCTGCAGGTGACGAAAAAATAAACTAATAAGGGGCCATCCACAAATTACGTCACAAGAATTTCATGATTTTTGGTCCCCTCCCTACCACCATGTCACAGGTTGTCACAATTGTGGGGACCCCCCCCCCTTCCACTGGTGTGACGTCACATATTTTCCAATTTTAAATTTATAAATTAAAAAGGCACTTCCAAAATGATTTATATATTTCTAGTTAAAAAATCATATCAACAATAAATCAAACATTTAAGAAAATATATTAAAAAAAAATCGAATTAACGATACAAAATTGAGTCATCACGTGTCCATGGATTTTGAACCTATTCCTTGATACTGCTTATTATTGGCATAATAGTCACTTCATTCTTGATTTCGATAGTGTTGGGAACATCCGATGTGTCAACATCATCTTCATCTTCCTCCACGAGTCAAAAAGTGATAAAAATTATGCATGTGATGTCACGAAGTTTATGACACGTCCCCCCCTTGTCACACTTTGTTGACCCCCTCTTCCCCCCCCTTCAAGGTGTGACGAAATTTATGGATGGCCCTTAAGTTACAGGGCTCTATAGACAATCAAGCCTTGACGGATGTTGGGAGAAAAAGTAATAGTATGTTAAAGAGAAGGATATAGAGCATAAACTAGCTCCCGAAGTAAGGCACAATGGAGTAAGAAAATTCTGTATTGTTGGTAAGGGCGTCATGGATATGGTCTCTAAGCCTCGTCGACGCCGAAATTATCAGAGGCGGGAAAGGACGTTGAATGAAGAATGGGTAGGAATTCAATAATGGCATTTTGAAGGAATCATTTCGGCATTCGCCTGGAGTGATTTCAGGAAACCATGGAAAACCCAAATCTGGATGGCCGGACGGGGATTCGAACCCGCGTCCTACAAAATGCTGCCAAGCACGAAAAGGCACTTTATGTCAAACACTAAAATAATTTAAAGTTGAAATTAGTGAAACGTAAAAGCAGTTGCGTACGAAAATTGCCATCGGGGAATATTCTCCATGGGAATTGACGAGAGAATTCGTCAAAATACGAATACTGTGTTGTTTGTTATGGGAACGTCCATTAATGACTTGAGGTGTTTTTTCGGAATTACCGGACCCCTGCCCCCCCCCTCGAAAATTACGCGAGATTTTGACGGAGATCCCTCCTAGTAATGGACCCCGTAACTTTTTGAGACCTTTTATTTTAGGTCTCATGCTTCCAAGGACGGTTGTACCCCCCATATGGTCGGTATTTAGACCTTATGCCCCTCCCTAAAGTCTCGACTTTGGCGTCATTTGTAGACTTTTTTTTAGCCTCGCGTGAGATTTCCGTTGACCCCCCCACTCCCTCTTCGTAAGGTTTCGTGAGATTTTGCCGGACCCCCCCCCCCCCCACGGTTTTTCACCTCACGTAATTAATGGACAGCCCCTATGAAACACCAATGCTCTTATTTTCCTTTCTCCACATGCCCTGCATCATAACCAGGCCGCCAGGGCTAGACCTCAGCCGTAAAATCTGGTCGGCTGTTAACAGAGTTACAGACAGATTGTGGCAGATGTTGAGACTCTTTGTACAAATTTATTTTTATTTTATTTTATTTTATTTCCTGATTTTACATAGCCTACTACCTTGTTACCTAAAGTAGGCCCTTAGTTTCTACAGTTTTGTTCTTAAAACAATTTACTTTATTTTCTTGTTAATAATATATCTGGATAATTATTTTTAAGGATTTAATGGATTCTTTGTACAAATGGGAGAAAATATCACCGGCCTGTGAATGTGGTACTGTGAGGCACATTATTTTATTCTTTTTAATTTCCGTCATATAGTGCCCTCGGCCAACCTATGCTCAAGACACTAGCGATTTCTTGATGGTGACTATAATCGCAATTAACTACCTATCAAATCGGAACGTTTCTTTGTAAATATCTTTTACCTTAAAATTTTTTATCGCGTATTAGGTTTATACGTACATATATACTTAAGGGACATACATTAATTACGACAGTTGAAATAGGAGGAAGAGGGGGGGAGGTCCGGAAAAATCTCATTTAAAGGGAGGGAGAGGCGTCAGTAAAAATTTCACTTCATTCTCCCCTCCCCCCTTATTTCACAGAAAAAATGTAGCATATAGAAGACAGTATCAAGAGTTAAGTGTTTAGTAACATGAACCAAAATACCAGAACATATCAAATAAATTTAATTATTTAAAAATTAATATTATGTGAATCTCGCGTGAGGAGGGAGGGGGGGAGGAGATATTCCCACCACATGTTATAAAATCTCACCAAGCGGGAGGGAGACCAAATTTAAGAAAAATAAACATCTCACGTAATTAAAGGACGTCCCCTTATATTAACTGCATGTGATGTAATTTCAGCCATACGCAAAATACATAGTCTGTTGTTTTCGTCCTGAAGTCATTGTAGAAAGAAAACGAGAGTGGATAAGGATGGGCAAGGAATTAGGTCTCTGCCTCCATGAAAGAAACCCCGGACTTCCGACTGGAATGACATCCGGAAAATCAGGTAAAAATTAAAATCCGGATGACACATGGCGAATGCTAGGCCCGAACATTACCGCATACCCATCATGATACAAGGAAGTTAAATTGTAAAATCATTGAAACAGGAAAGACTCGACACATTAGCCTTGAATAAAAAAAAAAAAAAACCGAAATTGTTCCCGATTTGTTAATCATTATGATTATAACTTGCCAGTTGAGAATTTACTTCACACCTTTGTGCAAGCGCGTGGAGCTAGAGCGACGTCCCGCAGCTCTGTGTTAATGACGTAGGCAACGAGCAGTGACGTCACCAGTTCAACTACCTGCACAGAGAGGCCGAGGTTGCACAGTTTGTCTCCAACAAAACAGCCGACATACCTGACAACAGGTATCTACACAGTACTGTCGCAGCTACGGTACACCTCCACACGTAGCATTATAAACTTCACGTTCTGTGCTAGTGAAACATCCAAGGTCATGAATTTCTGTTACGAAATTCAAAGGAAAATATGAACCAGTTTGAGATTTATCGATAGCTGCTAATAACACGTCGACATTTTCGAGCAAACCCCACAGTTCACCGAACAGACGATACGAGAAAAATACATCGTAAACCAGGAACAGAAGTTTCCTCTGGGTAACAGCTTAGGGAGCGTGCACTAACTACGTGGCTTGGTCAAGGGGGGGGGGGGGAGGGTTGGCTGGAAGGTTACGCTGGGCTACGCGGGGGGATGGGGGGTTTCCGAGCCAGAACACGTAGCTTTCTTTTCATAACATTTTTCACAGTTAAAATGAGGAACAGAACTCACAACAGCATGTGAATATTTATTTCCCTCAGTTAATTATCTGCGTATGTAATTTACAATACTCTAACAGGAGAAAACAGTACAAAATGGAACCAATAGGGAAAAAAGCTACGTGCTACGTGGGAAGGGGTAGGGGGTTACGTGGGGGGAGGGGGGTTCACAGGAGGCCAAAATAGTGCTACGTGGTTTATGTACGCTCCCTTATCTGCACAGAAAGAAGAGAATGTACACCACTATCTCATCACCATGGGCAACGTGTATCCGGTAGGTAAGCGGTAACTTTAGGTGGCGAACTAGGGTTCGATTCCCGGCCTGACACAAACATCTAGTTTTTGATTTCAACTACTTGTAGGAGAATGCAGGAAATCTTATTTCACAAAGGACACGGCGATTTCCTTGCCATTCTATCACAATTGTCCTACAGCTGCGCATTTCACAAACAAAAACACTTCTCACACACAGAACATAGTTAGACGTTTCGCGGACAGGTGGCAGCACTTCACTTCCTCCTCTGATCAAGACAGAGGAGGAAGAGGCGGGCATTTGAAACTCTGCCACTCGGCGGCCCAACTATTCGCTCGGGGATCTCCCGGGCAAAGAAGCCATACGATTAAATACACAGACATGAAAAAAATAAAAATACGCATATCCTGTTTTTTTCCATCAGTCTCTCGACTGGTTTGATGCAATCCACCACCTGTTCCTATCCCTAGCCAATATACAGATCGCCAAAATACCTGTTACGTCTTCTATTATCTGCGTAACATATATTCTAATCTCTCTCTTCCTGTACGTTCTACCACCTCTCCTAACAAATTTACCAAAATCAAGACTCTATTAGAATACTATCATCAATCATGTTATTCACTTCGCGAGGGTCTTCCACCAACTTCTGACTAAGCCATCATTTCGAGAATACATTCATTTTACACTTTACCTGCAGAAAAGTATTGAATAGTAATCGTATTCCCGGTTAAAAGTCCTAGTAAGAAAACTCGTGTGGTCGTAATGATTGGTAACAGGGTTTCATTCTATCGGATACAGATAACTTACAGTTTAACGTTGAATCCGAACTAGGAAAGCATGCTGGAATACTTCACATTTACATAATAAGCTGTGGCAGAGGTGAAGAGGTTCGAACCGGGGACCTTCCGATCTCCAGACAGAAACCTGAGCCCCCAGACTGCACTCAGAAAAAAAATCTCTAGTTAAAATTAAGAAAACAAAGTACTGTATAATGTTATAATCAGCTGTAACGTCTGAAGAGGAATTGAGAAAGAGGTGTTATGAGGAAACAACATTCAGATTAGAGAACATTGAGTTCATAGTGAACCTTGCTAAAAATTCTGAAAGAAATAAAATTTGATTGCCTTTCAGTAAAAAGGGTAGAAGTAAATGCGGAGGTGACATTATCTGATGGCGTTCCACTGAAATTTCCATCTGGTCCTGTCTCGAAGATAGCGTCTTCAAAAGGGAGAAGCGATTCTGGAGAGAGCTATCAGTGTTGCAGAGAGGCGGTGTGGTTGAGATAATGCAGCTTTATCTCTGCTCGCGGTCTTAACGAGCTGATAACAGACTAGGGCCAGAGAGGAATCTCCAAGAGGCGCGTGGGAAACACTCCAGCCTCTCTGCACCCACGCTGCCAAATTAGTTTGCTCGGCCTAACTGTATTCAGCAATGTCGCTAACAACACACGTCTCGTTAGCTGTGACAGTGTCTGGGGCCAGACACGGGTTCGTCCAGTTCTTTTTTTTGTTTTTTTTGTTATGGCTTTACGCCTCGTCAACGTGAGGTCATTAGAGGCGGGATGGGACTGGGGACAAGGAATGGGAAGGAATTCGGCCATGGACCCTTGAAGGAAGCATCCCGGCATTCGCCTGGAGTGAAAACCATGGAAAACTCAAATCTGTATGCCAGAGCGGGGATTCGAACCGCCGTCCTCCCGAATGCGAGGCAGGGCGTTAACCACTCACCAACCATGCTCGGTGGCTCGTCTGATTGGATCCCTGATGGCGAAAGGGGGCGTCCATTAATTACGTGAGGAATTAGGGGGGGGGGGAGTTCCGACGAAATCTCACGAAACCTCACCAAGGGGGAGGAGATGCCCACGGAATTCTTACGTGAAGTTTTGAAATTTTGTACAATGGTAGAGCTAAAAAAAGTTTACAAATGACGCGTAAGTCGATTTTAGCGGGGTAAAAACGGACTGTAGAAAGGGGGAGGGGGGCGAGGTATTAACGCCCTTGGGGAGCATGAGACCTAAAAAAAGTCTCAAAAAGTTGCGAGGTCCATTCGTAGGGGGGTCGGGTCCGACAAAATCTCACGAAGTCTCACCTGAAAAAGGGGAGGGGGTCCGATCAAATCTCTCCAGAAAGATAGGGGGTCGGGAATCCGGAAAAACACCTCACGAAATTAATGGACGCCCCAAAGGAATTTTAATTATTCATGACTACGTGGCAGTTGGGTGGAATGCTACGCTGGGCTACGTGGGGTGGGGGAGTGGGGGGAGGGGGGGAGTGCCCGAGCCAAGCCATGTATCTTTTCAGGTGCATTTCATGTTCAAAGTGTGGTGTGAAGGGTCGCTTTAAAATAGACTTAAGTGTCTTATCGAAAATATTTTCCCAACTAGTTTTCACTATACAGTGAGTTGGATAAATCTTTTAAGTAGATCAGAGAAGAAATGCCTCGTAATGTAGAAAGAAAGGAGACAGAAATGCAGCACAAGAAAGGGAGCGTGCATAAACCACGTAGCTCCATTTTGGCCTCCTGTGACCCCCCCTCCCTTCGTTGCCTTAGGTGACTTTCGCCTCTACCCCCCCCCCTTTCACGTTACACGTAGCTTTTTTCCCTTTTGATTCCAGAAGACATTTTTTTTACTGTTTTCTCTTGTCAGACTATTGTAAATTACATAAGGAGATAATTAACTGAGGGAAATAAATATTCACATGCTGTTGTGAGTTCTGTTCCTCATTTTAACTGTGAAAAATGTTATGAAAGGAAAGCTACGTGGCCTGGCTTGGAACCCCCCCCCCTCCCCCACGTAGCCCAACGTAGCCTTTCAGCCAACCCCCCCCCCCCCAGGACCGAACCACGTAGTTTGTGCACGGTCCCAAAACAAAAAATGAATGCAGCTCTTCCTAGATCTATCCACGCGGCGGCCGTCATATATTGTATTTTAATGATCAGTGACGAATGAGATAAGGAGAATGTTTTTAGAACACCTCAAGAAGAAAAGAATCCTTTTATTTATTTTTTTTACTCATGGCTTTACGCCTCGTCGACGATGAACGGGAAGGAATTCAGCCATGGCCTTTTTGAAGAAAGCATCCCAGCATTTGCCTGAAGTGATTTGGGGAAACCATGGATAACTCAGAAAAGAATCCCTGCCTATACCTGAGAACGAGGTTTTTTCCAGTAATTCATCATCTGCAGGAGCGGCTAGTATCAACATTTCATTCAGAATGTTTGGAATTATAGAAAAGTACATAAGGCAAATATTAGTAGTGTTCTATGTATACGTAATAGTCTGTCAAGAGAAAACAGTACGAAAATGTCTTCCGGAATTAATAGGGGAAAAGTTTTTTTTTTTTTTTTGCTTTCGGCGACTAAGCCATTCAGCCAGCTCAATGTGTTTACGATATCGCTTCATGTGAATTAGTTTCTCCAGTACGTTTTTTTATGATTCCTAAGTATAGACACCACAGGATGGACAGGACATTCACACAGACACACAACATCCATGCCCGGGGCCGGATTCGAACCGGCGACCTTCGGCACGCGAGGGGAAAAGTTACGAGACCCACGGGGGGGGGGGGGTTAGGGGGGAGTTGTTGAGGCAAAAGGCACGTCAGGCTGCATGGGTGGAGGGGGAGAGCAAGGAAAGACAAAATATATCCACGTAGTTTATGGACGCTCCCTTAGCCAACAATGAATGCGAGGTGGTGGCTCGGGATTCCTAAACAGCAGAGAGTGTGTCTAACCTCTCCACAGCGCGTATGGAGTTACGGCATACGACACTGTTCATAGTTATTCGTCCACCATATGGGGACGTTAAGCTCGGCGTTTACTGAGGTGTCTTTCGGAAGAGCAGGTCTGAAATGGGCTGGCATCTTGTTTCGCCCTCTCGCTTCCCTCATCTTTCATTCGTTCACAATGCTGAAAGCACACACACACAAATCACGCTCGGTATATTTACGTACATGTAGGTACAATTAACATTTGCTATTGTTCTTATTAATACAAGCGGCAGTGAAACGTATCGGATGAAAAACTGATTGTGGCGGAACGAATGAGGTTCATAAAATGTACGCGTTATCTGCCTTTCAGTCGAAACAAATGTGAATGTCACAAATTGGTTAACGGTTGAGCTGTTCCATATATCATATTCCCCCATCTCGAGCTATCAATCAAAGCAGTAGCGTTTCCGCGCATACCAACCTGATAACGATCTAGATCCCTGTTTCGTGCCAGAGGCGACGCCGGAGTCTGTGTAGACTCAGAACAATGGATGTACCTTGAGTTTTCTGTTTCCCATGTTTCTTGCACTGACCGACTTTCATCTCCTCTATACCAGACGTTTCCAAGGTGGCGTTCGGATGGCGAGAGGGTGGGGGTGGGGGTGGGGGGAGCATAGGATGCAAGGTAACTTCGCTGCCCGTGTGGACGATACAATAAACTTTGGGAATTTATAACCTAAAACGGTAGCGATTGCTGTTGTCTCCACAAGCAATGTGCTAAAATGTTTGCTGTTATTTATTTTTATACATATATATATATATATTTACAAATTTCATTCCCCTTGGTGGATCTAGGGGACCCTTTGCATCTTACTTAACTTAAAGGGGAGGGAACGGGGGTGGAAGTCTGCCGTGGTCTTGTAGGGAACCATCCCGGCTTTTACCTGGAGTGACTGAGGAAAACCACAGAAAACCAGGACGGCCGGACAGGATTTGACCCACTTCCTCGCGAATTTGTGCTCCTGATAACTCGGTGTTGCTGTTATGTTAACTATGTGAAAAGCGGTCTGGTGCATAAGACCACTGATTGTCTTCAAAATTCGTCTCGAGTTCGAATGTTGATGTGGACAGAAAGTTTACGTTTTTGTGCTTCGACGCGAGGTCATTAGATGCAGCAAAGAACTCGGGATAAGGGAAGGGAATGAATTCGGCCATGGTCTTTTGAACGAAGTATCCCCGGCCCGGCATTCGTCTGGAGTGATTTGGGGAAACCATGGAAAACCATAATCTGGATTGCTGGGCGGAGATTCCCCAGAATGCGAGGCCAGAGTGTTATCCCTCGCCCGCGACGGCCGATGAAGAAATCGAAATATTTCTGCTAACACAAGTACTGGCGCTGGAGCGTGAATGGTAATTTTAAATATCATATTTCACAAGAAGTAACTTAAAAAGGCAATAGTTCATTATCGGTATATGTTTGGCACTGCGAGAGCTGTAAGTATCCGGGAAAGCTAAACTGGTTGTAAGTTTTCTATTTTACTGCTACAGGAAGCAAAATCGGGAATTCAATCTACTTTCGTAGATGTTCGCCACACTGAAACTGTCATTTCGTCTTATTTTCAATCTCTAATATAAGAGAAATTTCTCGATACTAGATTTTCGACATGTGATCAGTTGTATGGTGGTCTAAGAAGACGGTCGGTACGCGGGTGCCCACACTATCCATGTTTGTCTATACCCTATTCACTCTCAACTGGCGGCTCAAGGTTATGTTCACCTTCCCTCTCTTCTCACCACTCCCTGTGAGCACGCCAACCGAGTGGCAAATTTGTCTGCGGGCACTTTTTCCCTTTCGCATGCAGGGGTAAAGGCAGCGGAGTGGGGATAGAGCAGAATGACCTTGAGCCGCCTCTCTTAACTGAATACACTATACAATTAATTCTTCCAACTAACTGTAGGAGGCTACTTCATTCACCTGGCCTGAACTGTTAGCGTACTGGCCTATCTCTAAAACCGATTACGTCATAATTAACATAAAACTGAAAGTTACTTAGGGGACATCCATTAATTACGTGAGGAAATAGGGGGGGGCCGGCGAAATCTCACCAGTTCTCACCAGGGGGGGAGGGGGGGGGGTCTACGGAAATCTCACGTGAGATTTTGCGAAAAATTTGGGGACAGTAGAGCCAAAAAAAAGGTCTACAATTTGCGCCAAAGTCGATTTTAGGAGGGTATTTCGTCAAAAAAAGTTAGGGTGTGACCAAAAAAAAAAAACCTACAAAAGATTCCAGGGTGATTGTAGGGAGGAGGGGTTCTCACGGACCAGATCTCACCAGAGGGGGGGGGGGGGGCGGGGGGGGGGTCCGGCCAGATCTCACGAAATCTCACCAGGGGGGAGGGGGGGGGTCCAGAAATCCGGAAAAACACCTCACGTAATTTGTGGATGCCCCCTTAGTCCACAACTCGAAGGTTGGTTGGAGCCTCCCAAAGGAGGCATCTTAAGCCATTATGTCAGACGTAGGAAGGCGAATTCCTTTCCTCTGGGACCTACAGTTTAACGTGCCATCCGAACCACGGAACGTCCAGGCGAAGCTTTTTTTTATGGCTTTACGCATCGTGGACGGCTAAGGTCATTAGAGCACAAAACCTCAGGGCAGAGAGAAAAAAATGCCAGGCAGAGACGTAATGTTTACTTTCTGATTGCGAGTGTTCTTTGATTATCCTGTATTCTGTCTGCCTCCCACTGCCTGTTGTCGAAGAAATAGCGGGGAAAAAACGAAAGACAGAGCGGGATTTTTTATCACAACTTATGAGATGGTTATTGGTATGCACTTTAAAAACTTGTCAGTTCCGATGCACATGGCCGGTGTAACGGGATTTACACTAATATATTTATAAACTAACAAAATACGATGTGGTTCACAACAAAAACAGTAATAATTAATCTAAAAGAGGATAAGCGGATACGATTCCCGAACTAAAAATATTACTATAGTGGCAGCCACGAAATTAGTCCTGTGAAGGCACGGAGTATCCGAACAGTGTTGCAAATCACAAAAAAAAATCAGCTTTCAGTAATGAGTGCGAAAAAATTTTAAAACATAATACTTAACATGCGGAACAAGGTGATGTGCTTTATAATTCCAAACATTTGTGTGACTGTTTTTTTTTTTTTTAAAAAAAAATAGTAATTTGTTTCCATGAATATTAGAAATCAAATTACTTTTTCACTTCAACCGACAGAAAAAGCAATAAAAATAATAATAAATAACTCAAAAAAAATATGTGCCTTCCTGAAAGTTAACAGACTCATACCGAATACATTTTATTCATTAAATAGGGAACCATGTGAAGTTACACGAAGCGCTTAGTTGTTTCGGCTGTGTAATGTAAAATGTTGTCGCTGACTAACTTCCGTTTTATTTGTTTACGTAAAAACTTCCAGCGAGAAAGTTTCTAAGAAAATACTGAAATTAATCCTGGTAGCAGGCAAAGCCTCTTCAGACAACCCCTTTTGGATTGTTTCACAGTTTTATTTGCGCGAATGATTGCGCGCAGCGCATGCTCCAGTGCCGGCTGGTCGGTCGGTTCGTTTACGACTGAGAAACCTATTTCCTGTCCTCCACAGAAAAACTATTTTCAGCTTCTATAATAATTATTATTGTCATTGTACACAATGGACCATACATTATAAATTTAGCGAGAAAACTTCAAAAGCAAAGACAAAACGAAAATTAATTTATCAAATATAAGGGACCGATTATTCATAGATATGACTGCCACAAATACCTCCATGTCAGTGTTTGTAATTTATAGATTTTTTTTTTGCGTATTAGTTATTGGTAATATTCTTTAAAAATACTTTAAAATATCTGCTGCAATGATTTTAATTAGGCTAGGTTTCCAATGCCCAGGCGGCCTGCAGGTTCGCGAATATTACTTCTGACTGTTAATACACTAATTGCATGATTATGTTCCTGAACATCACCACCATTAATATTACTCGAATAGGCCTTAAACTAAGGAAATAAAGCGACCGCGTGCAAAGATACGCATGGACGACCGACAAAAGCTAATGTGGCAATGTCGCCGACCCATCCAAGGGACAGAGGGTTGGTGTGGGCAGGGGAGGCAGTGGAGACTACGTGACTTTGGCAGGTCTAATTTCATGCCGTCCACTCTAGTATATGATAACAGTTTGGATAAGAATAAAGCAATTTTTATGCTATCTTTTTGATTGATGCGTCAAATTTCGTGTAAAAATATTAAATATTTACACTATTTTTGTTCAAAAACACTGGGTGCGGAGGCAACTAGTTTCGTCGGTATCGCGGAGCTCAATATAGCCGCCACCTGTATGTTGTGCCTGGCGGTTGGCACGACTGACTCACCAGTACTTCTTGATGAGGCGCATGGTTCCCTCGGTGTATCCTGGTGACGTCACATCGGGGCGAGTCTCCGAGCCGTCGTCACAACTCGATCTGCAAACGGCAACAGTCACTCCAACACGGCGATACAGACCAGACAACGCAGACAAACTTCACGAACACCACAGAAAAAAGGGGACAAACCAGAGAAGAGCCACAAGAAACTACGGGATGGTCTGTTGTAATAGTGGTCCATGCAGAAATTCCAGAGATTGTTAATGATTTTGGATTCCGCGTTATGAGACCATAGTAACCAATGTCAGAGAAAGTATGAGAAAAGCGAAATGTATTAAAATAATAATTGTTTCCACAATGCTATACTCTGCAATTCACATAGTTGTGAGTGGCAGAGTGTGCTTTGCATCAAAATTCTGTGCATTCCAATCCAGAATCGCACGAGGCAAAGAATCAGTGCGACACCTATAATTCCTCTAATCTTCCCTCTCCTATCATTGCGGACCAAACAGGTTACTGGACGAAGTATTTGATCGAAATCAAAGGAGTTGTTCGTATGTTTGCCGATAAATTCAAAAGAGATCAAACGATTCTGTGACGTTATCGTAAGGACTGCGACAAGCAGTCATGAATCGTGCGGCTCTTCTTTGTACTTTCTCTATTCCGTCAATCAATCCCTTGCGATAACGAATTCCAAACCGCACAATTGTCAAAATGTTATATATGCCTTCAAAATTCGACCTATTAATAGCAGTCTAGAATTAGCTCTACCTACGACCCAAGTTTTGGTCCCACTTCTTGTTGCTTTGTACTGTTAAGCAGTCACCTGTGTTAATAAGTAAACTTTCTACTTTTTACTGCTCAACAAACTGATTCTTTTTGTTACTTACGCACAATGCCTAGCATTTTCTAGAATTTAGTGTAAGTTGCAATCGATCGCACCTTGCCGATATAATGTCCAGATCACGTTGAATTTTTAAGCAATCAGCCGAATTCCTTATTCTTCAACAGATGTTGCATTATCAGCGAACAATCTTAAACTGCTATTAACACTGTCTCCAAGCTCGTTTATAAAATTTAAAAAAAGAAGCGGTTCTATTACATTTCCTTGAGGGACACGTGATGTAACATCTAGATTTGAATAGGCTTCTCCGTCAACGATGACATCTGCGGCCGACCAGTTAGGAAATCTCGTACGAGTATCCATTCACAAATCTGCTCCGATATACCGTATGCTTGAATCTTTGCAAAAAAGGCTTTGGCAGATGATGATTTTTTACAAATTTCTTTACTTTACATAACATCTTTGAAAACAATATTACCGAGCATGGTGGTGTAATGGTTAGCGTTCTGGCCTCGCATTCGGGAGAACGGCGGTTCGAATCCCCGTCCGGGCATCCAGATTTGGGTTTTCCATGGTTTCCCAAATCACTCCAGGCAAATGCGGGGATGCTTCCTTCAACAGGCCATGGCCGAATTCCTTCCCATTCCTTGCCCCCCCCCCCATCCTTTCCAGTCTCTTAAAGACCTCGGTGTTAAGAGACATTAAGCAGTTAACAAAACGAATTGTACCGTTCAAATTGCCTAGTAAGCCTGAAGAAAAACGTTTAAACTTTGATCAAACTTCACGCAAAATCTTACATGTTGAACAGTGGATGCTGAGCAAAGATCTGTCCCTCAAGTACTGTTTACATAATTAGACGGGCCGGGGGTCTCATCAAAGATGTGATAGAAGGGAAAAGAACATTCTCAAGACTATGATACAAGTGGCGTGATGCAATCAAGGAAGACGCAAGGCAGGCTGGCATTCCATCCCAGCGGATTTTTTTTTTTAACTGCTTTACGTCTTTTTTTAACATCGAGGGTCTTTTAGAGATGGGAAAGGATGGGGGGCAAGGAATGGGAAGGAATTAGGCCATGGCCTTTTGAAGGAAGCATCCCGGCATTTGCCTGGAGTGATTTGGGGAAACCATGGAAAACCCAAATCTGGATGCCCGGACGGGGATTCGAACCGCCGTCCTCCCGAATGCGAGGCGAGAACGCTAACCGTTACACCGCCCCGCTCGGTATCCCAGCGGAGGAGAGAGGAGAGACAGAGAGAGCTCTTTGGAGAAGGCTATAGTGCGTTCAGTTAACAGAGGCGGTTCAAGGTCACTGCTTTATCCCCACCTCCACTGACCTTAACCCCCCCGCCCCCCAACAAGCCAAAGATCCAGCTGCATGATTTCTACGTCAATTTGTTATTTGATTGAAATGCAGTGTATATATATAATTATTAGTACAGTAGAACTCCGATTATCCGAACTCCGATTATCCGAATCGCTCATTATCCGAATCGCTCATCATCCGAATCGCTCATCATCCGAATCGCTCATCATCCGAATCGCTCATCATCCGAATCGCTCATCATCCGAATCGCTCATTATCCGAATCGCTCATTATCCGAATCGCTTTTTTAATTAAACGGAAACGTACTGCGATTCAAAAAAATAATGTGACTGCCTACATACCACATCAAACTTCTCACTGAGCGACTTTGCTGCTAGAAACAGATGAATACAGTCAAACAACTTACTTTGACAGAGATGTTCATCAAGCAATGACTTTTATTTACAGTATGATACGTACTGTATGTGCTGTACTAACATACAACACTTGTAACTACGTCTAACATGTAAAAGTGTTGCCTTTTTATTCAATAAATTAAAAGCTCTTTTCCTTTAAATATAGTTTTTTTTCTCCCATTTTCAACATACATACAGTAATTAATTGAAATAGAAACTTTTTCGGAAAAAATCGAATTATCCGAATTTTCGATTATCCGAATGGGGTCCGGTCCCAACTGATTCAGATAATTGGAGTTCTACTGTAGCAGAATACGGTTCTGCAAGGTTGCCTATCCAAATATGGCCGCAAGTAGTTTTAATTAAATTTAAAAAAAAAAAAATTCGTTCACTTGGTTTTCAAAAATAAATTAAGTAAAGAACAAAAAAAAGTTTGGGTTGCCTATGTAAATGTGGGGGTTTCCAGCTGTTAAAGTAAGTGCACCACACCGACTGACATTCCCTCGCTCTTATAAGGCGTCCATTAATTACTTGAGGTCACATGCGGTGGGGGAGACCTGTGAAATCTCACCAAAAGGGGGGTCTCCAAAATAACGAGGTCAATCTCACGTTTGAGGTGGGGGTCCCACCAAATCTCACCAGACGAGGGCGGGATCAGATTTACTAAAAACACCTAGGGCCTATGTCTTTACTGGACGCCCCTTACGTATTTTTAACAGCCTAAACTTGCGGCCATATTTACATAGGCAACTCAAACTTTTTAAGTTATTTACATGTTTCTCTTTGAAAATAATTATAATTTATTTAAAAATGAAACAAGTGAACGAAATTTTTCGATTTTTTAAAAAAAAGTTAATTAAAAATACTTGCGCCCACATTTTGATTGGCAACCCGGCAGAATCGAATTCTGCTACTAATAATTATAGACAAAAATCAGTGGCGTACCTAGATCAACAAGGGCCCCGGTGCAAAAAATTTAATTTGGGCCCTCAGGCCAGATGGGAGACCTGATTTGTTTTTTGTTGCTGGTAGGGGTCCCCTGATTTGAGCTTGAGGGCCCACTGAACAGTCGTTGGGGGCCCACTGAGCAGTGGTTGGGGACCTCTCTGAGCAGTGAGAGCCCTTAGTGAGGGGCTCCCGTGTCTCAGGGAGCCCCCCTTTCACGACGGTAGAGCTAAAAAAAAAAAGGGACCCTTTGAACTGAGCTTTGGGGCCCCCAGAGGTGTGTTTGGGGCCCTCTTTAGGTACCCTTGTGGGCCCCCTGAGCGTCGGGGCCACGGTGCACTGCACCGCCTAGCCCTATGGTAGCTACGCCCCTGACAAAAATTGCATTTCAATCAAATAACAGATGGACGTAGAAATCCGAGCAGACGGATCTTGCATTACACACGTGAAGGGTAGAAAATTTCCACGCTCGTGCCAGGACACAACAGTCTGTTTGGAAAGGTAGGCAAAGGGAGGGGGTGCTGCCGTGGGAGTGGGACAAGGGTAACGTGACCTTGAGCCGCCGCCAGTCGTGAGTGAACAGAGTATAGTTCGCAAAACAATGAGGCGACTCACAACGGGGGAGAGAAGGTGGTCTAAAAAGTGCGACAAGATGATGGACTCTAAAAGTAGAGCAGCTCATTCAGTAGCTTTACTTAACTTTTTTTTCGAATTATCTCAGAATCTATAAGGCAGCTAACCTCGGATGGAAAAATTTCTTCACAGTGTGAAAATATGGAAAATCTGCCACTGCTACTGAGGAAACGCGAACAAATTGGCCGCCATACAACTTATCAATAGGGCGACGACAGAATGGAAGGCAGCTTGATGGGCGAACGTCCGATAAAAACGATCTGTGAACGATGGAGTTCCGACAATACAGTGGCATACACCAAAAACAAACACACACACACGTAGAGAGGGAGAACAGAAAACACATTAGCCGACGAGACGTGTTGGTGTTGTGGTGCAATGTTTATTGACATGACAATGAAGCGCTCGTCGGAATTCAAATACCGCAGCACTTGTGTCAGGGTTTACAACAAACAAACGCGTAACAGCAAATACGTCGCCCGTAACATGGAACGAACATCTCATTTAGGACTGTGTCAAGACCCCGACGAGGCCACATCATCAGGGATTGCGGCATCTGATGCAGTAAATACTACATTCGCAATAATTTTTGTAGATAATTCGTAAGATCCCAAACCACACTGTCACTCCTGCGCCATGTCTATGTATTAATTCGAATTCAGTAAAAATATTTTTTTTAATCAGTAATTTTTAACCGAGTTCAATATTCTTTTTTTCAAATGGCATATAAAAATCAAACACAACAGAATCAGTCCGAAAATTTCAAGTAGGTTCCATTTTTTTTTTTAATTAGCACACACGCTAGCAAAAGCTGATACTTATATTTACCAATTCAAAACAGAAATCATGTATTCCTAATTTCTCTGCTTTTTAGTTTATTCATATATATAGTATATAAATTGAAGATGCTAGGCAAGCGATTTAGCTCGGGAATCCCCTAAAAAAAAGTCGAAAATATAGGACACCACGGTATTCTTTAAAAGATATCGGGAACATTCTGCAATAGATAACTACTAATCATATAATCGATCGAGGAATTCCCCGTAAAACACAAACAAAAAGGGTTGCCAACTTGAAAATGTAAAATCGGTAAAAAAAATCTGGAAAATTTTGTTGTTATTCTCATAAATCGTGGAAAAATCGTTACATTTCGGTGGGGCAGACCCGATTTGGGTAGAAATGTTTTAAATAATGGAAGAAGAGATTTAATAGTGTAGGAGTATTTTGAAGCGAATTGAAGAACTTTCCGAAAAAAAAAAAACCTTGCGCGTGTATAAGTGTGTACACGCACAAGAAGTGAAACTTCTGTGTTTTTTGTGTATTTTTTTCTGATGTTTCTTTCCATTACAGTTATACAGTAAATAGGAACTCAGTCACAGTTATTCTCGTAAACAAATGAAAATAATTAAAAGTTACAAGACACTTCACTAGGTTATACAGTACTGCGTCTAGCCTCAGTCTGTATTTTATGTTTTGTGCTTTTATGTCGGAGTACATTGTTTGAAATAGTTCTAACAATCAATTTTCGTTAGTGATTAGTTATCTAAGTCAGTCAAAAATTACGGGTTGAACGCATATTTCTGGTCCATGTACTAAATAATTTATTCCGTCTGCTGATATATATATATATATATATATATATATATATATATATATATATATATATATATATATTTGCTTAAGGCTTTGCACCTCAATGCTTCGTCGAGGTCATCAAAGGCGGGAAAAGACTGGGGACAAGCAACAGGAAGGAATTCGGCCATGGCCCTTTGAAGGAAGCTTCCCGGTATTCGCCTGGAGTGATTTGGGGAAACCATGGAAACAAATCTGAATGCCCGGACGGATCCGAACCCGCGTCCTCCCAAATGCGAGGACAGAGCGTTAACCGCTCATCCACCACGCTCGGTCTCGTATTTCTGAAAGAAAATGAAAGTTTTTATAACACGCGCATTAATACATTCACTATATCACGATTTAAACGTGATTCCAAGATTATTTTCTTACTATAATAGCGACCAGAGAAAATAAAGAAACCAACTAAATATAACGAATATAAACAAAAAAGCAACTGAAAATACTGGTGCACGTATGGCTGTATAATAATAGCGACTCCTTCGGATGTTAATATACTATCTCATCTAATCACGTGATTTTAAAGCAATTTAAGCTTTAAAATTTTAAGTGAGCAGGCGTAAAACAGTGCCGTACATCCGAACTTAATGCGTAACGCTGACAAATTTAACCATACAGGCCCTAAGAAGTTTCACTTCTGTAATAAATAAATAAACAATTGGGGACTGCCGACAGAAGTGCAAAACTTTAAACTACGAACATCATACCCGCTACACGGCATACATACAGTTACAGATATAGTAAATAATAATGACCTGGTGACAGGGTTTCTATTGGCTGCGGATTCCGCCCCTGTCTTAGCCGCCTCGACGTAACCCGGTATTGCTACCAGGTACTGGGGACTTACAGTTTAACGTGGAATCCGAACCACGGAATCGTTCTGGTCACCAGAGGTGAAGGTCGGTTTAAGGATCTATGAAAAAAAAAAAAAAACCGATATAGGGATTCGAACCGGGGATCTTTCGATCTCCAGTCAGACAACTTAACCACTGAATCAGACCGCAACAGACATACTCTTAACATCAGCATGTAAGATTTTACCCAGCCATAAATCGTCCAACTCGCCTAAAGAAGTTTTCAGTTTAAACTCAGTCCCAACCCGAACGTTGGTCGAATCTTCCAGAAGAAGATGTACCAAGATACTGCGTCAGAAGTAGGAAGGCCAATTCCCTAAGGGGACATCCATAAATTACGTGAGGTGTTTTTCTGGATTTTGGGACCCCCCCCCCCCTCTCTGGTGAGATTTTGGTGAGATCTGGCACGACCCTCCCTCCCCCCCTGTGGTGAGTTCTGGTCCCGTGAGACCCCCCCCCCTATAGATGGTCTTTGCAACTTTTTGAGACTTTTTTACAACCAAATACCCCCCTAAAATCGACTTTCGCGTCAATTGTAGACCTTTTTTATTTTAGCTATACAGTCCGGCCAAATTTTTAAAAAATCTCACGTTAGATTTCCGTTGACCCCCCCTCCCCCTTGGTGAGATCTGGTGAGATTTCGCCGGACCCCCCCCCCCCCCTATTTCACCTAACGTAATTTATGGATGCCCCCTTACTCAGAGGCCTACAGTTTAAAGTGGAATCAGAACCGCTGAACGTCCCGACGTAGCTCATATAATCAAATAAAACTCCTAAAAATGCTGCTCACCACGAGATTTGAACCCGCGACTGAGAAACTTTCGAAAGTAACCGCCTTAACCACTGAGCTACTAGACCACCTTGTTTTGAAGTATACGCGTGCTAAGTACTATCTAAATCGGATAAAAACTGTAGGTTTGTATGAACAACGTTGACAGAAACTAAGGTGAAAGGGGAAAGGAGAGGGTTTAGGTTTTTGTAAATAAAACGTAAATAGTTTTTTTCTATTTGTTTTAAAGTATACTTATGCAAAGTTCCATTAAAATCGTATAAAAACTGTGTATTTATATGAAGAACAGTGTAAAAAATTAATTTTTACATATTAGATACGAGTATAAACCATACTTTCACTCTAGTCCAAGCGCAAAACTTCATACTTACAGCTACAAAAGATATACTGTTAACATTAGCATGAGGGCGATACGAAATCATAAGATTTTACCCACCCATAAAGCGTCCAACGTGCATATCATACGCTCAACACGTCATTGCGTGACGGTGACGACGCGTCACAAGATGTCGGTGATGGGAAGTTGCAAACTGATAGATTTACCCCCGTCTAAACAACGCCTAGCGCACCTATAGAAGTTTTCACTTAAAAAACAAATTAATAAATTGCAAAAAAGAGATTCAGGTAAGTCCTCGTAAAGCGGGGAGTTGGATGTACGAAGAGTCCTTGTGCTGTGGCACCTGCCTCGCTACCTGCGGAGCTATGTGAAGGAATGTACGGGGAAATTCACACAAAAACCCACCCGATTCATTCCTTAAAACGCCCTTCATTTTGACCAACTTGTTTACAGTCATAAACGCAGACCTGGACAATGTATCGAAACAGTCTGCTTTTCCGTGTTGACGCTATCGTAACATTGCCAAACCAACTGACACACAACAGCAAACAAAGCATCAGAATGTTGCCCAACAGACAACAGTTCGCATGCCATAGTCAATACGTTCATCATCAAACCTCAGAGGTTATATTTTCCACTGCAAAGTAGCTTATGTCTGGTGGCACATTCCCCATACACCTACATCTCCCATCAGTCGTACATCACGCCAGCTTATAAATATGGTTGATTACGAATGTTATAATTAGTGAATAAAGAGCTAAGCATGGTGTTAAACCCGAAGGTTGGTTCTACCCTACCGAAGAAGGTATTGGCCAGTTCCTTTCCTCCTTACCTAACCTAACCCAACCCAGTGATCCTACAGTTTAACGTGAAATCCGAAACAAGGCTATTTGTATAGGTATGTAAACGTTGTGTTGAGTAATATGTAATCTGGGAAGCTGCGGAATAAAAGAAGCGTGTAAAAGTCGTAATATTTAGTTGCTTTCACATAACAGACGTTATTCTTGAAGTACAGGTAACAAGAAATAAAGCAAGAGAGAGTATGCATTTTATTTCAGATGAAGAAAGCAAAACGGAGGAGAGGGTGACGATATTAAAACTGTAACCGGAGAACTAGACTAATAAGCCATTCTTGTCTAAAAAAAAAAAAAGGCAAAGAATATTTCTCATCCCGGAAGGGCAATAGTAGTGGGTCGCAATGTAATAACTCAAAGAATTTTAATATATATCATCAGTCTCTCGACTGGTTTGATTGAATCCCCCATTTGAGAGGATTACATGTCCTCGGGATACCCTCTTGGTCTTAAATACCGCGACTCCTGTTGCCTTCTGCATCCCCGTTCCGTTGATCATTTCTGATTCTCCGCTATTAGGGGTTGTTTCCAACACTAAGGGAAGCCGGCCTCGATAGCGTAGGGGCTAGAGTACTGGCCTCGCATGCCGAAGGTCGCCGGTTCGAATCCAGCCGAGGGCATGGGTGTTTAGTGTTGTGTGTATGTGAAGAAACTGATTCACTGGACGATATATGCTATTCTCATTGAACGGCATTAGTTGCCGAATGCCGTTGAATAAATTTAAAAAAAAAAAAAAAAAAAAAAAAAAAACCGAAGGGCAAGAGGGTGCCCTGAACCACTCCACCCTCTTCAGCACTCCTTGCAGGAGGACGTTGGTAAGCAGTTGGTGACAAAAATTTGTTAAAAAAAAAAATTAAATTGGGAACTAGGTATCTAGTGAAAGCGTACCATTGCCCATTGCAATTTTTTATATTAAAGCAGTTCGGTATGTCTTGAATATCCCTGCTTTATGTCTTTCTTTTTGTGAAACTCTTCCATAAAGTTAATTCCAAAACCAGTCCATTTAATATTGAGCATCCTTCTATAATACGAAATTTCAAATGCCTAAGTTTTCCTTTTTTTCTGGTGAAGTCCAAGCCTCACTTTCGTAAAACGCTTTGCTCTACACATACTGTGTTAGTAACTTGACTCCTACGCCAATGTTTGTAACTAAAGTTTTCTCATTTTCCAGAGGGCTCTTTTTGCTAGAGCTACTCTTCTCTTGACGTCCTCCTCGCCTGGACAATCACTTGTAATATTACTTCCCAGTACCCCGAGGGTCCGTGGAGGGGTAGTTTTTGCCCCTGGCGTTACGGCTTACCTGCCTTTCCGGTCTGCCTCACGCTATTAGCCTTATCTACCACGCCATCTGGTCCTCGAGGAGGGAAACACGCTTACAGTTTTAGATGTTCAAAATATGTCACTCAGCTCTGTTTGCGATCCCAAACAGCTTCGAGTATCATGCTGGTTCTGGTATTCGCACAACCCAACACAGTATACAGAGAAGCATTTTCAATGGGGGACCAATTCTGATTTACTAATATGACCGGGTTTGTAATAGCTGCAAAATGAGTGTAACAAAACACTCTTGGTACACTAGGGAGCGTCCATAAACTACGTGTCTCGGTCAAGGGGAAGGGTTGACTGGAAAGCTACGCTGATCTACGTAAGGGGGGAGGGATGGGTTCCTAGCCAGGACACGTAGCTTTTCATTCATAATAGGGGCCATCCATAAATTACGTCAAACCTTGAGAGGAGTAGGAGGGTCAACAAAGTGTGACATCGTGTGACAAGGGAGGAGGGAGGGGGGGAGGGACGTGTCATAAACTTGTCGATATCACATGCATAATTTGTATCACTTTTTGGCTCGTGGCGGAAAATGAAGATGATGTTGACACATCGAATGTTCCCAACTAGAAATGGGTCGTTCGCAAGTGAATCAGTTCTTTTGAGCAATTCTTTTAAAAGAGCGAGTGAGCAGTCGCTCACTAAAAAGTGAACGGTAGTTCTTCTAGGTGAGTCGGTCATAAGTCGGCTAGTTCTGAAGATCAAGAAGAGCTTGTTCACGTGGGCTTTGTGGACTGTTGAGCTAAAAAAAAAAAGTCTACTAATTGCATCAAAGTTGATTTAAGGGGGGTATTTTCATCGAAAAGTGGGGGTGTACCTATTATGTCAATATAAACAGTATCAAGGAATGGGTTCAAAATCCATGGACACATGATGACTAAATTTTGTATCATTAATTCGATTTTTATGTTTTTTTTATATTTTCTTAAATGTTTGATTTATTTTTGATATGATTTTTTAACTAGAAATACATAAATCATTTTGGAAGTGCTGTTTTAATTTATAAATTTAAAATGACAAAACATGCGACGTCACACCAAGAGAGGGGGGGGGGCCCACAAATGTGACAACCTGTGACGTGGGGGGAGGGATGGGTCAAAAAATCATGAAATTCGTGTGATGTAATTTCAGAATGGCCCCTTATTTCTAACGGGTAAAATAAGGTACAGAACACACAACAACATGTGAATATTTATTTCCGTCATTTAATTATCTCCGTATGTAATTTACGATAGTCTGACTACAGAAAATAGTACACAATGTCTTCTGGAATTAATAGGAGAAAAAGCTACTTGCCACTACTCGCGGCGGGGGATTGGGGGAGGGGGGGTGGAGCCCAAAATGTAGCTACATAGTTTATAGACGCTCCCTTCTAGATATCGGAAACCTTTTCGTTGTTTTCCTTTCTTGTCACAACAGTATTTAAATAACTTCTTTCATTCTGAAATGCACTAACAAGACTACTGTTTCAAAACGAACACGATAAAACACACGCGGATCCATTTGATTACACTTCAGAAACTATACCGATAATTAAGATGCTTCAATTAGTTTGATTTCATAGTAAAGCACTGATACAGACTTTTGAGAATGATAATGACAGCTATTTTTGATACGCGAATAATTTAATTCGTCACTCAATAGTCGTATAACTAAACGTTCCACTGTGAATGAATAAATGTCAGTTTTAGAACCAGATGCGCACACAAATACCTGCTTCATTCTGATTGCTTCGGAGATAATTTTGATCGCAGGTGAAGGCAGCCAAATATGTTATCAAGGTCACAGCTGTGGCAGGCCAAGCATTCTGTGAATGAAACTGACCATATAGTCCAGTCATTTAAGCTTAAATTAGGTAAGAATCTCGGAATTCGAGATACCCAGCTGTAAGTCTGTAAATACTTGTATATTGACACCCTAAAAGTGGTCTCAAAACCTACATATGGTAGGGTGTGCGCAACTATTAAATTTCGAGGTCAAAGGTCACAAAAAATCGTTTTTTTTGCGCTTGTTTGTAAATATCTCATTTCCTATAGGTTTTTTGCTATTTGTATTTATTATCAATATTGTAGAATACAAAATTCTCTACAAATTTTGTCTAAAAATTTTTTTATACGGTGAACCGTTTTCGAGATAGAGGGCGGAGAGAGCGCGGTCACAGCATCACTTCAGGTCAACCGGTGCCTCCGGTCGAAAACGCGCCATATATAGTTGGTGAACTATCGATAAATCAATTATTATAAATATTTGTCAATTTTTATTAACTATTATATTATATTTTATCATTTTCTTCATGCATTAAATCTATATCTATTCAATAATACTGATAACCGTTTCCTGAAATTAAAAAATAATTAAGGGAAAAACTTAAATCATATTATAATTATATTCCCATTTACACTAATGACATTTTAAATAGAAAATAATTAAGTGCATCTTCTTTAAAATCTGTAAATTTTAAAATCCTTCCACTACGTCAAAAATTATACCTGGGAATTATACGGGCCCCTATTATACACTACGGACCTTTCTATTTATAGCCAGTAGGGACAGATGTTCAATTGTATTGTATAGTTACGACCGTCTTCTCTTTCTTTCAGTTTGAATCGTATTTTGGTAACTACGGACGTACAATTTCAAGAACTATGGCTGATTTGTGTTTTCTATGTAATAAGTCAGATTCGGGAGGTGAATCGCTTATTGAAGTAGTGCGCGGTATGAAATCTCTACGAACTGCAAGTGTCGAACGAAACGACGGAAAAATTGATTATTTAAAATCAGTAACCTCTGTTAAAGTGCATGAAAAGTGCCGAAGTGTTTACATTAGTAAAAACTGTATCCAAGCAGCAAAACGAAAACAAGAAGAAGGAGAAACTATAACTTCTCCATTAGTACTCTGTAAAAAACGAGGTGAAGTGTTTGATTTTAAGAATCCAATGTTTATTTTGTGGCGAAGTTGCTAATGAGGCTGCAGAGAAAAGAAAAGAGAAAAATACAGGCGGAAGATAAAAATGTGAGTACTCTTGAGTTCAAAGATACTGTTATCAAAAAAGCAGAAGAACGTGGGGATGATTTCGGAGAATTGGTGAAAAGTCGTATAATTTTACAGTATGATTTGATCGCTGCTGAAGCGAAGTACCAAGCTGCTTGCTTTACAAACTTTTCAAATAAATCATCATCATCATCGCCTCTTGAGAAACCTCGTCAAGATAATCAAGTTACAGAAGCTATGTTAGAGATTTTCAATTACATCGAAAATAATAATGATTCTCAATTCACACTAAAAGAGCTTAAAGATGTCTTGACAGGGTATGTGCCAGAAGATAAAACTATCATTTCAAGACTACAACAGAAGTACTTAACCGATATCGTAATTACGAAGAAAGTTGGAGCTTTCACAATCATTTCTTTCCGTGATGCACAAGCTAATATTCTATCAAAACTTGGTACGAAAGTAAAAAAATAGATCCTGAAGCAGAAAGGCTAAGAATTGTAGAAGCTGCAGCAGCAATTATTAGAGAAATCTGTGAAAAGTCTCGATCATCTTCGTTATATGCATTACGTCAAGTCTACAAAACTTAATAAACCTGTGCAGCTTTCAAATATTCCACCAACAAGTGCAGCTGCTCATCAACATTTTAAACGTGTATATTATCAAGTTCAAACTTGGTTAGGGCATGATTTGGAACCCTAGGTATGGGGTTGGGCAATGCGAAACGATTTTTTGGAGCCTATCATGACAATTTTACCACCTGCTCCAGAAGATTTGGTAAATACAATTTTCTGCAACTGAAAGAGTGGTTGTGGTTCGCGATGCGGATGCAGGAAAGCGGGCTTGCAATGCTCTTTAGCTTGTGGCCAATGTAATGGGCAAGCTTGTCTCAATGCTCTACCATATCAGAGCGACATTAACGAAGATGGAACCTTTGACCCCGAAATCATGGAATAACTTGAGACAAATGTCGTTGAAGACGATAATGAAGACCAGTTTGAAATTTACCAGCAGCCGGAAGACGACGAAGAAGAGGAAGAAGATGATTAAAATTATAAATTGTAGTTTTTGTACCCTTTATTCCATTTTTTTACTTTTAATAAAAATAATATATTGAATGATATTTTTTAATAAAAAGATTAATTAATAATTTATTTGGTTTTTTCCATCATGTAAGAAGTTATTAATATCAATTAGATTAAAATTCAAATATAATTCCTATATTTTCATTAACAATTCTGCAATTACATGGGCAGGTAAATGTTGTTAAATAAGTTAATACTGAATAAAAAGTGGATAGGTTAGGAAAAAAATGATATAATATAATAGTTAATAAAAATAGACAAATATTTATAATCATTGATTTATCGATAGTTCATCAACTATATATGGCGCGTTTTCGACCGGAGGCACCGGTTGACCTGAAGTGATGCTGTGACCGCGCGCTCTCCGCCCTCTATCTCGAAACGGTTCACCGTATAAAAAAATTTTTTAGACAAAATTTGTAGAGAATTTTGTATTCTACAATATTGATAATAATACAAATAGCAAAAACCCCATAGGAAATGAGATATTTACAAACAAGCGCAAAAAAACGATTTTTTGTGACCTTTGACCTCGAAATTTAATAGTTGCGCACACCCTACCATATGTAGGTTTTGAGACCACTTTTAGGGTGTCAATATACAAGTATTTACAGACTTACAGCTGGGTATCTCAAATTCCGAGGTGAACTTACTATAATGACTGGACTAATAGAGAAACGGCGGATACATGTTGCGAGATAGTGTCGAGTATTTTGAATCTACTAGAACAAACAACATGCTAGAATTTACAAAAAATATGGTATTTGCAATTACAAACGATAACCAATTTCTTAGGTGAGAAGAAGAAAAAAGCTAAAAAAAAACTTAACCATAGTACTAAGCTATTGCTCGGCAGTTTAAGTACACACAATTTCGCTGAAAATAGATTATTCTAGAAGCTAGACATTTATGCAGCAATAGTTTGTTATAACGACTGAAGCACTAATATTCTCCCAACAATTAATGGGGATACGGTGAGTTCGGATAGGGTTTTTAAAGGCACAGCAATTGTAACAAAAACTACAAGGTAATGCGTATAAACCAAACAAAAAGAATCCAAATGAGTTAGTCCATGAAGAAAAAAAATTCCATGAAGTAACAAGACACAATAACTGGATTATGAAAAATTTCGGTCGTAGGTAATGGGGCGAATTTTGAAAATTGTAATGTTTGTAGAAACGAGACGATAAATAAATCTTTCTTTTATTGTTGTCCAACGAGAAATCTTATCGCAAGGAAAAAGTTAAGTAGTATTGAGAAAATACAAGGAAGGGACGGTTGTTTTTTGAATCGTTTGGGACAGACCTTACGAAAGCGTCTCAGAGATTAAGCTAGGGTTGCCAACTTATTTCCAGAAAAATATATTTATCCTTGGAAGAGGAAAATAAAAGTACTTATGGAAACTAATTATTAATTTTTTTTCCTTTTAAAGTGTTGTAATTGTTATCCCATCAACTATCTAGATTTACAAATAAATAAGCAACTCATTTTAATTAATTTTAAGTAAGTTCTACTTCTCTCTTCAAGCCATCAGGCATACATTACTCTCGGTGAAAGCTTAAATGGCGGGAACGTACGCATGTAAGAGGTTATTTTTGCATTTTACAAATTATTATGTGCCTTTTTCAAGCATATAAGTGTTGTGTCAAGGATCACCAACTTCTTCGGTTCACCCCAAAAAAAAAAAAGATGATTCAGGAGTGTGAATTTCGTCATAAGCACTAATATGATGTTTGGAAATTGTGTACATGAGCATACCGTTCCATAAATTGTATATTTTACCAGAAATAAAGTATCATTTATGGTTAAGATAAAGTATACTGACCAAAAATAAAGTATCCTACTAGACTGGATCGACTGGTAGACAGACTACGCAGTTTGCGACTGAATCTATCGGCAAACATCCACGACAGCGGAGAAGTATTTGGTCCACTAACCTATTTGGGTCGCAATGAAAGGAGAGATAAGATCAGGTAAATAAAGTGCCGTACTGTGGCTATTCGAATTCGTTCTTCCTCGTGCCGTTAGTGATCGGAATGCACAGACAGATGAATATTATTGGTGCACAGCACCCTCTGCCAACCAATTTTTTGTGAAATGCAGAACAGGGTTGTAAAATAAAGCCTCCTTGAAAAATTTTTGTCTGCGGAGGTTGGTAGCCATGTGAAAGTTTGTGCTCAAATGTTGTGTTATCGAATATTTCGTTACGACCACCTTCAAGGAGATAGATGTTAATTTATCAGTTGACACAAAAATAAAGCCAACTTCAAAACGTGTTTCATAGTCAATTTAAGGGGGCGTAGCTGTAACTTGCAAGTCAACTGTCAAAGCGATGCGAATCAGATCGCAGTATGGATTTTTTATTTTTTTTTACTTATTGCTTTACGCCTCGTCGACGTCGAGGTCATTAGAGGCAGGATGGGAATGGGGAGAAGGAACAGGAAGGAAATCTGCCATGGCCTTTTTGAAGGAAGCATCCCAGCGTTTGACAGAGTAAGCCATAAAATGGTAGTAAATAAGGTAAAAACCATTGGAGTGGATGAGAAAGTGATTTTCTGGGTAGAAGAATTTGTAAAAGGTAGAAAACAGAAAGTTAGGGTAGGAAATGTAGTATCAAAAGAAGTGGAAGTAAAAATGGGTGTGCCACAGGGTAGCGTATTGGGACCATTGCTATTCATTATTCTAATGAATAATTGTGTTGATTGTTTACTATCTGAAATTAGATTGTTTGCAGATGACATAATGCTGTATAAAAGAATCAAAACTATAGAGGATTGTAAACAGTTGCAGGGTGATCTAGACAGGATCTAGTTGGGTTGGTAAACATGGAATGAAGATAAATGCAAAGAAGAGTCAGCTTATTAGATACACAAATAAAAAACTAAAGGTTAATTGCTTGCTGAAGACCTGAAATGTAAATATTTTGGCATTACTTTTGATAACAAGCTTAACTGGGCAGGACACATAGGACAGGTTGTAGGAAAAGGTTTCAAAATCCTGCACTTGTCGGAGAGAGTCATGAGGGGATGCACGAGAGAAGTCAAGGAATTGGGTTACAAAACTTTGGTCAGACCATTGCTCGAATATGGTAGTATCAAATACAGGAGTTGGAGAGGGTGCAAAAAAGAGCTGCTAGATTTGTTTCTGGAAATTATCGCAGAATGCAATCAGTGACGGATATGATAAAGGAGCTGGAATGGGATTCATTGCAAGACAGGAGGAGGATGAGGAGGGTCATAGGAGTGTACAGGGCATATACTGGCGATGAGGCATGGAAAGATATTGGAGTAGTTATGAAAAGTAGTGCATGGAAGGGAAAAGATGACCATGACTACAAGCTGGCACTCGATTTCAGGCACAAGGATGTGGGAAGATTTTCTTTTTTAGGTAAGGGTGTCAGGGATTGGAATGAGTTACCAAGAGAAATGATGAATAATTTACCGAAAACTTTTGAAAGAATTTAAAGATAAAATTTGTAGAGGACAAATGTAGGTTGGTACAGGATAGGGGGAAGATGGGTGTGTAGGGAAATTGCCACCGGAACCAGTGCTCCATTGCAATTCAATTAAATTCATCTGGAGTGATTTGGGGAAGCCATGGAAAACCCAAATCTGGATGCCCGGACGGGGATTCGAACCACCGTCCTCCCGAATGCGAGGCCAGAACTTTAACTGTTCACCCACCACGCTCGGTCGCAGTATGGAGTCCAAGTGGAAATCTACCTGTCTCCTGGTTCGCAGGTGGGGTGACGCACATTCCACACGCACAGGTCCCCTCCACCCCCTTCTAGGGGTGTACCACCTGCCACATTCAACTCGAAAACAAGGGGAAAACAACTGCAAGTGAACAGCACACTGCTGAACGTTTTACTGCACTAAGAAGGTTCGTAGTTCGTACAATTTCACCATTACGTGATGATACGACAAAACCTGTTTTATTTATTTTCACACATTAATGATGCATGCAATTATCTTCCGGCGAAATTCCAGGCGGTAATAAAATTTTCGGAGCACTGAGATGGAAAATAAGTACTGTGTGGGGGATCAGATCAGATTCTTAATAGAACTGTTCCAGTAATTAGGTATACATGCATTAACATCCTTTGTATTCATATTTCTACTCTGAGAAAATACAAATATGCTACTAGAAGAGGCCTACAAATGACCCTTACAAGAAGAAAATTTTTAAAAGACGAACCAAACATTAACACATTTATTTAACGCATCTTAAATGATTGACAGGATATAATGTACGATTTTTGTTGTTTATAGCATCATTTAAGAAGATAACAAGAAATTATCTATCGTCTCTGGGTTTGATTAAAAATCCATACCATGCTATTCAACCACAAATTTTGGGGAATACATTTGTTTTCTTAGGTAGTAAGTAATTGTGTTTTCATTACTTTCTGTCACCGGAAGCTACAGAAAATAACCATTGCAAATTTTTTTACACCAGGCATCGTAAAAACGTATTCGCTGTACCCTGATTCTTGTAATGGGAAACTGTGTCTTTATATTGATCCTAGGGACCCTTATCCAATCCGAAATATAATTAATGTTATTAGTGTTTACATAGGTTACACTATTTGGAAATGTTACTATCTGGGCACGGCGTGCTGAGGTCACATCGAAAACTGAAAAAGTTTAGTGGATGCTACAACATATATATATAAAAAAATTAAGGGTATGTTCGTTACAATTTTAGTGTACTAAAGGGGAGGCAGATAAAACAATGGAAGAAGTGTTTTCTAACAACATAGCGAAAACGAATAAGAGAGACAAGAAAGAAACACGATATTGTCTTCTAATAAAAAGTGAAGAGGATTTTAGTGTACTGTAACACTCAAATGCGCTACGAACGAAGCAGAAAAAAACTTCTCGTAGATTGTTATGGCACTTGAAGTCCTTAATGTCACATCTGTCATTGACGAATCACTAAAACCGGGAACGACAAGAATCAAATTAATCATAGTTAAAGGTTAACGCAAAACTAGTCATTTCAAACTACCGAGATGTATTCTGTAACATGTCAGCAAAAAGAAAAAGGTATGAAAAAAATTGAATTTATTAGACTAAGAATGTCTATTTTGTTACAATTTCATAAGATTAAAAAAATGCTAAACATAGTCAACGCATAAAAATTCTGAACGGATTTTTCACTGCACTTGAATATTACTGTGAATAATTTTCAGGAATTCATATACAATAGATTCGTTTCCCATTGAGTTCAATATTTCAGTAATAAACGTAAGAACAAAATTTTGTTTACGGAAATCACAATTGAAGTTTGAGCTCGGCGGAAGTTTCAACGAGATGATTAAATTGACATTATGTGGAAAGGACAATAAATTAGTACTATTTTCAACTGTATTTTATGACGAAAGGAAAGCTGAACATTTTATTAAGAATAGATAAAACGAGCTGATATGCGGCGTTTATTGTCTCAGCGCACGAGATGCTAGTTAAGAATCTTTTAGGAGACTATTTGGCTTCATTTTAACAGAAAAAATTATTGTTTGCAACACTGATAAAAGACGCTGTTTTGTTACTCAGCTGACAGTTTGACGCGAAAATATCAGAATTGTACAACAGTGTTTATCACTGTTACAGGTAAATTCATTTAAAATAAAAACAGAACTAACCGTATAATAGAGGTATGACTAAAATAACATTATACGCACTCTCTTTCACAATTAGCCAAATATTAGCACAAGACAGGTAGCGAAGATGATCCGTTGTTTGTAGTACGCAACAAATAACATGAAATAAGCGATACAACTATAAATGGCTTACATACGCTATATAGTTTTAGGTCCTGCACGAGAATATTCACAGTTTTAATGCCGCACAAGATAACAACAATGATGACACTTCAGAGATGACAGGGAGTACTATTTCGGTGAAAAGAAACAGAGAAAAAATAACAACGACAACTGGGAAAAATAGGACTGAAGACCTAATACTAAGTGAACAACGCTGTTAATAAGTTAGGAAAGAAATGCAAAAGACAAAATGTCAACAAAGATCCTTACCACCCGAGCCGGCAATATAATACACTGCATCACAACACAACAAACAAACACACGATGTTACTAGCAGCGCGGCCACGCGGCAACTGACGGAGAAAGCCAGCGAGCCGGGGTCGATCTGTTATCTCGATAGTCGACACTCGCGGCGACTTCCACTCGCACGAACGGAGAAACATTTAAATTCTCTGGCTGGCGTCTGATTCAAACGCTGCCCAACGCATACCTGATCACGGTTACAGATTGTCAGTTCAGAAACAACCAGTAACGTACTCAAACGTTCCATATTACATGTTTCACCACAAATAATACAAAGCACTTTACGAATATTCAGCAATTTTATTGCGGACTGGAAAGAGTTACTGCAATATCGGGCCTAACAGCTACAAGTCCACTGTCAGTTTTCTTAGATACTATTATAAATACTCACTGTAGCCAAATTCATGGACGAGAATACAATACAAAGGTAAAACTAATATTGAATAACAAATGATGCTACTGATATATTACTGGTTTAGGAGTCAAGAATTAGTAGAAGAGAGGACCATGACCAACAATTAACATTTTATTTAAGGCAAACGGGGATAGTAAAGTCGTCATTGGTAAGTATGTTATCAGAAACAGGAATAATTTATCGAGGAAGGAGCTTGAAAAGTTACTTGAAAAAGTGACAAAATTTAAAATGATAATTCGCTAAATGAAAAATTAATCGAAAAGGTACATCGCCATTTACGTTTACGTCAATCGCTATTAAAATAATAATAATCTGAGTTTTATTCAAACTGAGAGGCTCCGGTAACAGGTAATATAGAGACAAAATGCACATGCTTTTCCCGCGTCGGTTGTTTCAGACAAAGATAATGTTGCAATTCGACATGGTAGCCAACCTCACAGATAAAAAGTCACTGTTAATATGGCTCATTAGTAATGTGGCTCATTACTATTGTCACCTCTAAATACTATAAATATAATTGATGCATTGATCATATGAACATATACTCTATTAAATTACAGAGTGAACGTTTCCACGCGATAAAACTTCTTTTTTTAACTATCCGAAAGAACTAAAGCAAAAGAAACACCTACACCTATTCCTTCATAACGTGCTCGGTATAAATTATAAATGCTTGTATTGTGAGCACCAGAACAAACAGAGTTATACTTTGGAAAAGCTGGTAAGAAGATACATCAAGTTTGGGATCTGGTGACTGACGCGGATATAATTATATCGGAAGTATGTGTGTAATGTAACTATATGTAACCTCTAAGTTTGAGTCAGCTATATGTATATAAGTTTAATAATTACTGACAATAGCAATTATGTTATCCTTCCTTCTTTATGCTTATATTTAATTTCACACTATTTAGACTGCTTTCACATGATATATAAGAGAACGTAGATTTTCTACTCTGTTCTACTTTAACAGGAGGAGAAGGAATGTGTTGTGCTCTGAAAAGTGACATTTCTCGTGACGCAGTAGATACTATCTCCAGCGGATGTTTCCAAACATCATTACAGAAAAATGTAATACGATTTTCAAATCGATATGTACTGATTTTTCGCATGAAAATCATCGGAACGTAAAAAATATAAACAAAAAAGTATTAAAGCACACAAACTCACAACAATTTACTGATGATATTTTCGTGATAATACACAAGAATGGAAATATTCAGAAACAATTAAATGATATGAATAAAATACTGCTAGATGTATCTGAGGTAAATATAAACGAAAACAATAAAACAGCCACGAAATTCAGCAGAAATGATTCCATATTATTCAAATCAAATGAAATTAAATTGCAATGGAGCGCATGCTCCGGTGGCAATTTCCCTAAACACCCATCTTCCCCCTTTTCTGCATCCATCTACATTTACCCTTTACAATTTTTAACTTTAAATTCTTTCAACGTTTTTGGCAAAATATTTAATTTTTCTCTTGGTAACTTATTCCAATCCATGATAACCTAACCTAAAAAAAGAGAATCTTCCTACACCCTTGTGCCTAAAATCGAGTGCCAGCTTGTGGTCATGGTCATCTTTTCCCTTCCATGCATTACTTTCAATTCTTACACCAATATTTTTCCATGCCCCATCACCAATATACGCCTTGTACACTCCCATGACCCTCTTCACCCTCCGTCTTCCAATGAGTCCCATTCCATCTCTTTTATCATATCTGTTACTGATTGCGTTCTGCGATAATTTCCAAAAACAAATCTAGCAGCCCTTCTTTGCACTTTCTCCAACTCCTATATTTGATACTCAAAATGTGGGTCCGATACTACATTACCATATTCAAGCAATGGTCTGACCAAAGTTTTGTAACCCATTTCCTTTACCTCTCTCGTATATCCACTCATATGGTTTTTCTTTCTGTTGAAACTTTTGACAAATTAATTAATTACACTGTTTACAAAATTTCACTCATATGTAGTAACTAACATGGGATAGCATGCACTCAAAAACTGCTGTGAAAAATTATGATACTAACAGGTTTTTAAGTAATTGACTGCTTATGAGTTGTGGTAACTGGTTGGTAAGAAAATAACTGGTTGTTAGATGCTGGTAACAAGTGTATACACTGTTCCACATAATAAGTATTAATTAAACTGGGATTGTATTTGAAGATTACAGGAAATATTGGTTATACTAATGGGTCGTAACTAACTTGTTGTCAATATATAATAATATTATCAATTATATAGTAATATTGACATTACTAATAAGTGTATGTACTGCTCCACATCACCGAGATTATTCTCACATGGGATCAAAGTGAACATATCTATCTATCTATCATCACCCTCTCCAACTAATGCAGGATTCTGAAACCTTTTCATACTACCTGTCTAATGTGTCCTGCCCAGTTAAGCTGATTATCAAATGTAATACCAAGATATTTACATTTTAAGTGTTCAATAAGCAATTCTTTCTCCACCTTATAATCATAATAAACTTTCAGTTTTTTATTTGTGTATTTAATAAGCTGACTCTTGTTTGTATTTATCTTCATCCCATGTTTACCAACCCAATTATATATTCTGTCCAGATCACCCTGCAACTGTTTACAATGCTCAACCGTTAACAGTAGATTGAGTATAAAAATCGTACCAAATATAATTGGAGAGGTAGGTGAATCCTGTTATTTTGGAAAGAAAATCTCAAGTTATGGTAGAAGCAAGAACACTGACAAAAGCAGCGTCACCCAGTACCTACTTTTTACGCGGAAAAGACTCTGCCGACAGAGCGAATCTCGGCTAACGATTCAGCCACTACTTGCTAACGACCTAGTGGTTTGAGGACTGCACGTTTTGTGTTACAGAGGTGGTAGAAAGGTTGTTCTGGGACACAGCGGGAAGTGTGAAGCTACATGCTGCGTGCCGGACCTGTACCGGGGGATAAGATTAGGAGAGTAAAATGCCGGCGGTGTCGTGGAGTGCATACCGCAGGAGATGAGTGCGGGAGTGGGGGAGCACTTGAAAGTAGTCTGGGAAGCCGGAGTAAAGACAAATGTTACTAGACTTGTGCAACCTCGATAAAGAGAGCTACGCCAAAGAGTTTAAGAGGTACAGAAGCACGCGTAGCAGATACAGATACGAGGAGAAGTACGTAGTGAGTGGACAGGGGCAATAACCAGTAAAATAAGACGAGGAACTGTGTTCCTCGAAAGTAAATTGAATGAGGCAAAAGTATTCAAAGAGAGACAATCAGTATGTACAGAGAGATCGAAGTAAGAAGTGGGAATGGCGTTATTTTTTTTTTTTTTTAAGTTGTCATTTTCACTTTAGAACATAGGATTCCAACCATTTTTGGCCTACCGCCCCTTTTTTTTTAAATTACTCACAGCCTACTTTTCGAAAATAAAATGTACTCACCGCCTACTTTTCATAAAAAAAGGACATCAACTCTCCTTCTTATAATAAATAATGTAGCCCATACTACTCCAGTACGAGGCATATATTGGTGATGAGGAGTGGAAAGATATTGGTGAAAAAATTAAGTGTAATGCATGGAAGGGAAAAGATGACCATGACTACAAGCTGGCACCGAGCGAGGTGGGTGAGCGGTTAACGCTCTTGCCTCGCATTCGGGAGGACGCGGGTTTGAATCTCCGCCCGGGCATCCAGATTTGGGTTTTTCATAGTTTCCCCAGATCACTCCAGGTGAATGCCGGGATACTTCTACATCTACATCTACATATATACTCTGCAATTCACAAAATTGTGGGTGGCAGAGGGTGCTCAGTACCAAAGCTAATCTCTTTGCTGTGCATTCCAATCCCTAATCGTACGACGGAAAAAAGAATTCATATAAGAATCAGTCCGGCACCTTATTTCTCTAATTTTATTTTTCCTGTCCTTCCGACTCTAATAGGTTGGTGGAAGAAGTATTTCACTACACTCAAAAGTGAAAGTGGGAGTACGCTTGTTTACCAATAAGTTTAAACGAAACGTGTGTCATCTGTGTACCAGAGACTCCCAACCTAGTCTACTAATCAGATCTGTGACGCTTTCATAAGGACTGTAGCAAGCGGTCACGAATCGAGCGGCTCTTCTCTGTACTTTCTCTATACTTTCGATCAACCCCTTACGAAACGGATCCCAAATGGCACAACAATAATCCAAATGTGGACGCACAAGAGATTTGTACGCTATCTCCTTTGTTTGTTCATTACAATTTTTCAAGATTCGACCTATGAATCGCAGCCTAGAATTTGCTCTACCTACTAACGAATTAATGTGTATGTCCCATTTCATGTTCCTTTGTACTGTTACTCCCAAATATTTCATAGAATCGACCATATCAATAACTGAACTGTTTACCTCGTATTTCTGAACAATCGGATTCTTTTTGTTAGTTATCCTCATTGTCTTGCACTTTTTACAATTTAGAGTAAGTTGCCACTCAGCGCACCAAGCCAAAATAACATCCAGATCGCGCTGAATTTCTAAGCAATCGGCCAAATTTCTTATTTACCTATAAATAACCGCATCATCAGCAAACAATCTAAAAAGGCTTTACACTTTGTCTCCGAGATCGTTTATAAAAATTAAGAAAAGAAGTGGTCCTATTACACTTCCTTGAGGTACACCCGATGTAACATCTAGATTAGAAGAACTTTCTCCTTCAACGACAACATACTGCGACCGACCAGTTAGAAAATCTTATTGATCCACTATTGATAATGTGTTTCTTTTCATGGCAAATTAATTGCTGACTACGCTTAATCCACTTATGATGATGGGAATGCAAATAAAAACTTGTTTACTGCAGCTCTTAAAGCCCGATATAATACTGGACAGCAGGGGGGGAGGGGGGGGCGGTTAGTTCTAAAGGCCGTATAAATTTGCCTCAGACCAGAAATGCCACCGATGATCTCTTCAACGTCCACGTGTGGGCAGTACCTCCGATGTTGGGAACCATTGCTTTAGAAAATAGTTTAAAAAAAAAAAAAAAAACGTTGTTTGAGGTACACTCCCACGTAAAGATTATTATGTCAAAGAGTTGGTAAATACAGGTATAGGTTACGGGATTCCTGCGGCTGCTGCCGCTTACCGCAGGATTCGCGGAGACAGAGCTCCGCACTCCCTTTACAGCCATTGGCACTAGAATGGATGCGACGGGATCAGCGCTACGCTCCGGCCATCTTTAACTAACTGCGGAGTTTCCTTTAGGGTGCTCATTAGATAGCAGTCTGACTGGGCCTGGATGCGGAGGAAAAAAAAAAAATTGCACCGGGAAATAGCGCACAAGGAAATTTGTGCACAGTCCGAGGCGGGATGGGAGCTGTTAGAACTGGGTCCGGGGAACTCCCTGCAGTGGAGGATAATTCGTCGCAGGCTTTGGCAGTGTAGGGGCTAGCACGCTGGAAGGGTCGACGGTTCGAGTCCGGCCTGAGGCATGCGTGGTTTAAATTATTATGTTCATCTTGTGTTGTCGTCACTACAGAGTCCCAACTCGCATGAACGTGATACAGTACTTAGTGCAATGTAAACTGGAGCTGGCTAAACAGTCACAGCGACTGAAGGCCATCTTATAAAAACAAAAAATTCTTCCCGCAGCATCCATTTTACTAGTGTTATTCGGTTCTTCTATTAAAGTGTTTTTAATATGTCGTTAGAGGGCGTCCATTAATTACGTGAAAATAGGTGAAATAGGTGGAGAGGGGGTCCGGTGAAATCTACAAAACCTCACCCAAGGGGAGGGTGGGGGGAGGTCAACGGAAATCTAGGGTGAGGTTTTGAAATTCTTGTAGGACGTTAGAGCTTAAAAAAAAGGGTCTACAAATGAAGTTGAAGTCCACTTTAGGGGTGTATTTGGTACTAAACCCAGCCTTAGGGGGGGGGGGGGGTATAATTGCCCCTGGAGGCATGAGACCTAAAAATAAGGGTCCCAAAAACTTACGAGGTCGATTAGTAGGGGAGGGGGGGAGTCTCCACCAAAATCTCACGTCATTTTAGAGGGGGGTCCGACCAGATCTCAGGAAGTCTCACCAGTGCGGCGGGGGGGGGGGGGGAGAGTCCGGAATTCCTGAAAACCACCTCACGTAATTAATGGAAACCCCTTACGGAAGCGTTGACAGCTAATAGGTATAAACATGCAGTGCATTATAACGGCAATGGCTAGCGAAAATATGGAAGAAAAGAAGATGGGCTAATGGTATAGGGCAGCGGTTCCCAACCTATGGGTCGCGACCCACTGGTGGGTCGCGGCGTGTGTTTTGGTGGGTCGCGGAAAAAATCGAGGTTTTGCCACCAAAATATATCTTAATGTTCTTGAAAAACAAAATACAGAAATAAAATATGTGTAGAAAGTGACTGAATGTTAAAATTAACCAGTGTTAGCACTGATAGCGATGCCCTCATCAGTACCAGTGCCAGAAGTATCACTTATTGTAAAGTTGTGTTTTTATAATAATTAAACGTATTTTTCATTATCTTTGTAAAAAAAAAAGTGGGAGGCATCTACACAAAGCATCGCCTCATCGAGTTGACGGCAGAAATTCAAGAATTAGTTAAAACTCGTTTTGTAAAAATGGCTCTAACGTGCCAAGTCATCTCTTGGTGGAAAACACCTACAAATCACATTTTAGTGGTTGACTGGTAAGTTGACCATTGTGTTTTCCTGCTCCCAGTCTTCCATATTTTAATACATTTTAGTGCAGTAAAATGATAAACCTTCAATCAACCATTAAATTCGGGTCTGCAGGTGGTTTCCACCAAAAAGTGACTTGGCAGACCAGTTGCATTTTAATATGCTGATCGAGTTACTTCTAATCGTGGAATTTCAGCAGTCAACTTGGTGAGGTAATGGTCTGTCAGCCGCCTCCCGTTTTATAATATGTTTGTTGTTTTATGTATTATCAATCCTTGTTTTTGTTGATAGTAAATCCTTTGTACTAAAATTTGCGTCTTCGTAGGATAGGATAGTCGACAGCGTATCGAGGTCATACAACATTTCCCATTCTGATATTGGATAGACTCTCATATTAGGTGGGTCGCGAAAATTTTTTTCACTTAAAGGTGGGTCGTGTACCAATAAAGGTTTGGAACCATTGGTATAGGGGCATCAGATGAAAAGGTCGAAAAGATTTCGTGGAATGATTAAGACATTTCTCAAACAAAAAAAACACTCATCACACACTGAATTTAGTTACACGTTCCACAGAAAGATGGCAACACTTCACTTTCCCCATTAGTACTAAGTACGACCTGAAGCCTCGTTCCCTCGGCGCGTGCTAGGGAACGCCTGTCATCTTTGAGCATATGTTAACAGGGACGGTACGCCTCGACCCACCGCCAGCCGGTAGAAGATGAAAGGCGCGTCCTGCCTACCACGCGCCGTGGGAACTAACCTTAACAGTAGGCATAGAATCCTTGTTGTCAGCAAGGCCATGCGGCCGCAAAACCGTAGCTCCAGATTTGACGATGCCAACGATAAGTAAAACTCATCGAAGGCAGTCGATCACAAAATGTTGGGGAAAGGTGACGAAAAATTTGAGGAAAGAGAAAATAAAAAAATTATTTCTAAACTGCGGCCTTGTTACGTTAGATGACACCGCACTACGAAGGCTGTACTAGTTATAGACTCTTCACAGCCCGTGAACAAATTTTCTCGTGTGCTTTCCGTCAGCCACCAAATAAATTATGTGATTATTGTACGCCATTTCTTCCACAGTTGTTTGTATAAATTAATACTTATTCTTTAATAACTACGCCAGTACAACTGTTTTGGATGATATTTATTTGATGGACGCTTTTCGCCTGTCGTCAATGTATCTTCAGCGTACAGTGTTTTATTTTACATTTCTGTTTTAAGGTGTGGTTGTTGGTCGCCTGTGACCCCATCCAGCATGCTGTTTACACTATTGCACATATTTACACAGTTTGTAAAAAAATGGTGTCATATAAATTCACTTTGAATCATAGTTTTTGTGTACGACATTGTCAAACTTCAGTTTTTGTGTGCGCGCTGCTGTTGTTCAGGCGACCAACAACCACACCTTAAAACAGAAATGTAAAATAAAACATTGTACGCGGAAGATACCTCGACGAGAGGCGAAACGCGTCCATCAAATAAATATCATCCAAAACACTTGTACTGGCGTAATCATTAAAGAATGATTATTAATTTAATCAAATAAATTGTTAAGTTATTGACAATATTTGTTGTTTCACTGGCTGCTTTGCTAAAGAAAGAGCGACATTAACTCTAGCTCCAACTATTATATAATCCTCGAAAACATTTATCTAATTATGTTTAACTTAGCCAATAGCTCGTAAATCCTTCATGGAGTTTTCTGGCTTACTGAATGGTATGCTGATATTTACATGTTCATATAAGGTCTACAACGAGAGTCTTCAATTATGGGTTTCATATGCAGAAATCTCTGTCATTCTCTACAATTCCTCGCCGACAACGATACCTGTATTTATGGCAGCTGTTTTGAAAATGATGGAGCATTCTGTTATTTCGCCATTCTTTGGAAAAGTACTTTCTACAGCAATGATTTTCCAGAATATGTTCATTTATGCGTTTGACAAAAATTTTATTTTGAATGTAGGAGAAGTCTCTTACTTTTCATGTTTCCCTAGATTGCCGTGGACGTCTATCTTAGTGAATGGAGGTGTACGTAGTGTTTCTGTTTTCAACATAACACAGATGTTGAAATTATATTCTTTGTCTTTGAGAGATTATAAATGTCAATACAATTTTGGAAAATTGATGTTAATTTTTTTTCCATAATTCTTAACTTGTCACTAAACGCGTCCTGTTAAATTCATCTAAGGTTGTGCAAATTTGGCGCCAAACAACTATCAAACATGGACACTAAGAACCCATATATTCTGTACGATATCGCACAGGTTATGGGAGATGAGAGAAATCCAACGATCATCTCAAATAGTAGCACTTGGAAAAGAACATTCTTCAAAAAGAGATATTTTTTAGTTTCAAACATTGATCTGAAATTTACAGACTAGTCCCTGATTCGGTATGTTTCACAAACAAGTCAAACTTTTACAAATTTGGCTCCACAATACTCAATTATACCAGATAGTTGTTAGTGATCTAATTCACTGTGTTCCATATTCATAAGGTACTAAATTGAACGCTCAAACTAACACCCGGTGAGCACTGAACAGCGTCCATCAGAACCGTCTTTGCTATGACGTCACCGCAAGTGCAATAAGTGGGGGTGGGGGGGGGAGAGTTTTGGTTTAATGAGAATCATGCAGGAAATTGTTCTCAACACAGCGATACCCCGAATTCTCCATCCAGTTATACGTCCTCGAAATATTAAATATTTTAGGAACACTACTTCGTCGGACAAATTTTCTCCACAATACATATCGAGTTCAGGCTCCTTGTTACGCACAGCATTGTCCAGCGCCTCGCTGTGGGTCGTTGATACCGGCCGCCCGGCAGTTGTCACGGATACCTGTCAACCCCCTCCCCCTCCCACGTCACCGCACGGCGGCCGTGACGTCACGGCGTGCCGTGTACACGCCATTTATAGCGGAGGCGGCCAGTCGATGGATCGATACTGGACAAACGCGGTGCTGGCTGCTTCGACCGGAATAAGTGGCACGCGCGTAGCTGCCACCTGCTGCTAATACGTCATCAGCCGCACTGAATACAAACCAGAGCAACAGACACAGTACCAACCTACACCTGCTCAGACAACAGGGCAGTCCCAGACCAAACTGGAAGATATTATTTATCCAAACAGTAGCATCGTCATCATCATCATCATCACCATCATCATCATCATCATCATCATCATCATCATCATGAGTGTTATGCCCTAAGGCAGGTTTTCACATAGCTATTCTCCATGCTCTTCTGTCTTCTCTTCCTGTACATGTAGTTCCCGTTTTCTCTGATGTTATCTGTAATCTTGCACCTCCTTCTTCCTTTCACTCTCCTAGTCCTTCCAAGGCATCTATTACCCAGCATTCTCCTCTCAACAAGTGTCCTATCCAGTTCTTCTCTCTCTTATGACTTGGAGTGGTTTTATCCTTTCACCAACCCTACCCAGCACTTTAACATTACTCATTTTATCCATCCAGCTTATCCTCTCCATTCTCCTCCACATCCACATCTCAAACCGTTTGTCATCTTCTCGCCTCAGTGTCCACGTCTCTGCCCCCTAAAGAGCCACAGTCGATACTAAACATTTGCCAAGTCTTTTCCTGAGCGCTTTGTCTACTTTTCCTATTAATAGTCGCCTCTTTCTATTAAACGCTTCATTCGCTACGGCAATGCGAGTTCTCACCTCTTGGTGGCAACTCTATTCTGCAGCGATCTTAGTTGGCTGATATCGGATAGTTCTGTATATACAGGGTGTTACAAAAAGGTACGGCCAAACTTTCAGGAAACATTCCTCACACACAAACAAAGAAAATATGTTATGTGCACATGTGTCCGGAAACGCTTACTTTCCATTTTAGAGCTCATTTTAGTTTCGTTAGTATGTTAGTACGCTCTCCTGACCTCAACCCTCTTGACTTCCATTTATGGGGGCATTTGAAAGCCCTTGTCTACGCAACCCCGGTACCAAATGTAGAGACTCTTCGTGCTCGTATTGTGGACGGCTGTGATACAATACGCCATTCTCCAGGGCTGCATCAGCGCATCAGGGATTCCATGCGACGGAGGGTGGATGCATGTATCCTCGCTAACGGAGGACATTTTGAACATTTCCTGTAACAAAGTGTTTGAAGTCACGCTGCTACGTTCTGTTGCTGTGTATTTCCATTCCATGTTTAATGTGATTTGAAGAGAAGTAATAAAATGAGCTCTAACATGGAAAGTAAGCGTTTCCGGACACATGTCCACATAACATATTTTCTTTGTTTGTGTGTGAGGAATGTTTCCTGAAAGTTTGGCCGTACCTTTTGTAACACCCTGTATATATAAGTAGACAAACATACAGAGAAAAAATTAACAAATGGGAAATAAAAAATTCACGGGTTTTCTTCCGGTTAATTGATTTATTTAATTCTTTTAACGACGTTTCGGCAACTGCCATCGCTCCTTCATCAGGTTAACTCTTAAATACAAAGACAAGACTGTGACTGACTCACGAGCCAGCCCTGGCTCCTATAAATAGCCTGTTGCCGAGAAAAACTAAAATGTCATATAACAAATGGGAAGTACCGCCAGAGAATGAAGTCATTAAGAGACCGGGGGACGAAGTGGACTGAAGAAAGGAAGGGAATCCACGGAGAAAAAATGAAAGCTATATGGAAACTTAGAAAACTGAATCGTTAAGGCTTTGCGTGATCCGACAGGTTCCAATTGCAGATAATAATAATAATATAAGTAGCATGAAAAATATAATTTAGATAGCATTATCAGGCATCGATATCTTCTGGGTGAAAGACGAAATATCCATCTATTATGCATGTCTGTAGTCAATATTGTTTCCCTACCAATCGCTCCCACATAGCATTGACAAACTAATGATCAATCGGATAATTTATTCAAAACATGACTTCGGCAGCTAACACTGCTGACCTCAATAGGTGAAGTAGTCAATTCTGCGGTACACCACGTCATCTACTGTGATTCATTTCGCTTCTTCACACGATGAACCCTGAGGTGAATTATGCGATTTTCCATCACATCTTTTATCGTTCACTTCGATCTACTATTTCACCTATGAAGACAGTGGTGAATTCTGCGATATACCGCAATATCTACTGTGACTAACTTCATCTGATTAAGACAACCAACACAGCTATTGAGATGTCGCTTTTTGACGAAATTACTCGTATCTGAATAAACACAGCTATCTAAATGGTCTGTCTGTCCGTCTTTTTTGTCATAACCTTTTACGTTCTGATCTCTTCTAAGTTAAAAATTTGTTATTGCGCTTTCCTTTAGTTTTTACTAACGTAGACACGATTACAACGTGAAATTTGTGGCATTGAAGGAAAAATATCGTTAGATAAGCTTCAGGAGTATCAAATAAAAGCTAGCAACCAGCCCCACTTAAAAAATGTTTGGATTTTTATTTTTATTGAACGGTCGCCACGAGATTTTGGTGAAGAAGCATACGAACATCTGACTTTCCTCATTATTTTTCGTAAAGTATGTGAAAATTATTTTAAAATGTCCGGTGATACATAGCTTCCTAAAATTTACAGGAAAACTATAGCGACTTTTCTGGAGTTTAACATTTTCAGAAAGTAGCTAAATGATTAACTTATATAAATTTGATACATCATCACACAATTTCTTTCGGCCGAAAAACATACGTATCGTTCAACACATACTTTAATTAATGGAATTTTGAAAGATAATTTCGCTAAATGAATTATGATGGCCACCCACAAATCTCATGCTTCTGTATTCAAAAAAATATATATATTTTTAAATTTAATTTAACACACAATCTGTGTAACAGGAACCACAGATAAGGGAGCGTTCACAAACTACGTGGCTCGGTCCAGGGGAGGAGGGGAGTGGGGGGGAGGGGTTGGCTGGAAGGCTACGCTGGGCTACGTTGGAGGGAAGGGGGTTTTCCGAGCCAGGCCACGTAGCTTTCCTTTCATAACATTTTTCACATTTAAAATGAGGAACAGAACACACAACATGTGAATATTTATTTCCCTCAGTTAATTATCTCCGTATGAAATTTACAATAGTCTGGCAGGTGAAAACAGTACAAAATGTCTTCTGGAATCAAAAGGGGAAAAAGCTACGTGCTACGTGGGGGGTGGGGGGGGGGTAATGGGCAAAAAGCCACGTAGGGCCACGTGGGGGGGAGGGGAGGGAGGTTCACAGGAGGCCAAAATGGGATTACGTGGTTTATGGACGCTCCCTAACACTCTTTGTGACTTGTCCTGATATAGCATCGACGATTAATACTACCATAGATTAAACATTTTCTGATACAAACTTTCTATTCTCAGCAGAGGTTTTCGGAACGGCAATAAGTGCATCTCATTCGGTACACGATGTCTGTAATATCTGAAATCGTTACTCCACGTAAAATTTTTACTACGTCATTTCGCTACCGTACTGACTTCTACTGTAAGTTTTGTGCAAACTTTTTTACGATTTCACTTTTCTGGTAAGAAATTTAAAAATTCTGCATTGAGCGGAGTTATTGAAGGTCACATTCAAGACCACGGAGATCGGAGGAGCGGGTTGGATCTCCGATTCGCCAATACAGATGTCGCTTTTCCACGGTTTCCCAGTATGACCAATACCAACTAGATCTCCCTCTAGGTGGTGTTGGTATGACCCCGTAGCATGGCCAATGACGTTACCGATAGTTATCCACAATGCTCTACTGTCTGTAACCAAGTCGTAATAACAAAATAGCCTATGAAAAATATTTTGTTTACATAGTCGTGCAAAGTCTAAAATATTACAGAATGAGGACAGATTTAATATTTGGAATGATATATATATATTTTGTGGTAGTTTAGCTCTTATTCTAAAAATGAAACAATCGGTTTAATTGTAAATGGAATAAAAATTAGACACTCGTGAATCCAATTTATCCACGAATCAGTTGATTACTGGAACGGATGTAGTTTATAATTGACAGCTTGGGTCGACTTTTGGCACAAGCGATGTGTCTCGTACATCTCAACAGTAGAAATAAACAGAACATGTCTACTCACCACCACAACGTGACAACTGGTGCTTACCTGAAAACAAGAACATTGGTTAGTCTCAGTCAAATAAACATAGGCCTACTTGAATGTGCAAGAAGCTATAGAAATACAACTTTCTTAGATTATTGTATGCAGAATGCAGCGTCGTCTTTAAGGGGAACGAGATTAAGTAATATAGGCTGTTACACTTTCATAGAACACTTAATAATAATATGCATTTGTGGTTCTCAACTGACCGTTCCATTAGCATTTTCATGAGCACCAACTACTAAGCCGACGCTTGTTTGATGGGCACGACACATTTGGGCAGCTATATAATAACAATTCCGTGTGGTCGTAATGACCTGGTGACAGGGTTTCAATTGGCTGCGCATTCCGCCCCTGTCGTAGCCACATTAACCTAACACGGTAGTCCTACCGGGTACAGCAGACCTACAGTTTAACGTGGAGTCAGAAACACGGAAGCGTTCCGGAGTTCTTCACATTACACTGCAAGCTGTGCCAGAGGTGAAGGTCGAGTTAAGGGTCTATGAAAATCCCCGCCGAGACAGGGTTTCGAACCGGGGGCTCTTGACCTCGAGTCAGACACCTTAGCTACTGAGCCACCCGAGCGCTCATTCGGGCAGGCGATACGGAGAGTTTGCACAATCCTTAATTTATTCAGCAGGGTGATACGGGAAGTGGGGGATCAGGGTATCAGTGTATTGACCAAACCACTACTCGAGTATGGTGGTGTAGCATAGGACCCATATTATTCCTATCGAATACATGAGTTGGAGGGCGTGCAAAGGATTTGTCTGTGGGTCTGCCGGCATCCGGGGCATAGTTTACATCAACGCCTGCTCTAACGGAATGCAACCCGCAGCGTACTTCTGTCACTTTGGTAGCGGCAGATCCAGGGGTTATTATGTGATTCCACTGAAAGTTGCTTTGCACTGTATATAGCCTTTTTTTGTAGCAATACAATAAAATTATTAAAAAATTCAAGATGGTTCTATTCTAACATTAAATATTATATATAATGAGGTATTGTAAACTGTAAATACGTCCACATTATTAAACACTTTGTTATTTTGTGTACACATTTCGCTGATAATTTAATTTCAACAACATAACAAAAGACTTAGTCTTTTCTTTTTTGATTGGTAGTTTGATATGCCAAAGTTCTGCATGGGTTTACTGGTTGTTATTATTCGTATTAATAACTCCTGTGGGAAACGAAAGATGTTAATATAAAAGATTTCAAAATCATTTCCTATCTTATACAGATCTCTACAAGTAGTTAACTGCCGTCATTATTCTTCGGAATTACTATGGTTTAACGGAACAAGGGGAATATATGGACAATTAAAGAAACTGACCTAGACAAAATAAAGTTATTCGAAATGAAGTTAGTAAAAACAGTCAGAGACTACAACAGAGCTGATCTTTTAATGAACCAAGAGATTCGCAAAGAACTAAATATCTATCTCATAAAAGAACAAACTTGTGCATTAAGAGGAACATGGAAGATACAATGTGGAATGGCTGACGTAGGAATCTAGAAGATAACAAAAATACATTCCGAGAAATGAGAAGGCCGAAGAGGAGTTACAGTTTCGTCCAGAGCAATAAGGACTTGCTAATGAATCACGAACATAGGAATCATTCGATGTAAAAAATCTTGAAATGACTCGCTGGGATGGATAGAATTATATAAATCTACTAGATTTTGTTCGGGACCGAAAATCTATCTGACTTTTTTGTCGACTTGTGAACTATCATTATTAATGTGTTAGTAGTAAGATGACCTTGTTTGACGGCCATAGTTCACTTTTCCGCCACCAGATGGCAGCACTAACTGATGGCGCTAGTGTCGCCCGTGTGACGTCACCAGCCGGCAGCACCGTACGGCGGTAACCTGAATTTATCTGAGTATTCTGTGGAGCTTAGTCGGACGCACAACCCCGCAGGCGACAACGGTTGTTGCTATTCCCAGCGCGCGCCACACATGACGCGTCGGCGAGCAATGGGATCCCGTTATACGCTATTCCTGGAGTGCGTACTTTCCTAGCGCAGCGATATTTCGGGGTGTATTGTAACTCGGCGTGGGTGACGCGTTGGCTCCCGTTATGCTCTATTCCTGGACTGGGACCTACTTGCGACAACACAATTCACCGTTCGTGTTCTGGTGTGGAATGTGCGCGTCATGTTATACACTGCTAGCTAGTACAAATGATAGATCCCTCAACAATCGTTATTACCAAGCCTATAATTTTCTTCCTAGGACCTTCGAGGAGCATTTTTTCATGTCTTATTGATATTTCGTATCATTATAATTCGTTAATTGTTTAGTTACCATAAAATTAACTTCTAAAAACTATTTTTGGGCAAAACATATTGTTGCCTTCTGCAAACAGTATTATTGGTTCAAATAACAAGTCCTGTTCGTTGTACATTATGTAAGGTCATTTATTTGTAGCTGCCATTTTTTTTTATATCCACTCCAAGTTGTCTTATTACCTCAACACGCCTTTTGTGAAATGTCAGTTTTAAAACGCTGTTCTCTTTTTTGTTTCTAGTATTTCATACTCGTAAAAAAAATACTATACTAATCCATCATACTCAAGGAATATAAAAAAAAATTGTTTGGGTAGGGGATTCGTTAAATAAAAAACATAATTTCTTGATAAATGTTACAGATTTATTGAAATTTTAAATACATTTTATTGCAATATAATACATCATGTCAATACTTATGATTCCATGTGTGTCATAGGCCTCTCTTCCATTCACATCCTACCCCCCCCCCTTCTTTACCTTCTAATATCCCTTTATTGCCTTACACGTTATGAAATTCCATGCAAAGCATGTATACCTTTTAAACGTTGCTAATGTTTATGAGATGAGAAATATATTTATGTGGGTGACACCTACTCTCTGCCACACATTGCTGTGAATAACATAGACAAGCAACTTACGGGTGTATCTCAAACTCGAATGTCACGAGGGAAGAAAGAATTCGTATAAACATTAAATCTCGACAGTGCCTCAGTGGTTAAGGCGTCTGACCGGAGATAGAAAGGTCTTCGGTTCGAATCCCTGTCTGGCGGTGATTTTCATAAGCCCTTAACCCACCTTCACCTCTGGTACAGAACGCTTCTGTGGCTCGGATTCCACGTTAAACTGTAGGTCTCTTCTAAGGATAACAACTATATGGTTGTGTACACTTTCAAAAGCAAAGATTCAAAACAGACGAAGGCCTAACGTGACCTAAACGAGCATTCATACTGCATTGAGGGGGAGGAGCAAACAGTCAGCCAGTCGGTTGAACAATTTTAATATCACAATCGTCTCTTGTCTCTGTTGCTCTATACATAAAAAACACACCCGCACTCATTAAGGGATAAGTTTTAGGAAGGATTTGGGTAGGTATAAGGCAAATGGATGTAGCTATGGGCACTGTAGGTGAAACACGAGTGGTAATTGAAATAATATACAGCAAACAGTGAGAATACTTGATGAGGATATATACACACTTTTTCTATAGTATCATTATCCCTGGAACCAGAAAAAATCCATCAGTAACAGCTACCAGGTACCACACTGTTCACATTAGTATCGCCTCGCCTCTCACACACATGAGCCATCTTTGCCATCTAGTAGCATGTGCACAAGCATGAAACTGTCACATCAGCATCATCTCATATCACCCACATAACAACAAGCCATCTAGTAACATGTGCACCTAGTACCACAAAGGCATGAGTAGATTCAAGAGCATTTCTTAACACAGGCTGCAATGTCGTACTGTGGATCCTCACTCACAGCTACATACGTCATAAAACACACACACACTGACACACACATTAGTGGAGGAGATGAACCGCACATCCTACATCCAGACAAACGAGTTAAAGGAAGGTCTGACCATATTTACGCATACATACGCAGAGACACGCACACACACACACACACACATTAGTGGAGGAGATGAACCGCACATCCTACATCCAGACAAACGAGTTAAAGGAAGGTCTGACCATATTTACGCAGAGAGAGACATACATTGAAAGACGCGCGCCGCGCACACACACACACACACACACACATTAGTGGTGGAAATTAACTACACACACTACACGCAGACAGACGAGTGAAAGAAAGATATCACCATATTTACACTCTAGCTGCCTTCCCTCGCAAACAGCATTTCAATTCCAAAAACTGTGGACTTCACATTAACAATGGAACCAGAAAAAGCCATCGTTAACAGCTACCCCGCAGGTACCAAACTGATTACATTAGCATCGCCTCGCCTCTCACTCAACTCAGCCAACTTAACCATCTAGTAGCAAGTGCATAAGTACGAAACTGTTCACATCAGCATCATCTCATATCACCCACATAGCCACAAGCCATCCAGTAACATGTGACCCTAGTACCATAAAGGCATGAGTAGATTCAAGAGCCTCTTAACACAGGCGGCAATGTCGTACTTTTGATGCTCACTCACAGCTGCATACGTCACAAAACACACATTAGTGGTGGAAATGAACTACACACACTACACTCAGACTGGCGAGTGAAAGAAAGGAATCATCATATTTACACTCTAGCTGCCTTCCCGTGCACACCGCATTTCAAGTCCAAAAACTGTGGATCCCACATTACACCACTACATACAAGCAAGGTCTGACTGTGGTTTTGTAACACAAGTTCTTCCTTCTCTGGTACATCCAATCATCACGATTTTTGCCCCGAAGGACATATAGTGAACAACCTGATAAAAACAGTTCGTACCCCAAAAATAACGGCAGCAAACTATAAACAGAACAGTGAAATGGAAGAGTGCTTGGATTCCTGAAATCACTCCAGACGAATGCAGGGAAAGAGACCTTCAAAAGTCCATGGCCGAATTCCTCACCGTTCCTTGCCATACATCCTTTCTCACCTCTAATGAAATGACATCGACGAGCCCGAAAAAAAGCCTGATACGCTGGAAATACTAGAATTTTGGATGGTTCGGTTTAAAATGTTCCCATCTAACGCCAACCTTCGGATTCAGGGCCAAGTGTGACATTTGTTTGTAATTGCATGCTTTGTTCAAGTAACCACGATAGAGTTACCATAATGCTCTTAGCTAACTGATAGTTTCTTGGTCATCAAACAGACATCATAACCCACATTTTCATAGAAGATCCCCACACATCGACAAGTATCCATAGGTGCAGACGCTAGTTCTATTACGCCTAAGATAGTGCTCACACTTGAACTGTCGTAAATTGTTAGGTCAAAGTGGGTGTTTAGATATTTTATCCACTCAGGCCTCATCACCTAAAGTCTAGTGCGAGATTGTGGTCATGGTCAACTTAGGCTCCATACACCACTCAGAATTATTCCACCAATATCCATTCTAACAGCATTATACGCCACCTACAGCCCCTCAACACTCTTCCTATCTTCCAATGACATCCATACTACACCACACAAGCAATGGTCTGACTGTGGGTTTGTACCCAAGTCCTTCGCTTCTCTGGTACATCACCCCTCTCTGTTAAATGATTTTTATGTAGTGAGAATCAAAATTCACATGCCAA
>CM061918.1:108272863-108319539 GCA_031002005.1 Vandiemenella viatica
GTGCACTACATGAGATACGATTCTACTACCAAACACAAACACCAATGCTCTATGCTATGTAGTTGTGGCAGAAAAGTGACATATGCGGAGACAGTCGAAATACGAAAATATCCTTGGTCGGCCACTTACAACCACCATATCTACCACAGTACTACAGTTTCTGAAATTCGGCCGCTGTTGTGATCGAAAGGTGACTTTGTGCTACTACTACTCACAAACGCCAGTTATCTGTGATCTATAGTTTTCGCTGAAAAGTGATACACCATGACACTTTTGTCTTTGGCAGAAGTATGAAATTGCCACAGGTCGACCACTTTCAACCCCCATTTCTCCCACACCCCCATAGCTACCGACATCTAACAACCATAGTGCACTACATGAGATACGATTCTACTACCAAACACAAACACCAATGCTCTATGCTATGTAGTTGTGGCAGAAAAGTGACATATGCGGAGACAGTCGAAATACGAAAATATCCTTGGTCGGCCACTTACAACCACCATATCTACCACAGTACCACAGTTTCTGAAATTCGGCCGCTGTTGTGATCGAAAGGTGACTCTGTGCTACTACTACACACAAACGCCAGTTATCTGTGATCTATAGTTTTCGCTGAAAAGTGATACACCATGACACTTTTGTCTTTGGCAGAAGTATGAAATTGCCACAGGTCGACCACTTTCAACCCCCATTTCTCCCACACCCCCATAGCTACCGACATCTAACAACAATAGTGCACTACATGAGTCACGATTCTACTGCCAAACACAAACACCAATGCTCTATGCTATGTAGTTGTGGCAGAAAAGTGACATATGCGGAGACAGTCGAAATACGAAAATATCCTTGGTCGGCCACTTACAACCACCATATCTACCACAGTACCACAGTTTCTGAAATTCGGCCGCTGTTGTGATCGAAAGGTGACTCTGTGCTACTACTACACACAAACGCCAGTTATCTGTGATCTATAGTTTTCGCTGAAAAGTGATACACCATGACACTTTTGTCTTTGGCAGAAGTATGAAATTGCCACAGGTCGACCACTTTCAACCCCCATATCTCCCACACCCCCATAGTTACCGACATCTAACAACCATAGTGCACGACAGGAAAGACGATTCTACTACCACACACAAACACCAAAGTTCTATGTTATGTAGTTGTGGCAGGAAAGAGAAGTATACGGAGATACGAATTTTTGGTCGAAATATGAAAACGCCCTGCACTGACCAACTTTAATCATTATATCTCCCACATCCCCACAGCTATCGGCATTCGGCCAACGTTGTGCACGACAGGAAACTCCATGCTACTTCCACCCACAAACATCAGTGATCTGTGCTAGGTAGTTGTGGCTGAAAAGTGAAATATAGGAAAAAAACCTGTCTATTTTTATATATATATAAGATTCCCGCGTCGTGTAATGAGGTGGAGCGGTCCCCACCTGGTACAACGGTTGCGCCGACTTCCGCTTCCGGTCGCTTCCCGACACAAAGACTAGGTTAGCATCTACCATCCACTTTCCACCTGAGCTGATCGAGTTTTAAAAGCGACTGAGAAGCTTTCCTTATTTCCCTTGCCCATTCTTTAATATCGCGAACGTCCTCTCCGCTCAAACTTACCTCTCTCCGGAAGGCAATCCCTGCAACGTCCTCGTTGGCCATTTAATTGCATAGACCTTGAACATCCTCGAAGTAGCCCAATCGCCTAGCAAAGAATCTATGATTTAAAAACGACAATTGCGATGGGCCGTCCACGTGGTCCGAATGTCCAAAACTCGCGTTCCTAAACAATTGTTGGGGAACTGCACCACTTTCGGTACCTGCCACAAACTGGTACTAACCTGTTGAAATTTACATCAGTAGCTTCGTCAACATGTCCTCTTCACGTTTTGCGATCATACATTCCGGAAAAATTGTGAGGAATTTAATTAAAAATGCCGAAATATGACATGACGCACAGCAGTTACATGCCGCCAACGCAACGTTGAAAAAATCAGCGACAGTCTCTTAAAATGTTGATTTAATCCTTTGTTGTAATGTTTTCATGCCTTTTCAGCTCTACTCTGTAAAAAGTCGCACAAAATAAACAAACATGCAATATTTATCCGAGTTGTAATACGGTGATGACCGCCATCTTACATAGCAACTAGCAACCAATCAAATACCCGAGTTGTAATACGGTGATGACCGCCATATTACATAGCAACTAGCAACCAATCAAATACGCCTTTGCGTGTTGCATAGCCAAAATTTCGTAATTTTTTATCACTTGGTCCGTATTTCAACCTAACCACGATTTCTATGACAAAACTAAACTGTTTAGGTTGAAATGATCCCTGTACCGATAATTTTTATGTTATTTTAGCAGTGTTGAAAGCATTTAGCAGTTGCTCAGTCTTTCATATTTCCGCATTTTTAATTAAATTCCTGGCGACTTTTCCGCAATGTATGATCGCAAAACGTGAAGAGGACATGTTGACGAAGCGACTGATATAAATTTCAACAGGTTAGTACCAGTTTCTGGCAGGTACCGAAAGTGGTGCAGTTCCCCAACTGTTTTCAGAGCTACAGGTGCGTAAACGCGGTGTTGATAGTCAGAGGAAGTGAAGCGAGGGCTAGCATGAAGATGTGTCATATTGACCATAACAACTGGGAAATCTTTGCCCTTGACCGCTCATCCTGGCGGTTACTTGACCATCATGGAACCATGTTACCTGAAGAAAATCGCCGACGGTCAGTGAATGAGACAGCGCAGGAAAGAGAATTGCACAAAAAATGGCAGCTTCTCAGCTGTCCCTACCGGGAATGCCTGTAATCATTGCGGTAAAATGTGTGCTTCTCGCGTTGGACTCTACAATCACCTTCGGACCCATAGCTGAAGAGGCATTCTGCTTGGAAGAACAACCCAGTCGATATCATCTGTCTGCTATATATACATATACACTGCCCGTAAAAGTGAAGCACCCAAAAGGGGAAAACGAGACGAAATGAAAATTCACCTGTTAAGAGGGTTCGTGGTGTTATTTCATTGATCACAAAATCGAGTCAAATTTTCAAAGAACTTCTTGGTAAGATCCAACTTATCAGTATGACGTTGCACCCACTCTAATGAATGCACTGATTCGAATTGGGTGTTATAAAGCCGTTGTTTCATCTCCTGAGACAAGATGGACCACAGCTGTTGTAATTAGTCCTTGCTATCCTGCATACGGTTGACGTTCGGTTCGGTCGGTCCAGCTCAAGTTTTATCGGGGACAGACATGGGTATCTTGCTGACCACGGGAATACCTCGATATCACGCAGATAGTTCATAGGGACACGTGTCATGCGTGGACGAGCATTGTCGTGTTGAAAAATCGCACCTCGATACTGTCACTTGATGTCCGTGACGTACCGTTGTGTCGTCAGAGTTCCCTCAATCACTACCAGCCATGACCTGAAGTACTTCCCGACGTTTCACCACACCATGACGCCAGGAGTAAAAGAATGGGGCCACTATCCAGGTCACCACCATACGTGCCGATGATGGTCATCCGAGGTAGCACAGAGCCGCCTTTCATTGCTGAACACAGTGCGACTCAGCACTCCATGCTTCTTGGTCTACTGCAAACGGAGCCGTTTGTGTTGTAGTGTTAACGGTAACCTTAATATGGGACAGTAATTCCCTGGTACGGCTGCTGTTAGTCTCCGACCTATGGTGCGGTGTGACACAGAATATTGCAGGGAGTCCATTACTTGTACTGAGATGTGAAGGGATTGCGATGTGCCAGATGCACAATACGGCGATCCTTCCTTGTAGTGGTCGGACGTAATCGACCGGGATCTAGACGACGTTTCCATGTAGTTTCCATGTAGTCCAACATAGGATAACTGTCACATTCGAATGCCCCCCCCCTTTCCCCATCCCAAGATGGATATTGCATGATTCGACCAGACCGTCAAATGCAGATACGCAGTGGTGTCTTTTTCAAATTTGCAGTTGCTCATATCGCTGTCTCACACGAATACGCGGAATCTCCCTGTCCTTCACAGTAATCGACTCAACATCTCACACTTTTCACGCCTCTTACATATCTGACAACAACACTAAACACAAACAAGGCTAATGCACTGTGGTGGCGATTCTACTTGTCGCAGAGAATTGCAACTCTAATCATTTCATACCCGCCGATGGTGTGTACACCAAATAAGTTAAACTGAGATCCGACCATGGCTTCTGGGTGCTTCATTTTTTTGTCAGCAGGTTTAAATCTATGACGAGGCTGTGTCTGTTTATTTTGGCGTCGTGCAAAAATTTCAAAACAGATTTTATTTAGAGTTTTCGCAGATGAGGAGCTCAGGGTCTGGCTTAAAATTTGAAATGTATTTGATCACCTTACCTCAACTGGGGACGGAGTAGGAAATTAGTAACTTATCAAAACAGTATCAAAGAAATCTGACGCCATCTAGCGTAGCAGCAGGTATTTAGTCTCTAAACTTGATAGATGGCAGCAGTGCAGCGAAGCTAACGAGTTAGATCGATAACAAATTTACAGATTCTCAAAGACGATATAACATGGATGAAAATAGCTTGAAGCAAATTTATAGTTGGATGTAGAATTTTTTTTTTTTTAATACATTAGCGAGTATTCTAATGAAGAAACTACATGAAAAAAATACGAGTTACTCTATTGAGTCATCATAAAATTCGTAACAAATTTAGGCAAATTAATGATGATAGTTAACATGTCCACAAAAACGTCAGCTAGATTTTTTGGTCCCCCAAAAAATCTAGTAGATTTATATAATTCTATCCATCCCAGTGAGTCATTTCTAAATATTGTACATGGAATGATTTCCATGTTTGTAATACGTTATCATTTCGTCATTGCTCTGGACGAATTAGGTTTTCATACCAGTTCTGATTTGAAACTGTATCTCCTCTTCGGCCTTCTCATTTCCCGGAATGTATTTTTGCTATCATCTTCTAGATTCTTACGTCAGCCATTCCATCTAAATGTACCTTCCGTGTTTCTCTTTATGCACGAGTTTGTTCTTTTATGAGATAGATATTTAGTTCTTTGCGAATCTTTTGGTTCATCAAATGATCAGCTTTGGTGTAACCTTTGACTGTTTTTATTAACTTCATTTCCGATGACTTTATCTTCTTTAGGTCAGTTTCTTTAATTGCCTATGTCTTGTATCCATAAATCAGTGTTAATATTCCACTGGTTCTATTAATCCATAGTAATTCCTAAGAATAATAACAGTAGTTGCACTTGCAGTGTGCTGTATAAGATAGGGAATGATTTCGAACTCAATATATTAATATATACAACTATGTTTCCCAGAAGAATTATTAATAGCAATAATAGTAACCAATAAATTCCTTGAAAAGATAGGCATATTCAACCTGCACATCATCAACAAAAAAAAAAAAAAGTTCAGTCTTTCGTTGCGTTGTTGAAGTTAAATTCTCAGTGCAGAATGTACAAAAAATTACGTATTTACAATTTCCAATACCTCATCGTATATAATATTAAATGTTAGAATAAAACCATCTTGAGCTTTTTGTTTTTATTATTTTCGTGAATTGCTACCAAAAAAAAAGGCTAATACAGTGGAAAGCAACTTTCAGTTGGGTCACCTGCTAACCCCTGAAGCTACCGCTACCAAAGTGACAGAAGTGCGCTGCGGGTTGCGTTCGCTAACGCAGGCGCTGATGTAAACTGTACTCCGGCCGCCCGCAGACGAATACTTTGCACGCCATCCAACTCCTGTATATGATACGAATAATATGGGCCCCATACTACACCACCATAGTCAAGCAGTGGTCTGATCAATGTACTGATACCCTGCTCTCTCACTTCCCATATCACTCTGTTGAATAAATGAAGGATTCTGTAACCTCTCCCTATCACCTGCCTAAATGAGCGTTCTGGTGGCTCAGTGGTTAAGGTGTCTGGCTAGAGATCGAGAGCCCCTGGTTCGAATCCCTGTCTCGGCGGGGTTTTTCATAGGCTCTTAACCCGACCTTCACCTCTGACACAGCTTGCAGTGTAATGTGAAGAACTCCGGAACGCTTCCGTGATTCGGATTCCACATTAAACCGCAGGTGTGCTGTACCCGGTAGGACTACTGGGTTAGCTTAATGTGGTTACGACAGGGGAGGAATGCGCAACAAATTGTAACCCTGTCACCAGGTCATTACGACCACACGGAATTGTCATTATATAGCTGCCCAAATGTGTCGTGCCCATCAAACAAGCGTCGGCAGTTAGTGCACATAAAAATGCTAATGGGAAGGTCAGTTGAGAACCACATGTGCATATTATTATTAAGTGTTCTATGAAAGTGTAACAGCCTATAATACTTATTCTCGTTCCCCTTAAAGATGACGCTGCATTTTGCATGCAATAATCTAAGAAAGTTGTATTTCTGCAGCTTCTTGCATGTTTAAGTAGGCCTATGTTTATTTGACTGAGTCTAACCAATGTTCTTGTTTTCAGGTAAGCACCAGCCGTCACGTTGTGGTGGTGAGTAGACATGTTCTGTTTATTTCTACTGTTCAGATGTACTAGACACGTCGCTTGTGCCAAAAGTCTACCCAAGCTGTCAATTATAAACTACATCCGTTGTAGTAATCAATTGATTCGCGGATAAATTGGATTCACGAGTATCTAATTTTTATTCCAGTTACAATTAAACCGATTGTTTCATTCATGATTAACTGACTTTCTGAAGGAAGAAATGGAGACACTTGCAAAACATATTCCGAGCCAACGCCTATAGTGAATCTGACATCAGAAGGGTTTTAAGACCCAAAAACACTTGGAAGACGTCATTTTATCCCATGATATTAATGTGCCAACAAAATTCGCCTGTCTCTCATACATACAAGGTATCACAGACCGGATTGGGAAACTGTTAAAGCGGGTGGAGGTGCGAATAGTATACAAGGCTAACTACAAACTTGGTCAGTCACTGACAAAGGTAAAAGACAGATTACACCCACACCAGCTTACGGCTGTTTACGAAATCCCCTGCAGCGGTGGCAGTGTTTATATCGGCGAGACAGGTCGCACAGTGGCGGAGAGACTTAAAGAACATATCCGCCACTACAAATGTAACAACAGCGACAAATCCGCCGTAGTCCGCCATGCTATTAATACCGGGCATGAAATAAAATTTCAAGAAACGAGGCTACTATGGAGACAAGACCAGTGGTGGCCCCGACGGGTGAAAGAGGCAGCAGAAATTTTAAAAAATACCAACAACATCAACAAAGATAGCGGCCTTTTACTCTGCGATGCTTGGCGCTCGTTGCTATGTCAACATAAACAGTATCTCTGACGAAGGCTGGAGGATGCCAGCCGAAAGATCAGATAATGAAATAAACAACGCAGCATAACCCGAAAGTTTTAGAATAAGAGCTAAACTGCACAAAAAAATATATTATTCCAAATATTAAATCTGTCCTCATTCTGTAGTCTTTTAGACCTTTCACGACTATATAAACAAAATATCTTTCATAGGCTTTGTTTTATTTTGTTATTACGATTTGGTTACAGACAGTAGAACATTGTGGATAACGACCGGTAACGTCATTGGCCATGCTACGGGGTCATACCAACACAACCTAGAGGGAGATCTAGGTGGTATTGGTCATACTGGGAAACCGTGGAAAGCGTGCATTGGCGAATCGGAGATCCAACCAGCTCCCCCCAAATCCGTGGTCTTGACTGTGACGTTCAACAACTCAGCTCAATTCGGATTTTTTAAATTTCTTACCAGAAAAGTGAAATCGCCAAAAAGTTTGGGCAAAACTTAGAAGACAGCACGGTAGCGAAATGACGTTATACAAATTTTACATGAAGTAATGATTTTAGAAATACAGACATCGTGTACCGAATGAGATGCACTTATTGCCGTTCCGAGAACCTCTGCTGAGAAAAAAAAAAAAATACTAGAAAGTGTGTAATCTATGATAGTATTAATCATCGAAGCTATATATGGACAATTCATAAAGAGCGTTATCTGTGGTTCCTGTTACACAGATTGTGTGTTAAATTAATTTTTTTAAAAAATATTTTTATAAGAAATACAGAAACATGAGATTTGTGAGTAGCCATCACAATTCGTTTAGCGAAATTATCTTTGAAAATTCCATTAATTAAAATATCTGTTGAACGATACGTATGTTTTGGGTCGAAAGAAATTATGTGATGATGTATCAAATTTGTTGAAGTTAATCATTTAGTTATTTTGTGAAAATTTTAAACTCCAGAAAAGTCGCTATAGTTTTCCTGTAAACTTTAGGAAGCTAAGTATCACCGTACATTTTTAAAGAATTTTCGCATAGGTACTTTACGGAAATAATGATCAAAGTCAGATGTTCGTATGATTTTTGACCAAAAGCTCGTAGAAACCGTCCAGCAAAAATAAAAATCCAAACATTTTTTTAAGTGGGCTGGTTGCTAGCTTTTATTTGATACTCGTGAAGCTTATCTAACGATATTTTTCCTTCAATACCAAACATTTTACGTTGTAAACGTGTTTAGGTTAGTAAAAACTAAAGGAAAGCGCAATAACAAATTTTTAACTTAGAAGAGATCAAAACTTACGAGGCTATGACAAAAAAGACTGACAGACAGACATTTAGATAGCTGTGTTGGTTGTCTTAGTCAGATGAAGTTAATCACAGTAGATATTGCGGTATATCGCATAATTCACCACTGTCTCCAGAGGTGAAATAGTAGATCGAAGTGACTCACAGCAGATACTGTGATACATCACAGAATTGACCGCTGTCTCCATCAGGTGAAGTCATAGATGAAAGTAGTCATAGTAGATGTGGTATACCGTAGAATTCACCACTGTCTTCATCAGGTGAAATAGTAGATCGAAGTGAATGATAAAAGATCTGATGGCAAATCGTATAATTCACCTCAGGCTTCATCGCGTGAAGAAGCGAAATGAATCACAGTGGATGACGTGGTGTACCGCAGAATTGACTACTTCACCTAATGAGGTCAGCAGTGTTAGCTGACGAAGTTATGTTTTGAATAAATTATACGATTGATCACTAGTTTGTCAATGCTATGTGGGAGTGATTGGCAGGGAAACACTTAATATTGACAACAGACACGAATAATAGACGGATATTTCGTCTTTCACCCAGAAGATATCGATGCCTGATAATGGTATCTAAATTATATTTTTCATGCTACTTATATTATTATTATTATCTGCAATTGGAACCTGTCGGATCACGCAAAGCCTTAACGATTCAGTTTCCTAAGTTTCCATATAGCTTTCATTTTTTCTCCGTGGATTCTCTTCCTTTCTTCAGTCCACTTCGTCCCCCTTCTCTTAATGACATCATTCTCTTGCGGGTCTTCCCATTTGTTATATGACATTTTAGTTTTTCTCGGCAACAGGCTATTTATAGGAGCCAGGGCTGGCTCGCGAGTCAGTCACAGTCTTGTCTTTGTATTTAAGAGTTAACCTGATGAAGGAGCGATGGCAGTTGCCGAAACGTCGTTAAAAGAATTCAATAAATCAATTAACCGGCAGAAAACCCGTGAATTTTTTATTTCCCATTTGTTAATTTTTTCTCTGTATGTTTGTCTACTTATATATATAGGGTGTTACAAAAAGGTACGGCCAAACTTTCAGGAAACATTCCTCACACACAAACAAAGAAAATATGTTATGTGTCCGGAAACGCTTACTTTCCATGTTAGAGCTCATTTTATTACTTCTCTTCAAATCACATTAAACATGGAATGGAAACACACAGCAACAGAACGTACCAGCGTGACTTCAAACACTTTGTTACAGGAAATGTTCAAAATGTCCTCCGTTAGCGAGGATACATGCATCCACCCTCCGTCGCATGGAATCCCTGATGCGCTGATGCAGCCCTGGAGAATGGCGTATTGTATCACAGCCGTCCACAATATGAGCTCTAACATGGAAAGTAAGCGTTTCCGGACACATGTCCACATAACATATTTTCTTTGTTTGTGTGTGAGGAATGATTCCTGAAAGTGTGGCCCTACCTTTTTGTAACACCCTGTATATATATATTGGACTAGCCGATATCAGCCAACTAAGATGACTACAGACTTGAGTTGCCACCAAGAGGTAAAAACTCGCATTGCCGTAGCGAAGGAAGCGTTTAATAGAAAGAGGCGACTATTAATAGGAAAAGTAGACAAAGCGCTCAGGAAAAGACTTGGCAAATATTTTGTATCGAGTGTGGCTCTTTATGGGCAGAGAGGTGGAAACTGAGGCGAGAAGATGAAAAACGGTTATTGAGATTTGGATGTGGAGGAAGATGGAGAGGATAAGCTGGATGAATAAAATGAGTAATGTTGAAGTGGTGGACAGGGTTGGTGAAAGGATAAAACCACTCCAAGTCATAAGAGAGAGAAGAACTGGTAGGACACTTGTTGAGAGGGGAATGCTTGGTAATAGATGCCTTGGAAGGACTAGGAGAGTGAAAGGAAGAAGGAGGTGCAAGATTACATATAACATCAGAGAAAACGGGAACTACACGGACAGGAAGCGAAGGGCAGAAGACAGGAGAGCATCTATGTGTAAACCTGCCTTAGGGTAGAACACTCATGATGATGATGATGATGATGATGATGCTACTGTTTGGATAAATAATAGCTTCCAGTTAGATCTGGGACTGCCCTGTTGTCTGAGCAGGCGTAGGTTGGTACTATGTCTGTTGCTCTGGTTTGTATTCGGTGCGGCTGGTGACGTATTAGCAGCAGGTGGCAGCTACGCGCGTGCCACTTATTCCGGTCGAAGCAGCTAGCACCGCGTTTGTCCAGTATCGATCCATCGACTGGCCGCCTCCGCTATAAATGGCGTGTACACGGCACGCCGTGACGTCACGGCCGCCGTGCGGTGACGTGGGAGGGGGAGGGGGTTGACAGGTATCCGTGACAACTGCCGGGCGGGCGGTATCAACGACCCACAGCGAGGCGCTGGACAATGCTGTGCGTAACAAGGAGCCTGAACTCGATATGTATTGTGGAGAAAATTTGTCCGAGGAAATAGTGTTCCTAAAAAATTTAATATTTCGGGGACCGTATAACTGGAAGGAGAATTCAGGGTATCGTTGTATAGAGGATAATTTCCTGCATGATTCCCATTATACCACAATTCTCTCTCTCTCTCTCTCTCTCTCTCTCTCCCCCCCCCCCTCCACACCACTTCTCGCACTTGCAGTGACGTCATAGCAAAGACATTTCTGATAGACGCTGTTCAGTGCTCGCCGGGTGTTGGTTTGAACGTCGTACACATCAGTGACGTTCAATTCAGTACCATATGAATATGAAACACAGCGAATTAGATCACTAACAACTATCTGGTATATAATTGAGTATTGTGGAACCAAATTTGTAAAAGTTTGACTTGTCTGCGAAACATACCGAATCAGGGACTAGTCTGTAAATTTCAGATCAATGTTTGAAACTAAAAAATACCTCTTTTTGAAGAATGTTCTTTTCCAAGTGCTACTATTTGAGATGGTAGTGGGATCGCTCTCGTCTCCCGTAATCTGCGCAAAAATCGTCCAGAATATATGGGTTCTTCAGTCTCCATGTTTGATAGTTGTTTGGTGCCAAATTTGCACAACCTTAGGTGAATTTAACAAAATGGCAAAAAAATTAACATCAACTTTGCAAAATTGTATTGAGATTTATCATCTCTCAGAGACAAAGAATATAACTTTATCATCTATGTTATATTGAAAACAAACACTACGTACACCTCCATTCACTAAGATAGACGTCCACGGCAATCTAGGGAAACATGAAAAGTAAGACACTTCTGCTACATTCAAGATAAACTTTTTGTCAAACGCATAAATTACGAAATGATCATGTTCTGAAAAATCATTGCTGTAGAAAGTACTTTTCCCAAGAATGGCGAAATAACAGAATGCTCCATCATTTTCAAAACAGCTGCCATAAATACAGGTATCGTTGTCGGCGAGGAACTGTAGAGAATGACAGAGATTTCTGCATATGAAACCCATAATTGAAGACTCTCGTTGTAGACCTTATATGAACATGTAAATATCAGCATACCATTCAGGAAGCCAGACAACTCCATGAAGGATTTACGAACTATTGGCTAAGTTAAACATAATTAGATAAATGTTTTCGAGGATTATATAATAGTTGGAGCTAGAGTTAATGTCGATCTTTCTTTAGCCAAACAGCCAGTGAAACAACAAATATTGTTAATAATTTAACAATTTATTTGGTTAAATTAATAATCATTCTTTAATGATTACGCCAGTACAAGTGTTTTGGATGATATTTATTTGATGGACGCGTTTCGCCTTTCGTCGAGGTATCTTCAGCGTACAATGTTTTATTTTACATTTCTGTTTTAAGGTGTGGTTGTTGGTCGCCTGAACAACAGCAGCGCGCACACAAAAACTGAAGTTTGACAATGTCGTGCACAAAAACTGTGCTTCAAAGTGAATTCATAAGGCCGGGCGCATATTGACGCGCAGTCGACGCAGCGCAGCACAGTTTATGTGTGTCTATGTTTTGGGGCGGAACAGCGCGTATTGAGACGCAGAGCAGGGCAGCTCAGTACTGCGGCGCACGTGGCCTGCGCGACGTTGTGATCACGACACAGAAACTGTGCCACGCAGCTCACTCGTGCCGGTTTACAACGTAACACTTCTTGCGTTATTTATAATCTTGCTTTACTTATAATCATTTTCAACTATGGAATAAGAAAAATTGATTAATCTGGTGCGTAACCAACCTGCGATTCACAATATCAGTCATAAAAAATACATAAAAATTAAATTTAAACAAGAGATTTGGACAATGAGCCCAACAAGTGGCGAGTAAATTCAGCATTTATTTATCATACAACTGTCCACTTACAATTTTCGCATTTTTTTTTCTTTTTTTTAATTCATTTTTAATAAAACTTCGACATATATATAGAGGCCATTATAACATTATTTGTTTTCTTATTATTTGTACTACATCATTCAATAGTGTCCACGAGAAACATTTAATTTGTTGACACTGCTTTTTTAGTTTCAAGTGTTTATGTTCTGTTATATAGTTTTCTTGAAAATATAATATGAAATAAAAGAGAGAAACATTCTTATATATGTCATGTACCATCAAACGCTAAATAATTAAATAAATAACCACGAAAATACAGCGAGATTTTCTTCAGTTCTAATAGATATTTGAGCTTTATCGAGAAAATAACAGGTTACATTATGCCGTGAATCTCTGCTCGAGTCATCCGGAAATTATCTTTTGAGAATTCTCTTGTCACTGCAAAAGCCAGATGAGAGTTTCTTCTTTTCATATACTCACTTTTGCATAGTTTTATCTAACTCAGCTTCTGTTAAAGTAATAACAAATTTCCAAGCTCGGCATCCCAATCTGATTCAGAAATCAAAAATCGAGTTTTTGCATCGACATGTTTTTGGTTACGCTTTATTGTCGGTTTTTTGCACAACACAATGCTTTGTAAACTGCCGCACGAAACTGCGCTCTAATATGCGCGAGTAACTGCGAGTCTGTGCTGCCCTGCTCTGCTCTGCGTTGCCCCTGCTGCGCCACGCAGCTCAATGTGCCCCGGGTAAGACACAAATTTTGTACAAACTGTGTAAATATGTACAATAGTGTAAACAGCATGCTGGATGAGGTCACAGGTGAGCAACAACCACACCTTAAAACAGAAAAGTAAAATAAAACACTGTACCCTGAAGATACCTCTACGAGAGGCGAAAAGCGTCCATCAAATAAATATTATCAAAAACAGATGTACTGGCGTAATTATTAAAGAATAATTATTAATTTATACATACAACTATGGAAGAAATGGCCTACAATAATCACATAATTTATTTGTGGGCTGACGAAAAGCACACGAGAAAATTGGTTCACGGGCTGTGAAGAGTCTATAACTACTACAGCGTTCGTAGTGCCGTGTCATCTAACGTAACAAGGCCGCAGTTTAGAAATAATTTCTTTATTTTCTCCTTCCTCAAATTTTTCGTCACCTTTACCCAACATTTTGTGATCGACTGCCTTCGATGAGTTTTACTTATCGTTGGCGTCGTCGAATTTGGAGCTACGATTTTACGGCCGCATGGCCTTGCTGACGCCAAGCATTCTATGACTACTGTTAAGGTCCGTTCCCACGGCGCGGGGTAGGCAGGACGCGCCTTTCATCTTCTACCGCCTGGCAGTGGGTCGAGGCGCGCCGTCCCTGTTAACATATGCTCAAAGATGTCAGGCGTTCCCTAACACGCGCCGAGGGAACGAGGCTCAGGTCGTACTTAGTACTAATGGGGAAAGCGAAGTGTTGCCATCTTTCTGTGAAACGTGGAACTAAATTCAGTGTGTGATGAGTGTATTTTTTGTTTGTAAATGTCTTAACCATTCCACGAAATCTTTTCGACCTTTTCATCTGATACCCCTATACCAACGGTTCCCAACCTTTATTGGTACACGACCCACCTTTAAGTGAAAAAAATTTTCGCGACTCACCTAATATAAGAGTCTATCCAATATCAGAATGGGAAATGTTGCATGACCTCGATACGCTATCGACTAACCTATCCTACGAAAAGGCGAATTTTAGTACAAAGGACTTACTATCAACAAAAACAAGGATTGATAATACATAAAACAACAAACATATTATAAAACGGGAGGCGGCTGACAGACCATCACCTCACCAAGTTGACTGCTGAAATTACACGATTAGAAGTAACTCGATCAGCACATTAAAATGCAATTGGTCTGCCAAGTCACTTTTTGGTGGAAACCACCTGCAGATCCGAATTTAATGGTTGATTGAAGGTTTATCATTTTACTGCACTAAAATGTATTAAAATATGGAAGACTGGGAGCAGGAAAACACAATGGTCAACTTACCAGTCAACCACTAAAATGTAATTTGTAGGTGTTTTCCACCAACAGATGACTTGGCACGTTAGAGCCATTTTTACAAATCGAGTTTTAACTAATCCTTGAATTTCTGCCGTCAACTCGATGAGGCGATGCTTTGTGTAGATGCCTCCCACTTTTTTTTTTTTTTTTTTTTTTTTTTTTTTTTAACAAAGATAGTGAAAAATACGTTTAATTATTATAAAAACACAACTTTACAATAAGTGAGACTTCTGGCACTGGTACTGATCAGGGCTAACACTGGTTAATTTTAACATTCTGTCACTTTCTACACATATTTTATTTATGTATTTTGTTTTTCAAAAACATTAAGATATGTTTTGGTGGAAAAACCTCGATTTTTTCCGCGACCCACCAAAACACACGCCGCGACCCACCAGAGAGTCGCGACCCATTGGTTGGGAACCGCTGCCCTATACCATTAGCCCATCTTCTTTTCTTCCATATTTTCGCTAACCATTGCCGTTATAATGTACTGCATGTTTATACCTATTAGGTGTCAACGCTTCCATAAGGGGTTTCCATTAATTACGTGAGGTGTTTTTCAGGAATTCCGGACTCCCCCCCCCCCGCACTGGTGAGACTTCCTGAGATCTGGTCGGACCCCCCTCTAAAATTACGTGAGATTTTGGCGGAGACCCCCCCCCCCTCCCCTACTAAATCGACCTCGTAAGTTTTTGGGACCCTTATTTTTAGGTCTCATGCCTCCAGGGGCGGTTATACCCCCCCCCCCCCCTAAGGCCGGGTTTAGTACCAAATACACCACTAAAGTGGACTTCCGCTTCATTTGTAGACCCTTTTTTTTAAGCTCTAACGTCCTACAAGAATTTCAAAACCTCACCTTAGATTTCCGTTGACCTCCCCCCACCCTCCCCTTGGGTGAGGTTTTGTAGATTTCACCGGACCCCCCCTCCACCTATTTCAGCTATTTTCACGTAATTAATGGACGCCCTCTAACGACATATTAAAAACAATTTAATAGAAGAACCGAATAACACTAGTAAAATGGATGCTGCGGGAAGAATTTTTTGTTTTTATAAGATGGCCTTCAGTCGCTGTGACTGTTTAGCCAGCTCCAGGTTACATTGCACTAAGTACTGTATCACGTTCATGTGATTTGGGACACTGCAGTGACGACAACACAAGATGAACATAATAATTAAAACCACGCATGCCTCAGGCCGGACTCGAACCGTCGACCCTTCCAGCGTGCTAGCACCTACACTGCCAAAGCCTGCGACGAATTATCCTCCACTGCAGGGAGTTACCCGGACCCAGTTCTAACAGCTCCCATCCCGCCTCGGACTGTGCACAAATTTCCTTGTGGGCTATTTCCCGGTGCAATTTTTTTTTTTTTCTCCGCATTCCAGGCCCAGTCAGACTGCTATCTAATGAGCACCCTAAAGGAAACTCCGCAGTTAGTTAAAGATGGCCGGAGCGTAGCGCTGACCCCGTCGCATCCATTCTAGTGCCAATGGCTGTAAAGGGAGTGCGGAGCTCTGTCTCCGCGAATCCTGCGGTAAGCGGCAGCAGCCGCAGGAATCCCGTAACCTATACCTGTATTTACCAACTCTTTGACATAATAATCTTTACGTGGGAGTGTACCTCAAACAACGTTTTTTTTTTAATTTTTTACTATTTTCTAAAGCAATGGTTCCCAACATCGGAGGTACTGCCCACACGTGGACGTTGAAGAGATCATCGGTGGCATTTCTGGTCTGAGGCAAATTTATACGGCCTTTAGAACTAACCGCCCCCCCCTCCCCCCCAGCTGTCCAGTATTATATCGGGCTTTAAGAGCTGCAGTAAACAAGTTTTTATTTGCATTCCCATCATCATAAGTGGATTAAGCGTAGTCAGCAATTAATTTGCCATGAAAAGAAACACATTATCAATAGTGGATCAATAAGATTTTCTAACTGGTCGGTCGCAGTATGTTGTCGTTGAAGGAGAAAGTTCTTCTAATCTAGATGTTACATCGTGTGTACCTCAAGGAAGTGTAATAGGACCACTTCTTTTCTTAATTTTTATAAACGATCTCGGAGACAAAGTGTAAAGCCTTTTTAGATTGTTTGCTGATGATGCGGTTATTTATAGGTAAATAAGAAATTTGGCCGATTGCTTAGAAATTCAGCGCGATCTGGATGTTATTTTGGCTTGGTGCGCTGAGTGGCAACTTACTCTAAATTGTAAAAAGTGCAAGACAATGAGGATAACTAACAAAAAGAATCCGATTGTTCAGAAATACGAGGTAAACAGTTCAGTTATTGATATGGTCGATTCTATGAAATATTTGGGAGTAACAGTACAAAGGAACATGAAATGGGACATACACATTAATTCGTTAGTAGGTAGAGCAAATTCTAGGCTGCGATTCATAGGTCGAATCTTGAAAAATTGTAATGAACAAACAAAGGAGATAGCGTACAAATCTCTTGTGCGTCCACATTTGGATTATTGTTGTGCCATTTGGGATCCGTTTCGTAAGGGGTTGATCGAAAGTATAGAGAAAGTACAGAGAAGAGCCGCTCGATTCGTGACCGCTTGCTACAGTCCTTATGAAAGCGTCACAGATCTGATTAGTAGACTAGGTTGGGAGTCTCTGGTACACAGATGACACACGTTTCGTTTAAACTTATTGGTAAACAAGCGTACTCCCACTTTCACTTTTGAGTGTAGTGAAATACTTCTTCCACCAACCTATTAGAGTCGGAAGGACAGGAAAGATAAAATTAGAGAAATAAGGTGCCGGACTGATTCTTATATGAATTCTTTTTTCCGTCGTACGATTAGGGATTGGAATGCACAGCAAAGAGATTAGCTTTGGTACTGAGCACCCTCTGCCACCCACAATTTTGTGAATTGCAGAGTATATATGTAGATGTAGATGTAGAAGTATCCCGGCATTCACCTGGAGTGATCTGGGGAAACTATGAAAAACCCAAATCTGGATGCCCGGGCGGAGATTCAAACCCGCGTCCTCCCGAATGCGAGGCAAGAGCGTTAACCGCTCACCCACCTCGCTCGGTGCCAGCTTGTAGTCATGGTCATCTTTTCCCTTCCATGCATTACACTTAATTTTTTCACCAATATCTTTCCACTCCTCATCACCAATATATGCCTCGTACTGGAGTAGTATGGGCTACATTATTTATTATAAGAAGGAGAGTTGATGTCCTTTTTTTATGAAAAGTAGGCGGTGAGTACATTTTATTTTCGAAAAGTAGGCTGTGAGTAATTTAAAAAAAAAAGGGGCGGTAGGCCAAAAATGGTTGGAATCCTATGTTCTAAAGTGAAAATGACAGCTTAAAAAAAAATAAAAAAAACGCCATTCCCACTTCTTACTTCGATCTCTCTGTACATACTGATTGTCTCTCTTTGAATACTTTTACCTCAATCATTTTTTATTTTTTACTTTTGTGTTCCTCGTCTTATTTTACTGGTTATTGCCTCTGTCCACTCACTACGTAGTTTTCCTCGTACCTGTATCTGCTACGCGTGCTTCTGTACCTTTTAAACTCTTTGGCGTAGCTCTCTTTATCGAGGTTGCACAAGTCTAGTAACATTTGTCTTTACTCCGGCTTCCCAGACTACTTTCAAGTGCTCCCCCACTCCCGCACTCATCTCCTGCGGTATGCACTCCACAACACCGACGGCATTTTACTCTCCTAATCTTATCCTCCCCGTACAGGTCCGGCACGCGGCACGTAGCTTCACACTTCCCGCTGTGTCCCAGAACTACCTTTCTACCAACTCTGTAACACAAAACGTGCAGTCCTCAAACCACTAGGTCGTTAGCAACTAGTGGCTGAATCGTTAGCCGCGGTTCGCTTCGTGTAAAAAGTGGGTACTGGGTGAAGCTGCTTTTCTCAGTGTTCTTGCTTCTACCATAACTTGAGATTTTGCTTCCGAAATAACAGGATTCACCTACCTCTCCAATTATATTTGGTACGATTTTTATACTCAATCTACAATTAACTGTTGAGCATTGTAAACAGTTGCAGGGTGATCTGGACAGAATATATAATTGGGTTGGTAAACATGGGATGAATATTAATACAAAGAAGAGTGAGCTTATTAAATACACAAATAAAAAACTAAAGGTTTATTATGATTATAAGGTGGGGAAAGAATTTCTTATTGAAGACTTAAAATGTAAATATCTTGGTATTACATTTGATAATCAGCTTAACTGGGCAGGACACATTAGACAGGTAGTATGAAAAGGTTTCAGAATCCTGCATTAGTTGGAGAGGGTGATGATAGATAGATAGATATGTTCACTTTGATCCCATGTGAGAATAATCTCGGGGATGTGGAGCAGTACATACACTTATTAGTAATGTCAATATTACTATATAATTGATAATATTATTATATATTGACAACAAGTTAGTTACGACCCATTAGTATAACCAATATTTCCTGTAATCTTCAAATACAATCCCAGTTTAATTAATACTTATTATGTGGAACAGTGTATACACTTGTTACCAGCATCTAACAACCAGTTATTTTCTTACCAACCAGTTACCACAACTCATAAGCAGTCAATTACTTAAAAACCTGTTAGTATCATAATTTTTCACAGCAGTTTTTGAGTGCATGCTATCCCATGTTAGTTACTACATATGAGTGAAATTTTGTAAACAGTGTAATTAATTAATTTGTCAAAAGTTTCAACAGAAAGAAAAACCATATGAGTGGATATACGAGAGAGGTAAAGGAAATGGGTTACAAAACTTTGGTCAGACCATTGCTTGAATATGGTAATGTAGTATCGGACCCACATTTTGAGTATCAAATATAGGAGTTGGAGAAAGTGCAAAGAAGGGCTGCTAGATTTGTTTCTGGAAATTATCGCAGAACGCAATCAGTAACAGATATGATAAAAGAGATGGAATGGGACTCATTGGAAGACGGAGGGTGAAGAGGGTCATGGGAGTGTACAAGGCGTATATTGGTGATGGGGCATGGAAAAATATTGGTGTAAGAATTGAAAGTAATGCATGGAAGGGAAAAGATGACCATGACCACAAGCGGGCACTCGATTTCAGGCACAAGGGTGTAGAAAGATTCTCTTTTTTTAGGTAAGGGTATCAGGGATTGGAATAAGTTACCAAGAGAAATGATGAATAATTTGCCAAAAACGTTGAAAGAATTTAAAGTTAAAATTTATAAGGGTAAATGTAGGTGGATACAGAAAAGGGGGAAGATAGGTGTTTAGGGAAATTGCCACCGGAGCATTCGCTCCATTGCAATTTAATTTAACATTTGATTTGAATAATATGGAATCATTTCTGCTGAATTTCGTGGCTGTTGTATTGTTTTCGTTTATATTTACCTCAGATACATCTCGCAGTATTTTATTCATGTCATTCAATAGTTTCTCAATATTTCAATTCTTGTGTATTATCACGAAAATATCATCAGTAAATTGTTGTGAGTTTGTGTGCTTTAATACTTTTTTGTTTATATTTTTTACTTTCCGATGATTTTCATGCGAAGAATCAGTACTTATCGATATGAAAATTGTGTTACATTTTTCTGTAATGATGTTTGGAAACATCCACTGGAGATAGTATCTACTGCGTCACGAGAAATGTCACTTTTCAGAGCACAACACATTCCTTCTCCTGCAGTTAAAGTAGAACAGAGTAGAAAATTTACGTTCTCTTCTATACCAGGGGAAAGCAGTCTAAATAATGTGAAATTATATATAAGCTTAAAGAAGGAAGGATAACACAATTGCTGTTGTCAGTAATTAATAAACTCATATACATATAACTAACTCAGACGTAGAGGTTACATCTAGTTGTATTATATAATTATATGCACGTCAGTCACCATATCCCAAACTTGCTGTATCTTCTTAGCAGCTTTTCCAAAGTATAACTCTGTTTCTTCTGATGCTCACAATACCAGCATTTATAATTTATACCGAGCACGTTATGAAAGAATAGGTTTAGGTGTTTCTTTTGCTTTAGTTCTTTCGGCTAGTTAAAAAAAGAAGTTTTATCACGTGGAAACGTTCACTCCGTAATTTAATAGAGTACAAGTTCATATGATCACTGCATCAATTATATTTATAGTATTCAGTGGTGACAATAGTAATGAGCCACATTACTAATGACGCCATGTTAACAGTGACTTTTTATCTATGAGGTTGGCTACCATGTCGAATTGCAACTTATCTTTGTCTGAAACAACCGACGCGGGAGCCTCTCAGTTTGAATAAAACTCAGATTATTATTATTTTAATAGCGATTGACGTAAACGTAAATGGCGATGTACCTTTTCGATTAATTTTTCTTTTAGCGAATTATCAGTTTAAATTTTGTCACTTTTTCAAGTAACTTTTCCAGCACCTTCCTCGATAAATTATTCCTGGTTCTGATAACATACTTACCAATGACGACTTTACTATTCCCGTTTGCCTTAAATAAAATGTTAATTGTTGGTCAAGCTCCTCTCTTCTACTAGTTCTTGACTCCTAAACCAGTAATATATCAATAGTATCATTTGTTATTCAATATTAGTTTTATCTATGTATTGTATTCTCGCCCATGAATTTGGCTACAGTGAGTATTTATAATAGTATCTAAGAAAACTGATAGTGGACTTGTAGCTGTTAGGCTCGATATTACAGTAACTCTTTCCAGTCCGCAATAAAACTACTGAATATTCGTTAAGTGCTTTGTATTATTTGTGGTGAAACATGTAATATGGAACGTTTGAGTACGTTACTGGGTGTTTCTGAACTGACAATCTGTAACCGCGATCGGGTATGCTTTGGGCAGCGTTTGAATCAGACGCCAGCCAGAGAATTTAAATGTTTCTCCGTACGTGCGAGTGGAAGTCGCTGCGAGTGTCGACTATCGAGATAACAGATCGACCCCGGCTCGCTGGCTTTCTCCGTCAGTTGCCGCGTGGCCGCGCTGCTAGTAACATCGTGTGTTTGTTGTGTTGTGATGCAGTGTATTATATTGCCGGCTCGGGTGGTAAGGATGTTTGTTGACATTTTGCATTTCTTTCCTAACTTATTAACAGCGTTGTTCACTTAATATTAGGTCTTCAGTCCTATTTTTCCCAATTGTCGTTGTTATTTTTTCTCTGTTTCTTTTCACACTCCCTGTCATCTCTGAAGTGTCATCATTGTTTATCTTGTCCGGAGTTAAAACTGTGAATATTCTCTTGTAGGACCTAAAACTATATAGCGTATGTAAGCCAGTTATAGTTGTATCGTTTATTTGCATCTCGTTCATGTTATTTGTTGCGTACTACAAACAACGGATCATCTTTGCTACCTGTCTTGTGGTAATATTTAGCTAATTGTGAAAGAGAGTGCGTATAATGTTATTTTAGTCGTACCTCTATTATAGCGTTAGTTCTGTTTTTATTTTAAATGAATTTACCTGTAACAGTGATAAACACTGTTGTACAATTCTGCTATTTTCGCGTCAAACTGTCAGCTGAGTAACAAAACAGCGTCTTTTATCAGTGTTGCCAACAATAATTTTTTTCTGTTAAAATTAAGCCAAATAGTCTCCTCAAAGATTCTTAACTATCATCTCGTGCGCTGAGACAATAAACGCCTCATATCAGCTCGTTTTATCTATTCTTAATAAAATGCAAATTGTTCAGCTTTCCTTTCGTCAGAAAATACTGTTGAAAATAGTACTAATTTATTGTCCTTTCCACATAATGTCAATTTAATCATCTCGTTGAAACTTCCGCCAAGTTCAAACTTCAATTGTGATTTCCGTAAACAAAATTTTGTTCTTACGTTTATTACTGAAATATTGGGCTCCATGGGAAACGAATGTATTGTATATGAATTCCTGAAAATTATTCACAGTAATATTCAAGTACAGTGAAAAATCCTTTCAGAATTGGTATGCGTTGGCTATGTTTAGCATTTTTGTAATCTTACGAAATTGTAACAAAATTGATATTCTTAGATATAGTAAATTCACTTTGTTCCATACCTTTTTCTTTTTGCTGACATATCACAGACTCCATCTCGGTAGTTTGAAATGACTAGTTTTGCGTTAACCTTTAACTATGATAAATCTGATTCTTGTCGTTCCCGGTTTTAGTGATTCGTCAATGACAGATGTGACATTAAAGACTTCAAGTGCCATAACAATCTACGAGAAGTTTTTTTCTGCTTCGTTCGTAGCCTACTTGCGTGTTACAGTACACTAAAATCCTCTTCACTTTTTATTAGAAGACAATATCGTGTTTCTTTCTTGTCTCTCTTATTCGTTTTCCCCATGTTGTTAGAAAACACTTCTTCCATTGTTTTATCTGCCTTCCCTTTAGTACACTAAAATTGTTACGAAAATACCCTTAATTTTTTTATATATATATGTTGTAGCATCCACTAAACTTTTTCAGTTTTCTATGTGACCTCAGCAGGCTGTGCCCAGATAGTAACATTTCCAAATAGTGTAACCGTATGTAAACACTAATATCATTAGGTAGATTTCGGATTGGATAAGGGTCCCTAGGATCAATATTAAGACACACTTTCCCATTACAAGAATCAAGGTACAGGGAATACTTTTTTACGATGCCTGGTGTAAAAAAAAATTGCAATTGTTATTTTCTGTATATTTCGCTGACAGAAAGTAATGAAAACACAATTATTTACTACCTAAGAAAACAATGTATTTCCCAAAATTTGTGCTTGAATAGCATGGTATGGATTTTTAATCAAACCCAGAGACGATAGATAATTTTTTCTTATCTTCTTAATTGTTGCTATCAACAAAAAACAAAACAAAAAAAAGTACATTATATCCTGTCAATCATTTAAGATGCGTTAAATATATGTGTTAATGTTTGGTTCTTCTTTTAAAAATTTGCTTCTTGTGAGGGTCATTTGTACTTCTAGTAGCATATTTTTATTTTCTCAGAGTAGAAATATGAATACAAAGGATGTTAATGCATGTATACATAATTACGGGAACAGTTCTATTAAGAATCTGATCTGATCCCCCACACAGTACTTATTTTCCATCTCAGTGCTCCGAAAATTTTATTACCGCCTGGAATTTCGCCGGAAGATAATTGCATGCATCATTAATGTGTGAAAATAAATAAAACAGGTTTTGTCGTATCATCACGTAATGGTGAAAATGTACGAACTACGAACCTTCTTAGTGCAGTAAAACGTTCAGCCGTGTGCTGTTCACTTGCAGTTGTTTTCCCCTTGTTTTCGAGTTGAATGTGGCAGGTGGTACACCCCTAGAAGGGGGTGGAGGGGACCTGTGCGTGTGGAATGTGCGTCACCCCACCTGCGAACCAGGAGACAGGTAGATTTCCACTTGGACTCCATACTGCGACCGAGCGTGGTGGGTGAACAGTTAAAGTTCTGGCCTCGCATTGTAGAGGACGCAGGTTCGAATCCCCTTCCGGGTATCCAGATTTGGGTTTTCCATGGTTTCCCCAAATCACTCCAGGTGAATGCCGGGATGCTTCCTTCAAAATGCCGTGGACAAATTCCTTCCCGTTCCTTCTCCCCAGTCCCATCCCGCCTCTAATGACCTCGACGTCGACGAGGCATAAAGCAATAAGTAAAAAAAAAAAAAAAATATTCCATACTGCGATCTGATTCGCATCGCTTTGACAGTTGACTTACAAGTTACAGCTACGCCCCTTTAAATTGACTATAAAACACGTTTCGAAGTTGTCTTTATTTTTGTATCAACTGATAAATTAACATTTATCTCCTTGGAGGTGGTCGTAACGTAATATTCGATAACACAACGTTTGAGCACAAACTTTCACATAGCTACCAACCTTCGCAGACAAAAAAATTGCCAATGAGGCTTTATTTTACAACCCTATTCTGCATTTCACAAAAACTGGGTTGGCAGAGGGTGCCGTGCACCAATAATATTCACCTGCCTGTGCATTCCGATCACTAACGGCATGGGGAAGAACGATTTGGAATAGCCAACAGTACGGCACTCTATTTACCTGATCTTATCTCTCCTTTCATTGCGACCCAAATAGGTTAGTGGACCAAGTACTTCCCCGCTGTCGTGGATGTTTGCCGATAGATTCAGTCGCAAACTGCGTAGTCTGTCTACCAGTCGATCCAGTCTAATAGGATACTTTATTTTTGGTCAGTATACTTTATCTTAACCATAAATGATACTTTATTTCTGGTAAAATATACAATTTATGGAACGGTATGCTCATGTACACAATTTCCAAACATCATATTAGTGCTTATGACGAAATTCACACTCCTGAATCATTTTTTTTTTAGGTGAACCGAAGAAGTTGGTGATCCTTGACACAACACATATATGCTTGAAAAAGGCACATAATAATTTGTAAAATGCAAAAATAACCTCTTATATGCGTACGTTCCCGCCATTTAAGCTTTCACCGAGAGTAATGAATGCCTGATGGCTTGAAGAGAGAAGTAGAACTTACTTAAAATTAATTAAAATGAGTTGCTCATTTATTTGTAAATCTAGATAGATGATGGGATAACAATTACAACACTTTGAAAGGAAAACAAATTAATAATTAGTTCCATAAGTACTTTTATTTTTCTCTTCCAAGGATAAATATATTTTTCTGGAAATAAGTTGGCTACCCTAGTGTAATCTCTGAGACGCTTTCGTAAGGTCTGTCTCAAACGATTCAAAAACAACCGACTCTTCCTTGTATTTTCTCAATACTACTTAACTTTTTCCTTGCGATTAGATTTCTCGTTGGACAACAATACAAGAATGATTTATTAATATATTTTCTCGGGCTTCCAGCCGTGTTAAGATGTCACATTTGCGGGACGTTTCGAAGGCGTCCATCTCTGCCTTCATTCTCAACCAAATGTCAATGATTAACAGTTAAGAGATGGACGCCTTCGAAACGTCCCGCAAATGTGACATCTTAACACGGCTGGAAGCCCGAGAAAAATATATTAATATTCAACGCCGTGAAGAAAGATTTATTTATCGTCCCGTTTCTACAAACATTACAATTTTCAAAATTCGCCCCATTACCTACGACCGAAATTTGTCATAATTCAGTTATTGTGTCTTGTTACTTCATGGAATTTTTTTTCTTCATGGTCTAACTCATTTGGATTCTTTTTGTTTGGTTTATATGCATTACATTGTAGTTTTTGTTACAATTGCTGTGCCTTTAAAAACCCTATCCGAACTCACCGTATCCCCATTAATTGTTGGAAGAATATTAGTGCTTCAGTCATCATAACAAACTATTGCTGCATAATTGTCTAGCTTTTAGAATAATCTAGTTTCAGCGAAATTGTGTATACTTAAACTTTCGCGCAATAGAGTAGTACTATGGTTAAGTTTTTTTTTAGCTTTTTTTTTCTTCTCACCTAAGAAATTGGTTATCGTGTGTAATTGCAAATACCATATTTTTTGTAAATTCTAGCGTGTTGTTTGTTCTAATAGATTCAAGATACTCGACACTATCTCGCAACATGTATCCGCCGTTTCTCTATGGTCAGTTTCATTCACAGAATGCTTGGCCCGCCACAGCTGTGACCTTGATAACATATTTGGCTGCCTTCACCTGCGATCAAAATTATCTCCGAAGCAATCAGAATGAAGCAGGTATTTGTGTGCGCGCCTGGTTCCAAAACTGACATTTATTCGTTCACAATGGAACGCTTAGATATCCGACTGTTGAGTGACGAATTAAATTATCGCGTATCATAAATAGCTGTCTTTATCATTCTCAAAAGTCTGTATCAGTCCTTTACTATGAAATCAAACTAATTGAAGCATCTTAACTGTCGGTATAGTTTCTGAAGTGTAATCAAATGGATCCGTGTGTGTTTTATCGTGTTTGTTTTGAAACAGTGGTCTTGTTAGTGCATTTCAGAATGAAAGAAGTTATTTAAATACTGTTGTGACAAGAAAGGAAAACAATGAAAATGTTTCCGATATCTAGAAGGGAGCGTCTATAAACTATGTAGCTACATTTTGGGCTCCCCCCCCCCCCCCCCATCCCTCGCCGCGAGTAGTGACAAGTAGCTTTTTCTCCTATTAATTCCAGAAGACATTGTGTACTGTTTTCTGTCGTAATACTATCGTAAATTACATACGTTGATAATTAATGACGGAAATAAATATTCATATGCCATTGTGTGTTCTGTACCTTATTTTACCCGTGACAAATAACGGCCATCGACAAATTTCGTCACATTTCATGATTTTTGGACCGCTTCATCCCCCAATGTCACAGGTTGTCACTTTTGTGGGACCCCCCCCCCTCTCCCCTGGTGTAACGTCACATATTTTGCAATTTTAAATTCATAAATTAAAACAGCACTTCCAAAATGATTTATGTATTTCTAGTTAAAAAATCATATCAAAAATAAAGCAAACATTTCAGAAAATATAAAAAAAACATAAAATTAATGATATAAAATTGAGTCGTCATGTGTCCATGGATTTTGAACCCATTCCTTGATACTGTTTATAATTGTCATAATAGTTACTTCGTTCTTGATTTCGATAGTGTTGGGAACATTCGATGTGTCAACATCATCTTCATTTTCCGCCACGAGCCAAAAAGTGATACAAATTATGCATGTGATGTCACAGTTTATGAAACGTCCTCCCCTCCCCCCCTCGTCACACGATGTCACACTTTGCTGACCCCTCCCCCCCTCAAGGTGTGACGTAATTTATGGATGGCCCCTACTATGAATGAAAAGCTACGTGGCTTGGCTCGGAACCCATTCCCCCCCCCCTTTTACGTAGATCAGCGTAGCTTTCCAGTCAACTCTCCCCCCTACCCCTAGACCGAGACACGTACTTTATGGACGCTCCCTAGTCTACAAAGCGTGTTTTGAAACACTAATTTTGCAGCTATTACAAACCCGGTCATATTAATATATCAGAATTTGTTCCCCTTTGAAAATGCTTCTCCGTAAACTGTGTTGGGTTGTGCGAATACCAGAAGCAGGATAATACTCAAAGCTGTTTGGGATCGCAAGCAGAGCTGAGTGACATATTTTGAACATCTAAAACTGTAAACATGTTTCCCTCCTCGGGGACCAGATGGCGTGGTAGATAAGGCTAATAGCGTGAGGCAGACCGGAAAGGCAGGTAAGCCGTAACGCCAGGGGCAAAAACTACCCAACCACGGACCCTCGAGGGACTGGGAAGTAATATTACAAGTGATGGTCCAAGCGAGGATGACGTCAAGAGAAGAGTAGCTCTAGCCGAAAGAGCCCTCTGGAAAATGAGAAAACTTTTGTTACAAACATTGACGTAGGAGTCACGTTACTAACATAGTAAGTGTAGAGCAAAGCATTTTACGGAAGTGAGGCTTGGACTTCACCAGAAAAAAAAAAGGAAAACTTAGGCATTTGAAATTTCGTGTTATAGAAGGATGCTCAATATTAAGTGCATTGGTTTTGGAAATGTTGGTGAGGAAACAAGTTTATGGAAGAGTTTCACAAAAAGAAAGACATAAAGGAGGGAAATTCAAGACATACCGAACCCTGTTTAATACAATTTAGATGGACTTTCACTAGACACCTAGTTCCAAATTTCATTTTTTTTTTTAACTATCAAATTCTTGTCACCAACTGCTTACCAGCGTCCTCCTGCAAGGAGAGCTGAAGAGTGAGTAGTGGTGCAGGGCACCCTCTTGCCCTTAGGTGTTTTTAATGGCATTCGGGAACTAAAGCCATACAGCCAGCTCAATGTGAAAATCATATATCATCCAGTGAATCAGTTTCTTCACATACACACAACACTGAACGCCCATGCTCTCGGCCGGACTCGAACCGGCGACCTTCGACACGCGGGGCAGGTACTCTAGACCCTACGCTACCGAGGCCGGCTGGCTGCCCTTAGGGTTGGAAACGACCCAGAATGGCGGAGAATCAGAAATGATCAACGGCATGGGGATTCAGAAGGCAACAGAAACCACTGTATTAAAACCCAGAGGGTATCCCGAGGACATGTAATCCTCTCAAACGGAGGATTGCATCAAACCAGTCGAGAGACTGGTGATATATGTTCAAATTCTTTGAGTTATTACATCGCGACCCACTACTATTGCCCTTCCGGGATGAGAAATATTCTTTGTCAATTTTTTAGACATGAATGGCTTTCTCCGGTTACAGTTATAATATCGTCAATTTCTCCTCCGTTTTGCTTTCTTTATCTGAAATAAAATGCATACTCTCTCTTGCTTTATTTCTTGTTAGGGGTCATCCGTAAATTATAGGAGGGGGGAGGGTCCGGCGAAATCTCACCCGGGGGGGGGGGGGGGGGGGGGTTGGAAATCTTACGTGAGGTTTTGGTAAAAAAAATTGGACTGTAGAGCTTAAAAAAAAATTCTACAAATTGCGTGAGAGTCGATTTTAGGGGGGTATTTCGTCGAAAAGTGGGGGTGTAACCGGATTTTGAAGGGTGAGGCCTAAAAAAAATAGTCTCCAAAAGTTTCGAGGGCGATTTCTAGGTGGGGTTCTCACGGACCAGATCTCACCAGAGGGGGGAGGGGGGGAATCAGAAAATCCGGAAAAGTGCCTCACGTAATTCATGGATGCCCCCTTACCTTTACTTCAAGAATAACATCTGTTATATGACCGCAACTAAATATTCCAAGTTTTACACACTTATTCCGCAGATTCTCGGATTACAAATTACTCAGCACAACTTTTACATAACCTTAACTTTTATACAAATAACCTTGGTTCGAATCTCGCGTTAAACTGTAGGTCCCGTTTACCCAGTAGGATCACCGGGTTGGGTTAGGTCAGGTTAGGAGGAAAGGAACTGGCCCATACTTTCTTCGGTAGGGTTCAACCAACCTTCGGGTTTAACACCAAGCTTAGCTCTTTATTCACTAATTATGCGTAATCAACCATATTTATAAGTGTACGACTGATGGGAGATGTAGGTGTATGGGGAATCTGCCACCACACATAAGCTACTTTGCAGTGGAAAATATAACCTCTGAGGATAGATGATGAACATATTGACTATGGCATGCGAACTGCTGTCTGTTGAGCAACATTCTGACGCTTTGTTTGCTGTTGTGTGTCAGTTGATTTGGCAATGTTACGATAGCGTCAACACGGAAAAGCCGACTGTTTCGATACATTGCCCAGGTCTGCGTTTATGACTGTAAACAAGTTGTTTTCAGACTGCGTCAAAGTGAAGGGCGTTTTAAGGAAAGAATCGGGTGTAGCCGAAATAGTGAGAGACTCGGGTGGGTGTTTGTGAGGATTTCCCGGTACATTCCTGCACATAGCTCCGCAGGTAGCGAGGCAGGTGCCACACAGCACGAGGACTCGTCCTACATCCAAGTACCCGCTTTACCAGGACGTAGGGGAGACCGGGGCAAGTTGACGATGTTAACGATTAAACATTTTTAATAAATTCATTTTTGGAAGTAAGTAATTTTTCATTGCAAATATTATTAGTCTGGTCTTTTATTGAAATGTTCGTAATTATATATAACTTTATTTTCATATTATCAAACCTTTTTTATTAATTTTAGAAAGTAATGCAGGACTGGGGCAAGATGACTTTGACCACGGGGCAAGATGACATTTAATGAAACTGTAATACATTTTTATTGTTATACATCAATATGTATACATTGTTGTATATACATTATTGTATTAACAGAAGTCACATACAAATTTTCCTCCTTCACAGTTTGAACAGTCTTCGTACCAACATTTAAAGCGCATGCAACACAGTGTTCTGATGGAGGGTCTTCATAGATCTCATCACATCCAGAACACTGAACTAAACTTTCTTCGGAAGCATTTCTTGATGTTGTCTCAACTCGGTTTTTTTTCTTTAATTCGGAAGAGATAAACGTCAGTTTCTTAGTAAAATTTAATTTCTTACATCCCGATGCCTGTGCGTATGAAACAAACATTCAATTCTTAAGTCATCTCTTTTCTTCAAATGGCGAGGTAGTGTTGCTTCAGGGATATTGTAAACGTTCGCTGCAACCAAGCAGGACTTTCTTAGTCCTTTGACATCAATTATTGCAGCAGCCAAAGCATTTCGTTCCCACTCGCTTCTGGAGGACTTTTTTTATATATATAAGTTCTCACCATATCTGGATCATAAAGTGTCATGAATAAGTAAAGTTGCGCACTTCCAAATTTTAAGAGAAACTATGTGAGTCATGCAAGTCAAGACCCTTACACGAAACACAAAAAAAAGGCACTCAAAGACTGAAACAGACACAGCGAAAGTCATCTGGGGCCAGATGACGAGGTCGTCAACTTACCCCAGCCAACTTGCCCCGAACGACAATGTTAGAAACTTTCCATTATTGCGGCAGTTTAAAAAAAGAATTACATACAAATACACATCCCTTATAAAAGCACATTTAAGCTTCTCATGTATGACAAAGCATAAAACAATATCTTACCTGTTAGTCTGCGAAGTCTTAATTCAGAGATGTAGAAAATTACCTCACGTCACAGAGAATTCTCGATCAGCGTATAGCGAGGAACAATACGGCACGAGCGACGCCAGTGCTCCATATTTTAGTTCCTAGTCGTATAGAGAGCCAGTAGTATGAATACAGTGCTGCTACATAGAAGCGGGAATTTAAATTAAATCATTCTTCATCTTGTCCCGCTCGTCAACTTGCCCCGATCTCCCCTACCTGAATTTCTTGTTTACAGTTTATTAATTTGTTGTTTTTTAAGTGAAAACTATATAGGGGGCGCATTAGACGTTGCTGAGACGGTGATAAATCGATCAGTTTGCAACTTCCCATCACCGACATGCCGTCACCGTCACGCTATGCCGTGTAGTGCGTATGATATGCGCGTTGAACGCTTTATGGATGGGTAAAATCTTATGATTTCGTATCGCCCTCATGCTAATGTTAAAAATCATTCTTAAATTTTTTTACTATTTTCTTTATATAAACATAGTTTTTTTCCGATTTTGATGGCATATTGCATACGTATAGTATAAAGCAAGTAGAAAAACACTGTTTACGTTTGATTAACAAAAACCTAAACCCTCTCCTCCTTTCCCCCCCCCCCCCCCTCACCTTAATTTCTGTCATTGTTCATAAAAAACACAGTTTTTATCCGATTTGGATAGTACTTGGTACACTTATACTTCATAAAATGGCGGTCTGGTAGCCCAGTGGTTCAGGCGCATACTTCCGAAAGTTTCTCTCTCCGGTCGCGGATTCAAATCCCGTGATAAGCACGGAGTTTTTAGGAGTTGTATTTGATTATATCAGCTCCGCCGGGAAGTTCCTTGGTTCTGATTCCTCGTTAAACTGTAGGCCCCTGTAGAAAATAATTAAACTTCCTGCTTCTGACACAGTATCTTGGTAAATCTTCTTCGTGAAGAATCGACCAACGTTCGGATTGTGGACTGAGTTAGATTTTTAGTTTTTTAACTGAAACCTTCTTTAGGCGAGTTCGACGATTTTTGGATGGGTAATATATGAAGCAGATAATTGAGGACGTGGGTTGTAATGGGTATGTAGAAATGAAGAGGTTAGCACAGGATAGGAAGGGATGGAGGATTGCATCAAACCAGTCTAAAGACTGATGACAGCAAAAAAAAAAAAAAAAATGATCTTATGTGGTCGCGTCGCCGACATGCTGAAGTTAACAGTATATCTGTTGCGGTGTGGTGGTTCAGTGGTTAAGGTGTCTGACTGTGGATCGAAAGATCCCCGGTTCGAATCCCTATTTCGGCGGGGGTATTCATAGATCCTTAAACCGACCATCACCTCTGGCACAACTTGCTGTGTACTGTGAAGTACGCCAGAACACTTTCGTGATTCGGATTCCACGTTAAAGGCCTGGGCACACAGAACGCGACAAGCGACAGCGGCAAGTGGTCGTTCTCTAGTCGCGGCGACGCGATTTTGGTACGTCACACAGGACGCGACAACTACATAGCGACAAAAAAAATGCCAGTGAGACCCTCTCTCGCGAAGAAATCTGTACTTCTCTATTTCTTTCTTAATAAGTTTTCTTGGGCTAGGAAATTCTTGAAACATGTCAAGTGATGAGGAGACTCTACTTATATTGTTCGCACTAAAAATGGTCTGGGTTCCTGACATCAATAAGAGAGAATGCCTTGGTGAATACCACCGCCTTTGCCGGGGACTGGTATCACAAGAAGATAGATTTTATACATATTTTCGTATGTCTCGAGAATGCTTCGAGAAAATACACAATCTGTTAAAATCAACTATATCGAATTGCACCACGAACTGGAGAAAAGTAATTGGTACAATAGAAAGATTAGCCATTTATATGACAGTATGAGGTATGTTCTGTTCATTTAATATATATTCTTAAAAACAAAACAAAAACGACACTGCCAAAACCAGGGCCGGTGCTAGGGGGGGGGGGGGTTAATCGAGGCAAAAGTATCCTTGGCCTGTGCCCCCGAAGGGGGCTCCTCTGCCAGAGTGTCTAATTAAATAGAAATAAAACTTTAAAAATCTTGTTTAAAAAGGTGTAATTTGATTTTTTTGCCTTAAAATTTAAAAGTTTAATATAAATAATTTTGTTGGGGAGGGGGGGGGGGGTAAGGAGGGGGGCTAAGAATCCTTACCCGGGGCCCGAAAATCTTAGCGCCTGGCCAAAGCCCCTCTAAGTGATTTTCAATCTTATCACTTCCCAGCTCTTCCCCCCTGCAGGCAGCTGTGTCATTTGCGTGGAGGTCAATATTAAGAAATACCCCTAAAACCAGAAGTTTCGTCACAAAGTGGAATATTCACAATAAAATATACAATTTATTATTGACAATGTATTTCACAATAAAAAGATAAGCTCAAATACAAGTATTATTTATTTTAAATAATTACAGTGTAAACAAACAAACAAAGTGAGAAACTAAGAAGAAGAAATACAATTCTGAATGCGAAAAATTATTTTTTATGAGCTGTAAATCTTTTCATATGCATCTCTTAGTACACCTGAAGTAGTGGCCGTCGGATGCGGTGGAAATCAATTTTTCTTCATCGGCCATGTCGCTGTGTCGCGCGACAATTCTGTAATTTTGTACAACTGTGTCGCTCGTCGCCGCGACAAAGGCTGCGGCCCGGCGACGGATCGCTTTGTGTGTGACCGTCCCGATTCAAAACTGTGAATTACAACAGCGACGTCGCGCCGCGACACAATATCGCGTGTCGTTGTCGGTTCTGTGTGCCCGGGCCTTATAAACTGTAGGTTCCCTGTGCCTGGTAGCAATACTGTGTCAGGTCTAAGGCAGCTAAAACAGGGGCAGAATCCGCAGCCAATAGAAATCCTGTCACCAGGTCATTATTATTAGGGGGCGTCCATATATGACGTGAAGTGAATAGGGGGGGGGGGGATCTGGCGAAATCTCACGAAACCACACCAAGGAGGAGGGGGGAGGGTCAAGGGAAATCTCACGTGAGGTTTCGAAAATCTTCTAGAATTGTTGAGCTAAAAAAGGTTTTCAATTGACGGGAAAGTCGATTTTAGGGGGGTATTTTGGTTCAAAAACCGACCTCAGGGAGGGGGGGGGGGTTATATCCGCTCTTCGGACCATGAGAGCTAAATAAAAGTCACCAAAAGTTGCGTGGTCGATTGGTAGGGGGGTGGGTGTCTCCGTCAAAATCTCACGTCATTTTAGGGGGGGGGGGATCCCACCAAATCTCACCAGAAAGGGGGGAGTTTGGAATTCCGAAAAATTACCTCCTGTTATTAATGGATCTGTAATTATAAGTATGCCTTGTTGCGCGTATGGTGTTCGTAGTGTTTTTCACTTCTGTCAGCAGTCCCCATTTGTTTTTTAATTACTGAAGAGAAACTTCTTAGGGCCTGATTGGTGGAACTTATCAGCGGTATGCGTTAAGTTCTCATGAACCGTAGTGTTTTACGCATGCGCACTTAAAATGTTAAACCTTAAATTGCTTTAAAATCACGTGACAGATGAGATAGTATATTAAGATCCGGAGTAGTCGCTATTATTACACAGTCATACATGCACCAGTGTTTTTAATTGCTTTTTTGTTTATATTCTTTATATGTAGTTGGTTTCTTTATATTCTCTGATCGCTCATTTAGTAAGAAAATAAACATGGAATCACGGTTATATCGCGATACAGTGAATGGATTAATGCGCGTGTTACAAAAGCTTTCATTTTCTTTCAGAAATACCAGACCGAGCGTGGTGGGTGAGCATTTAACGTTCTGGCCTCGCATTCGGGAGGACGCGGGTTCGGATTCCCGTCCGGGCATCCAGATTTGTTTCCATGGTTTCCCCAAATCACTTCAGGTGAATGCCGGGAAGCTTTCTTCAGAAGGCCATGGCCGATTTTCCTTCCTTTTTCTTGTCCCGAGTCCTTTCCCGCCTTTGATGACCTCGACTAGGCGTAAAGCCATACGCAAAAAAAAAAGTATATCATTCAGCAGACGGAATAAATTATTTAAGCTCTTAAAAATTATTTAATATATGGACCAAAAATATTCGTTCAACTCGTAATTTTTGACTGACTTATATAGTTAATTATTAACGAAAATGGATTGTTACAACTATTGTCAAACAATTTTTTTAAATTAATAAAATATTTTTACCGAATTCAAGTTAATACACAGCCTTGGCGCGGTACTCTATGAGAGCGACAGTGTGGTTTGGGATCTTACGAATGATCTACAAAAATTATTGCGAATGTAGTATTTACTGCATCAGATGCCGCAATCCCTGATGATGTGGCCTCGTCGGGGTCTTGACACAGTCCTAAATGAGATGTTCGTTCCATGTTACGGGCGACGTATTTGCTGTTACGCGTTTGTTTGTTGTAAACCCTGACACAAGTGCTGCGGTATTTGAATTCCGACGAGCGCTCCATTGTCATGTCAATAAACATTGCACCACAACACCAACACGTCTCGTCGGCTAATGTGTTTTCTGTTCTCCCTCTCTACGTGTGTGTGTGTTTGTTTTTGGTGTATGCCACTGTATTGTCGGAACTCCATCGTTCACAGATCGTTTTTATCGGACGTTCGCCCATCAAGCTGCCTTCCATTCTGTCGTCGCCCTATTGATAAGTTGTATGGCGGCCAATTTGTTCGCGTTTCCTCAGTAGCAGTGGCAGATTTTCCATATTTTCACACTGTAAAGAAATTTTTCCATCCGAGTTTAGCTGCCTTAAAGATTCTGAGATAATTCGAAAAAAAAGTTAAGTAAAGCTACTAAATGAGCTACTCTACTTTCAGAGTCCATCATCTTGTCGCACTTTTTTAGACCACCTTCTCTCCCCCGTTGTGAGTCGCCCCATTGTTTTGCGAACTATATTCTGTTCACTCTCAACTGTCGGCTCAAGGTCACTTTACCCTTGTCCCACTCCCACGTCAGCACCCCCTCCCTTTGCCTACCTCTCCAAAGAGACTGCTGCGTCCTGGCATGAGCGTGGAAATTTTCTACCCTGCACATGTGTAATCCAAGATCCGGCTGCTCGGATTTCTACGTCCATCTGTGTATTTGATTGAAATACAATTTTTGTCAGGGGCGTAGCTACCATAGGGCTAGGCGGTGCAGTGCACCGTGGCCCCGACGCTCAGGGGGCCCCCAAGGGTACCTAAAGAGGGCCCCAAACACACCTCTGGGGGCCCCAAAGCTCAGTTCAGATGGTCCCTTTTTTTTTAGCTCTACCGTCGTGAAAGGGGGGCTCCCTGAGACACGGGAGCCCCTCACTAAGGGCTCTCACTGCTCAGAGGGGTCCCCAACCACTGCTCAGTGGGCCCCCAACGACTGTTCAGTGGGCCCTCAAGCTCAACTCAGGGGACCCCTACCAGCAACAAAAAAACAAAATCAGGTCTCCCATCTGGCCTGAGGGCCCAAATTAAATTTTTTGCACCGGGGCCTTTGTTGACCTAGGTACGCCACTGATTTTTGTCTATAATTATTAGTAGCAGAATTCGATTCTGCCGGGTTGCCAATCAAAATATGGGCACAAGTATTTTTAATTAACTTATTTAAAAAATTCGAAAAATTTCGTTCACTTTTTTAAAAATAAATTATAATCCATTTCAAAGAGAACACGTAAATAACTTAAAAAATTTGAGTTGCCTATGTAAATGTGGCCGCAAGTTTAGGCTGTTAAAAATACGTAAGAGGCATCCATTAAAGACATAGGTGTTTTTAGTAAATCTGATCCCGCCCTCCTCTGGTGAGATTTGGGGGGGGACCCCCACCTCAAACGTGAGATTAACCTCGTAATTTTGGAGACCCCCCCCCCTTTTATTGAGATTTCACCGGTCTCCCCCGCCGCATGTGAGCTCAAGTAATTAATGGACGCCCTATAAGAGGCAGGGAATGTCAGACGGTTTGGTGCACTTACTTTAACAGCTGGAAACCCCCACATTTACATAGGCAACCCAAACTTTTTGCGTTCTTTACGTAATTTATTTTTTAAAACAAAGTGAACGATTTTTTTTTTTTTATAATTTAATGAAAAGTACTTGCGATCATATTTTGATGGGAAACCCGGCAGAATTATATTCTGCGATTAATAATCATACATAAAAATTGCATTTCAATCAAATGACAGATGGACCAGTGGCGTAGCTAGGTCAACAAGGGCCCCGGTGCAAAAAATTTATTTTGGGCCCTCAGGCCATACGGGCGACCTTTTTATTGCTTTGTGTGCTGGTAGGGGCCCCCTGAACTGAGGATGGGGGCCCTTGAATTGTTCTTTAGGGGCCCCTGAGCAGCGAGGGCCCTTAGTGAGGGTCGCCAGTTTGCCGTGAAGGCTCGTGGGCCCTCTAAACTGCGCTTGAGAGCCCCTAGAGGTGCGCTTAGGGGCCCCCTGAGCGTGAGGGCCCCGGTGCACTGCACCGCCTAGCCCCTGAGAGATGGAAGTAGAAATCATGCAGCTGGATCTTAGGCTTGTTGGGGGGCGCGGGGTTAAGGTCAGTGGAGGTGGGGATAAAGCAGTGACGTTGAACCGCCTCTGTTAACTGAACGCACTATAGCCTTCTCCAAAGAGCTCTGTCTCTCCCCTCCTCCTCTGGGATGGAATGCCAGCCTTCCTTGCGTCTTCCTTGATTGCATCACGCCACTTGTATCATGGTCTTGAGAATCTTCTTTTCCCTTGTACCACATCTTTGATGATGTTGTTTTTGGTGTTTTAGGGCGCGTCGACGTCGGGGTCATTAGCGCCCATCTTTGATGAGACCCCCGGCTCGTCTAATTATGTAAACAGTACCTGGGTGACAGATCTTTGCTCAACATCTACTGTTCAACATGTAAGATTTTGCGTGAAGTTTGATCAAAGTTAAACGTTTTTCTTGAGGCTTACTAGGCAATTTGAACGGTACAATTCGTTTTGTTAACTGCTTAACGTCTCTTTAACAGCGAGGTCTTTAGAGACTGGAAAGGATGGGGCGGCAAGGAATTAAAAGGAATTCGGCCATGGCCTTTTGAAGGAAGCATCCCGGCATTTCCTGGAGTGATTTGGGAAACCCTGGAAAACCCAAATCTGGATGCCCGGACGGGGATTCGAACCGCCGTCCTCCCGAATGCGAGGCCAGAACGCTAACCATTACACCACCACGCTCGGTAATATTGTTTTCAAAGATGTTATGTAAAGTATAGAACTTTGGAAAAAATCACATCTGCCAAAGCCTTTTTTGCAAAGATTCAAGCATACGGTATATCGGAGCAGATTTGTGAATGGATACTCGTACGAGATTTCCTAACTGGTCGGCCGCAGATGTCATCGTTGACGGAGAAGCCTATTCAAATCTAGATGTTACATCACATGTCCCTCAAGGAAATGTAATAGAACCGCTTCTTTTTTAAATTTTATAAACGAGCTTGGAGACAGTGTTAATAGCAGTTTAAGATTGTTCGCTGATAATGCAGCATCTGTTGAAGAATAAGGAATTCGGCTGATTGCTTAAAAATTCAACGTGATCTGGACATTATTTCGGCAAGGTGCGATCGATTGCAACTTACACTAAATTGTAGAAAATACTAGGCATTGTGCGTAAGTAACAAAAAGAATCAGTTTGTTCAGCAGTAAAAAGTAGAAAGTTTACTTATTAACACAGGTGACTGCTTAACAGTACAAAGCAACAAGAAGTGGGACCAAAACTTGGGTCGTAGGTAGAGCTAATTCTAGACTGCTATTAATAGGTCGAATTTTGACAATTGTGCGGTTTGGAATTCGTATCGCAAGGGATTGATTGACGGAATAGAGAAAGTACAAAGAAGAGCCGCACGATTCATGACTGCTTGTCGCAGTCCTTACGATAACGTCACAGGATCGTTTGATCTCTTTTGAATTTATCGGCAAACATACGAACAACTCCTTTGATTTTGATCAAATACTTCGTCCAGTAACCTGTTTGGTCCGCAATGATAGGAGAGAGAAGATTAGAGGAATTATAGGTGTCGCACTGATTCTTGCCTCGTGCGATTCTGGATTGGAATGCACAGTGTTTTGATGCAAAGCACACTCTGCCATTCACAACTATGTGAATTGGAGAGTATAGCATTGTGGAAAAAATTATTATTTTAATACATTTCGCTTTTCTCATACTTTCTGTGACACAGGTTAGCAAGGTCTCATAACGCAGCATCCAAAATCATTAGCAATCTCCGGAATTTCTGCACTGGCCACTATTACAACAGACCATCCCGTAGTTTCCTGTGGCTCTTCTCTGGTTTGTCCCTTCTTTTCTGTGGTGTTCGTGAAGTTTGTCTGCGTTGTCTGGTCTGTGTCGCCGTGTTGGATTGACCGTTGGCGTTTGCAGATCGAGTTGTGACGACGGCTCGGAGACTCGCCCCGATGTGACGTCACCAGGATACAACGAGGGAACCATGCGCCTCATCAAGAAGTACTGGTGAGTCAGTCCTGCCAACCGCCAGGCGCAACATACAGGTGGCGGTTATATTGAGCTCCGCGATACCGACGAAACTAGTTGCCTCCGCACCAGTGTTTTTGAACAAAAATAGTGTAATTATTTTAAATTTTTACACGAAATTTGACGCATCAATCAAAAAGATAGCATAAAAATTGCTTTATTCTTATCCAAACTGTTATATACTAGAGTGGACGTCATGAAATTAGACCTGCCAAAGTCACGTAGTCTCCACTGCCTCCCCTGCCCGCACCAACCCTCTGTCCCTTGGTTGGGCCGGCGACATTGCCACATTAGCTTTTGCCGGTCATCCATGCGTATCTTTACACGCGGTCGCTTTATTTCCTTAGTTTAAGGCCTATTCGAGTAATATTAATGGTGGTGATGTTCAGGAACATAATCATGCAATTAGTGTATTAACAGACAGAAGTAATATTCGCGAACCTGCAGGCCGCCTGGGCATTGGAAACCTAGCCTAATTAAAATCATTGTAGCAGATATTTTAAAGTATTTTTAAGGAATATTACCAATAATTAATACGCAAAAAAAATACTTCGATAAATTACAAACACTGACATGGAGGTATTTGTGGCAGTCATTTCTATGTATAATCGGTCCCTTATATTTGATAAATTAATTTTCGTTTTGTCTTTGCTTTTGAAGTTTTCTCGCTAAATTTATAATGTATGGTCCATTGTGTACAATGACAATAATAATTCTTATAGAAGCTGAAAATAGCTTTTCTGTGGAGGACAGGAAATATGTTTCTCAGTCGTAAACGAACCGACCGACCAGCCGGCACTGGAGCATGCGCTGCGCGCAATCATTCGCGCAAATATAAACTGTGAAACAATCCAAAAGGGGTGGTCTGAAGAGGCTTTGCCTGCTACCAGAATTAATTTCAGTATTTTCTTAGAAACTATCTCGCTGGAAGTTTTTACGTAAACAAATAAAACGGAAGTTAGTCAGCGACAACATTTTACATTACACAGCCGAAAGAACTAAGCGCTTCGTGTAACATTTTATTTTATTTTATTCACATGGTTCCCTATTTAATGAATAAAATGTATTCGGTATGAGTCTGTTAACTTTCAGGAAGGCACATATTTTTTTTGAGTTAGTTATTATTATTTTTATTGCTTTTTCTGTCGGTTGAAGTGAAAAAGTAATTTGATTTCTAATATTCGTGGAAACAAATTACTATTTTTTTAAAAACAGTCACACAAATGTTTGGAATTATAAAGCACATCACCTTGTTCCGCATGTTAAGTATTATGTTTTAGAAATTTTTTCGCACTCATTACTGAAAGCTGATTTTTTTTTGCTGATTTGCAACACTGTTCGGATACTCCGTGACCTTCACAGGACTAATTTCGGGGCTGCCACTATCGTAATATTTTTAGTTTGGGAATCGTATCCGATTATCCTCTTTTAGATTAATTATTACTGTTTTTGTTGTGAACCACATCTTCTTTTGTTAGTTTACAAATATATTAGTGTAAATCCCGTTACACCGGCCATGTGCATCGGAACTGACAAGTTTTTAAAGTGCATACCAATAACCATCTCGTAAGTTGTGATAAAAAATCCCGTTCTGTCTTTCGTTTTTTTCCCGCTATTTCTTCGACAACAGGCAGTGGGAGGTAGACAGAATACACGATAATCAAAGAACACTCGCAATCAGAAAGTAAACATTACGTCTCTGCCTGGCATTTTTTTATCTCTGCCCTGAGGTTTCGTGCTATAATGACCTTAGCCGTCCATGATGCGTAAAGCCATGAAAAAAAGTTTCGCCTGGACGTTCCGTGGTTCGGATGGCACGTTAAACTGTAGGTCCCAGAGGAGAGGAATTCGTCTTCCTACGTCTGACATAATGGCTTAAGATGCCTCCTTCGGGAGGCTCCAACCAACCAGGGGCGTAGCTACTATGGGGCTAGGCGGTGCAGTGCACCGGGGCCCCAACGCTCAGGGGTCCCCAAACATACCTCTGGGGACCCCCAGCATACCTCTGGGGGCCCCAAAGCGCACCTCTGGGGGCCCCAAGCGCGGTTAGGAGGGCCCACGAGCCTTCATGGCAAGCTGGCGACCTTTTTTTTTTAGCTCTACAGTCGTCTAAGGGGGCTCCAGGAAGCCCGTCACTAAGGGCCCTCACTGCTGAGTGGGACCCCCAACCATTGCTCAGGGGCCCCTAAGCACAACTCAAGGGCCCCAATCCTCAGCTCGGGGCGCCCCTACCAGCAACACAAAGCAAAAAAAATGTTGCCCATCTGGCCTGAGGGCCCAAAATAAATTTTTTGCAGCGGGGCCCTTGTTAACCTAGCTACGCTACTGCAACCAACCTTCGAGTTGTGCACTAAATAAGTTTCAGTTTTATGTTAATTATGACGTAATCGGTTTAAGAGATAGGCCGTACACTAACAGTCCAGGTCAAGCGAATGAAGTAGCCTCCTACAGTTAGTTGGAAGAATTAATTGTATAGTGCGTTCAGTTAACAGAGGCGGTTCAAGGTCACCCCTGCTCTATCCCCACTCCGCTGCCCTTACCCCTACAAGCGGAGGGGAAAGAGTGCCCGCAGACAAATTTAACACTCGGTTGGCTTGACACAACTGACTGCTCGCAGGGGTAGGCAACTGGAGGGAGTGGTGAGAATAGAGGGAAGGGGAACATAACCTTGAGCCGCCAGTTGAGAGTGAACAAGGTATAGACAAACATGGATAGAGTGGGCACCCGAGTACCGACAGTATTCTTAGGCCACCATACAGCTGATCACATGTCGAAAATCTAGTATCGAGAATTTTCTCTGATATTAGAGATTGAAAATAAGATGAAATGACAGTTTCAATGTGGCGAACAGATTGAAATCCCGATTTTGCTGTAGTTGTAAAATAGAAAACTTAAACCAACTTAGCTTCCCGGATACTTAACACCTCTCCCAGTGTCAAATACCGATAGTGAACTAATTATTGCCTTTTTAGTTACTTCTTATCAAATATGATATTAAAATTACCATTCACGCTCCAGTGCCAGTAGTGTGTGTTAGCAGAAAAATTTCGATTTCCTTATCGTCCGTGGGGAGAGAGGGATAACGCTCTGGCCTCGCATTCGGGGGAATATCCGCCCTGCCACCTTAATTTTGGTTTTCCATGGTCTCCCCAAATCACTTCAGACTAATGCCGGGCCGGGGATACTTCGTTCAAAAGACTATGGCCGAATTCCCTCCATCATTTCCTTTTCCAGAGTTCTTTGCTGCATCTAATGACGTTGCGTCAAAGATGCGTAAATCCAAAGCAAAAAATAAAAAAAGAGCTTAACTTTCTGTCCACATCAAGATTCGAACTCGAGACGAATTTTGAAGACAATCAGTGGTCTTATGCACCAGACCGCTTTTCACATAGTTAACATAACAGCAACGCCGAGTTAGCAGGAGCGCAAATACGTGAGGACGGGGATCACATCCTGTTCGGTTGTCCTGACTGGGGTTTTCCGTGGATTTCCTCAGTCACTCCAGGTGAATGCTGGGATGGTTCCCTACAAGGCCACGGCAGACTTCCATCCCCGATCCCTCCCCTTCAAGTTAAGTTGGATGCAAAGGGTCCCCCGAGCTGGGAGAATGAAATTTGTAAAAAAAAAAAAAAAAAAAAAAAAAAAAAAAAAAAAAAAAAAAAAAAAAAAAAGAACAACGCTACCGTTTTAGGTTATAAATTCCCAAAGTTTATTGTATCGTCCACACGGGCAGCGAAGTTACCTTGCATCCTATGCTCCCCCCACCCCCACCCCCACCCTCTCGCCATCCGAACGTCACCTTGGAAACGTCTGGTATAGAGGAGATGAAAGTCGGTCAGTGCGAGAAACATGGGAAACAGAAAACTCAAGGTACAGCCATTGTTCTGAGTTTACACAGACTCCGGCGTCGCTTCTGGCACGAAACAGGGATCTAGATCGTTATCGGGTTGGTATGCGCGGAAACGCTACTGCTTTGATTGATAGCTCGAGATGGGGGAATATGATATATGGAACAGCTCAACCGCTAACCAATTTGTGACATTCACATTTGTTTCGACTGAAAGGCAGATAACGCGTACATTTTATGAACCTCATTCGTTCCGCCACAATCAGTTTTTCATCCGATATGTTTCACTGCCGCTTGTATTAATAAGAACAATTGCAAATGTTAATTGAACCTACATGTACGTAAATATACCGAGCGTGATTTGTGTGTGTGTGCTTTCAGCATTGTGAACGAATGAAATATGAGGGAAGCGAGAGTGCGAAACAAGATGCCAGCCCATTTCAGACCTGCTCTTCCGAAAGACACCGCAGTGAACGCCGAGCTTAACGTCCCCATATGGTGGACGAATAACTATGAACAGTGTCGTATGCCGTCACTCCACACGCGCTGTGGAGAGGTTAGGGCCCTATTACACTAGGCGACTTGGCGGCGCAACCAGCCGCGGCACTGGTGTCTCTGTTGGCGACGCAACCAGGATTCTGGTGGCTCCGCCAGCCAGCCACTCGCACAACCGAGCAGTCACTTTGCTGTTATCCTCGCATTGTACGCGAATTGTGTAGCTGAATATGTCCAGTGAACTACAGAATGTCACCTTGGAAATGACGGGAAGTGAAAGTGTAGAGAAGACAAAGGGGTAAAGCAAGAAGAATTTCTCATTTTCGTATCTTTCCCGGTAATATCAACCTTTACTAAGTACAATGATTAAAAGAAAGACGATTTAGACATTCTTAAGTAATTAAAAAACTTGTTGCCGTCTGAATAGTTTAATTGCGATGGAGCTAACACTCCGGTAGCAATTTGCACATTTACAGCACTCTCTTCACCCTCCTCCTTTCCTCCAATGAGTCCCAATCCCGCTCCTGTATCATATCAGTTACTGACTGGGTCCTGCGATAATTTCCACAAACAAATCTAGCAGCTCTTCTTTGCACACCTTCCAACTCCTGTATTTGATCTCCAAAATGTGGTCCCAAACTACACCACCATATTCAACAAATGATCTGACCAAAGTTTTGTAACCCAACTCCCTAACTTCTCTGTTACATCCTCTCATCACCCTCTTCAGCAAATGAAGGATTTTGTAACCTTTTTCTACCACCTGCCCAATTGAGTTTATCAAACGTTATGCAAAGAATTTACACTTCATCAAGCAAATCTGACCCCACTCTGTAATCATAATTAACCTTTAGATCTATTTATCTTTGTATCTTATAAGCCGACTCTTCTTGGCATTTATCTTCATTCCATGCTGACCTACCCATTTAGATATTCTATCCAGATCATCCTGCAACTGTTCAGTCTTCACCTGTTTTTATCCTATTGTATACCATTGTATCATTTGAAAAATGCCTAGATTCTGACCGTAACACAGTCATTCATTAGAATAATGAACAGCAACTCCCATATTTACTTCCACTTCTCTTGATAATGTATTTCCTACTCTAACCCTTTGCTTTCTGACTTTTAAGAATTCCTGTGCCCAGCAAGTAACTTTTTCATTCAATTCAATACATTTCAGTTTATTTAAAACCATTTTATGGCTTACTCTGTCAAATGCCTTAGAAAGATCTAGTGCCACACTATCAACTTGGCCTCCCATTTCAAATTCATTTGAAATATCTTGCATATAGCCCACTATCTGAGATTCAAATGAGTATCCTTGCCTAAAGCTATGTTGTCGATCTGAAAACTAGTTTCGTTCTTCACAGACATTTCTTATATAGTTGCATATCAATCTCTCAATCATTCTGCCCATCACTGATGACAAACTAATTGGCCAGGAATTTTCACCATATTTTTAACCCTTCCTTTATGAACTGGTACTACTATCGGTCTTTTCCAATCCTTTGGTAAGCAGCAAGTCTCCAAACTCATTTTAAACAAAATTTTAAGGTAAGGTACAATATCCTATCCCACAATCTTTAATAAATATGTAGTAATATTACCTACACCAGTTTTAGCTTTCTGAGTTACTTCGCAATTTCCTGAAAATTTATTTCAAATTTTGTAGGTTCGTCATTTATAATCTCCTCTGATTCATTCCCTCCCATCACAGGATGACTGTCCCCAGTTGTCTCACCAAACCTGACACTCAGTATCTCTGCAATTTTAAAATTGTGAAGTCGGAAGGGGCATATGAACAGTAGACTGAACGCGTGGTGGCGAGTCTGGCGGCGCCGCCAGGTGGCCTAGTGTAATAAGCTACGTAAGATACAATGCCCCGCCACGACTCTCGGCCACCAGTGGTTGCCCGCCTGGTCGCCGGGCAGGGCAGCCAGCAGGCCGCCAGTTTCTGGCGGCGCCACTGGCTGCCCTAGTGTAATAAGCTCCATAAGACCCTGTGCCCAGCGACGAGCAGAGCCGCCAGTGGCCCGGCTGGTTGCGCCGCCAAGTCGCCTAGTGTAATAAGGCCCTTAGACACACTCTCTGCTGTTTAGGAATCCCGAGCCACCACCTCGCATTCATTGTTGGCTAAGGAAGCGTCCATAAACTACGTGGATATATTTTGTCCTTCCTTGCTCTCCCCCTCCACCCATGCAGCCTGACGTGCCTTTTGCCTCAACAACTCCCCCCTAACCCCCTCCCCCCCAGTGGGGCTCGTAACTTTTCCCCTATTAATTCCGGAAGACTTTTTCGTACTGTTTTCTCTTGACAGACTATTACGTATACATAGAACACTACTAATATTTGCGTTATGTACTTTTCTATAATTCTAAACATTCTGAATGAAATGTTGATACTAGCCGCTCCTGCAGATGATGAATTACTGGAAAAAACCTCGTTCTCAGGTATAGGCAGGGATTCTTTTCTGAGTTATCCATGGT
>CM061918.1:108320539-108381618 GCA_031002005.1 Vandiemenella viatica
TCGCGTCTGCGAAATTAATTTCCCGCTGACGTCAAGTTGGTAGCATTGAAAATCAAACAAAATCAGTCTTAGAATAGGCAATCTAATCTCAAAGAGTTGGTTGTAGGTCCCTATTTCATTGTAACAAAGTCGTACGTGGCGCGCATTTCGCTGTACCTGGCCAATGGTCGCTCCAGCGCACACGAAAACTAAAAGATATGGTTCATAAGCAACTAAGTAGTCCATGTGAATAGGAAGAAGAAGCTGCTACAGCTAGCGTTTCACAGGAATATCACTTCTGGAAACATCACAACGAAACAGAAAACGCACCGTAGTGACAAAGTCTTTCTCTACTTGTCAAACACTGTAATGTCTCTAAAAAACGATCCATTTACAGAATTGAAAGAAATGAAACTTATATACAACAGTATCTTATTGTTGTAGCAACGTCAGTATTGAGTGAATGTTTGTTTTCTAATGGGGGTGAAACAATGACAAACAAAAGAAACAAGCTGTCCCCAAAATATTTGGAACAATTGCTTTTTTGGGAAACCTTTCAAAAGCGACTTATTGTTTAAAAGTGTTAAAAATATAATAAATAAATTAAAAAATGTTTACTGAGTGTTATTTGATTTTATTACACTAGGCAAATAAAATAAATAATTTAGCAACATGTCACGTATATTTTTATATTTCGATATTAATTTAAAAAAGTATCGATATGAGTAAGTATCGATACTTTTGCAGCACTCATATGAGTAAGTATCGTAAGACAATTTGAGTACTACTCATTTAAGTAGGTATCGATACTTTGATGGTATCGGAACATCACTACTTAGGGGGCGTCCATAATTACGTGAGGTGAAATAAGGGGGGGGGTCGATGGAAATGTCACGTGAGGTCTTGAAATCGATGCAGGGACTGTAGAGCTAAAAAAGGACTTTAGGGTGGATATATATATATATAAAAGGTCTTGCAAAGCTACGAGGTCGATTGGCAAGGGGGGGGGGGGGGATGTCCTTCAAAAATCTTACGTTATCTTAGGGAGGGGGGGGGGGGGGGTCCGGAATTCCGGAAAACACCTCGCTTCATTGACGGAACGCCCATTACGAGTAAGGATTGCAATGCCGCTTTTGCGGATTGCGGGTTCGGTCAATCCCGAAGGATCCAGCACCGTTTTTGAAGTGTTATCAAATTAAATAATAAAAGTCTATTTACTGAATTAATAAATCAACTTTAATGTTAAATTATAGAAATCAACAGTTAATAATATTATTATTAGCAATATAACATTAATTTAAACATTTCTATTTTAAAAATGAACATGTACCGCAAATAATGGCTGAGGGAAGAAGAGACGGGATTCTGGGTCACATTTTGAGACCTGTGGGATTGGTTAATTTATTAGTGGAAGAGAATGTCGAAGGTAGATAAGATAAAGCCTGGAATAAATGGACGAGATATCTGAGCGTGTGGGTTGTATTGGGTATATTGAGATCAAAATATTAGCTCAAGATAAGAAGATATCAAGGATTGCATCAAACAAGTCGAGAGACTGATAACGTAAAGAATGCTGGTAATCAGCCGTGATTAATATATTGAGGCAGCGATACGGAATTCGTATATCGAAAGAACGTTACAATTTATATCATCTTTACGAACGTGGTATTACTATGCTGGCTAAAACAATGAGTACCATAAAACTAAAGCAAGTCGCAACCGTTACTGTCAGATTTATATTCAGGTGCGAAATTCACCTGCAAACAAAATGCTAATTCCGTTTCCATCCCTGGTCTGTTCCGGAATTACCAACTCAAAATTACTCACTGTGTTGTGAAATATTTCTCTAAATACCAGAGAAAAAGTAAACGCCAAAATATAGTTCTGCTGATTATTTGAAAGAGTCTAAATTGGCCGCGTAAACTACTTCTTTCCTGGTGGTCTAACCTTACCCTTTAATCTTACCAGGAAGAGATGACTCGTGAGTTTAAGTTCACTCCGAATAGCGGAAACTCCTGACCAAACTTCACATACACTTCTCAGGAAGTTAACGACAGATTTGAAAATGTCGACGGAAACCGGGATTCGAATATGGGAACACTATCTGGCGGGATTCGAACCTGGATCTGGTACCACAATCTACCAAACAGATCAGTTGGAGGTATGCAGCAACATAAGCATATCCTTCCAACAGATGACGTTCAGTACAGTGACATTTCCTTAATATGTTGGTGATTTTTTTAGGCCCAAGTCCTTAGTTGCTATGATAACTGTTTTGTGGGTTGTTTCTGCCTTGCAACTAAACAAATGCTTTTGATGGCATACGCGTTTCGCCTTTATTCAAGGCATCATCAGTGCCCTAGATAAACATATATACATATATATATATACAATGCTGTTGTTTGCTTTTTGTACAGTTTTATGAAAATATTAAGTAGTTACTTACAGTTTTTATATATTCATTAACACGCGCAAGTTCGTGTTTCCATACCAGCTACTCTTTTCGCACTATCACTACTGTCCAAAGTTTGTGTAGGCTGCATTCTAGGTAATTTCACCGGCCAGGAACTGTATATAAAGTTATTTGTTGTTGTTGGCATCGAAAAGTCGTGAGCCATAGATTATGTGTTGTGTAAGTATTTGTTATTTTGAATCTGTGATCATTAGCTGTGTATATTCTGTGGCGGTATGTTTGATTATAGGATATGTGTTATTTATTCCTGTTTTAGTGTTTTGAACAAGGTTTGGTTCGTTAGGTGTATATATTCATTCATAACTTTTTTACCATTATTGATTGCTTTTTGTATGTGAAGGTTTTCCTGAATTGTCAACATGTTTTTGTTGTGATTATTAATCTTTAGTATATGCATATCTGTTTGTATATTAGTGTGTGAATGATTGTGTTGTAACAAGTGTTCGGCGAATGTTGAGTGGTTGGTACATCTGAGGGCTCTCAGGTGTTCCTTGTATCTGGTTTCAAATTTTCTAGCTGTTTGTCCTATGTGCCTGGTGGCCTGTTACTGTCTCAATCCATCTTCTTGGTGGTCTCCCTACATCTCTCCTGCCTCTGGGATTGCATTTGAGAATTTTCCGTGGCATCCGGTCCGTCTTCATCCTTAGTTCATTGTCTGTTGAAGATGCTCTGTAGGTTTGTACAGTTTGGTTTTACTTTGAGTCCTTTAAGGATTTCATCAGATCTCTTTCTGTCTCGTAATGTGTAGCCAGTTGTTCTCCTCATGAATCGCATCTCAGCCGCCGTTAGTCTCCGTTCATCACCTTTGCGTAGTGTCCAGGCCTCGCTGCCGTACAGTAGTGTAGGTTTAGCCAGGGTGTTATAAAGCCTGATTCTTGTGTGCTGTTGAACTAGAGATGGTCTGAAGGTGTTATTTATTATTCTTGTAACTTTCATGAAATTTGTGATCTTTTTGCTGCATATCGGTTTCTAGGGTGTAGCTGAGGTTGTAACCTAGGTATTTAAATTCTGCTACTTGTTCTGTGGGCGTGTTGTCTATTGAGATTTTGATTCTTTTGTTGTTTTTTCCGACAAAGGCCATAACCTTGGTTTTATTGAGGGAAATCTCCATGCTGTATTCTTTTGCTGTCATATGGAGGTTATATCCCGATCTCTGCAGGTCATCTTCTGATTCATCAAAAAGCTCTTGGTCATCTGCAAAAAGTAATGTATCCAGGCTGATCTGTCTATTTTTATTCTGCCATGGGATTTTTGTCGCCAGTCACTAATGATTTTGTTTATATATATGCTGAATAAAAGTGGCGATAGTCAACACCCTTGTCTCACTCCTCGATTAATGGGTTTTCTTTCCGATAGCTGCGGTCCGGTTATGACTGCGATTAATTTGTAACTGTAGATGTTTTGAATTGTTTTATGATCCGTGGTGGGGTGTTACTTTCCGCCAGAATTTGCCAAAGTTTTTGATGTCGATTGTATCGAAAGCTTTTTTTGAAATCAATAAATGCCAGGTGTGTTTCCAGATTAAACTCTTTCCTTTTCTCAATCAGCATCTTGAGGGTGAAATAGCCATCTGCACATGATCTACCTTTCTGAAACCCACTTGTAATGCAACAAGTATTAATAAGTGGTGGTTTAAACTGTTACCGCTTGTCATAACGGTACATTATAATAAAATACTGGCCTCCATCACTAGAAAATTAGGCGGGTACGAGAATAGGGGAAAATGGGTGAGTAGGGAAATTGCCACCGGAGCGTATACCAGGAAATATATACCCCTAATCTTGTTTCCAGCTTCATAGTTTGGTTCTTTGTCTGATGAACGATAGAAATAGTTTCTCGAAATCTGTCTGATGACCATTCAGAACACAAACGACTTTCCCATTATCTGTTACGGGAATACCGTGTGAGCAATGTGCTGGAAGCGGGGAAGAGATAACAACCTTCAGACCTGCAGTTTCAGGAAAATAACGGGAACGGGAGGTGAGGAATGTCACTGCGTCACCCCGTGCAGATACAGACTAAAAATGCCTTTGGGCTGATCCTGTGGTCACCGCTTACAAACCTGCTTTATGTATCGCCTCCACAAAAGCGCCAATTCCTAACTTTTTTACCCGTTATATATATATATATAATATTATTTCTGTAAGTTTTTGTGTCACAAGCCATTATCTCCCTTCACACCTAACCGAAATAGACAAATGAGGTATCATTTAAAAGATTAACTTGCGCGATTTGATCATATCATATTTTAAGAAAGTAATTGTTTCGAATTCGACGACCGAGCGTGGTGGGTGAGCGATAACTTTCTGGCCTCGCTTTCGGGAGGACGACGGTTCGAATCCCCGTCCGGGCATCCAGATTTGGGTTTTCCATGGTTTGCCCAAATCACTCCAGGCGAATGCCGGGATGCTTACTTCAAAAGGGCCATGGCCAAATTCCTTCCCGTTCCTTGTCCCTAGTCCGTTCCCGTCTCTAGTGACCTCGACGTTGACGAGGCGTATAGCCATAAGTAAAAAACAAAAAACAAAAAAACAACAAATTCTACCCTTAAAGGGCAAAAATGTCACTATTACTGAAATGCATATTTTTGTGTCACGAGTCATTTATCTCCCTTTATACCTAACCGAAATCGATAAATGAAGTATAATTTTAAAGATTAAGATCTCTGCTTTGGTGACATCATATATTAAGACTGGAATTTTTCGAAATTCGACCCTTAAAGGGCAAAAGTATCAATATTTCTATAACGCGTATTTGGGTCACGAACCATTTATCTCCTTTGATATCTAAGCTATATAGATAAATGATATATCATTTTAAGATTAAGGTCTTTGCTCTGGTCTCATCATATTTTAAGAAAGGAATTTTTTCGGAATTCGACCCTTTAAGGGTAAAAGTATTATTATTTTCATAATTCTTTTTTTTGTTTTGTTATGAGACATTTATCTCCCTTGATACCTAACCGAATTCCGTACGGTCTCCTGTCAGGCAACATCATAAGTTAAGAACGAAATTTTTGTGAATTAAAGAGCAAAAGTAATAACTGTGAATGTCGCTCGTATGAGACAGTTCAGAGTCAAGCCGCTAGACAACAGCAGCAGATATCACAGATATATTAATAAACTGCTTCACTGGCGTCGACTTTTGTTACTTTCCTATTACACTAAACAAATAAACAGTTGAAACAAGTGAGGCGGTTCTTCTTTCTTTCTGTTACAAACCGCCAGCCTTACTATTCATGGCATTCGCGAAATTTTCGCACTGGTCATCTAGTATTATTGTAAATCTGTAATCAGCTACTTTGCATTACACGAATTTTTATCTCAGAAATTCTTTTTGTATAATCTACATACCGACCTGCTTTAATCTTTTACGAATTTTAATTATAAATTCTTTCTGTGTCTCAGGTAAGTATTCCAGATTTTTTGGAAAATCTATTTCAGTCCCTGACTACATAATTTTCCTTTTTTTTTATGACTTTACGCCTCGACGAAGTGAAGATACATTAGAGGCGGGAAAGGACGCGGTGGGGAGTGGCAGAGAACGGGAAGGAATTTGGCCATACCATTTTGAAGGAACCATCCCGGCATACGGTTCGAGTGGTTTCGCGAAACCATGGAAAACCGAAATCTGGATGCCAGAGGGAATTCGAACCCTCCAGAATGCGAGGCCAGAGCGTTACCGGTCCACCCACCACGCTTGGTAAAATTTTCCCACTGCTTGTAAGCAAGTGTTAGTTTATCGTCAAGGTCATCTCTTCCATTCCACGCAGTAAATTACTCCTAATTCTTCTATCTACACTGAAGAGCCAAAGAAACTGGTATAGGCAAGCGTATGCAAACACAGAGATACGTTAACACTCAGAGTACGGTTCTGCGGTCGGCAACGCCTACATAAGACAACAGGTGTCTGGCGCAGTTGTTAAATCGATTACTGCTGCTACAATGGCAGGTTATGGCGATTTAAGTCAGTTTGAACGTCGTGTTATAGTCGCTGCACGAGAGATGGGACACAGCATCTCCCAGGTAGCGATGAGGTGGAGATTTTCCCGTACGACAATTTCACGAGTGCTCCGTGAATATTGGGAATCCGGTAAAACATCAAATCTCCGACATCCTATGGCCGGAAAAAGATCCTGCAAGAACGGGACCAACGACGACTGAAGAGAATCGTTCAACGTGACAGAAGTGCAACTCTTCCGCAAATAGCTGCGGATTTCAATGCTGGGCCATCAATAAGTGTCAAGCATGTGAACCATTCAACGAAACATCATCGATATTGGGTTTCGGAGCCGAAGGCCTACTCGTGTACCCTTGCTGAGTGCACAACACAAAGCTTTACGCCTCGCCTGGGCCTGTCAACACCGACATTGGGAAACATGTTGCCTGGTCTGACGAGTATCGTTTGCAATTGTATCGAGCGGATGGACGTGTACGGGTATGGAGACAACCTCATGAATTCATATACCGAGAGTGGTGGTGTAACGGTTAGCGTTCTGGCCTCCCATTCGGGAGGACGGGCATCCAGATTTGGGTTTTCCATGGTTTTCCATGGTTTCCCAAATCACTCCATGCAAATGCCGGGATGCTTCCTTCAAATGGCCATGGCCGAATTCCTTCCCATTCCTTGCCCCCCATCCTTTCCCGTCTCTAAAGGACCTCGCTGTTAAGAGAAGTTAGGCAGTTAAAAAAAAAATGAATTCATGGACCCTGCATGTCAGCAGGGGACTGTTCAAGCTGGTGGAGGCTCTGTAATGGTGTTGGGCGTGTGTAGTTGGAGTGACATGGGACCCCTGATACGTCTAGTTGCGACTCTGACAGGTGTGTACGTACGCATCCTGGTTGATCACCTGCATTCATTCATGTTCATTGCGCATTTCGACGGACTTGGGCAATCCCAGCAGGACCATGCGACACCCCACACTTCCACAATTGCTGCAGAGTGGCTCCAGGAACTCTCTTCTGAGTTTATACACCTCCACTGGCCACCAAACTCCTCAGATATGAACATTATTGAGCATATTTGGGATGCCTTGCAACGTGCCGTTCAGAAGAGATCTCCACCCCCTCGTACTCTTACGGATTTATAGACAGCCATGCAGGATACATAGTGTTAATTCCCTCCAGCACTACTTCAGACATGCCACGTCGTGCTGCGGCACTTCTGCGTGCTCGCGGGGGCCCTACACGTTACTCGGCAGGTGTATCAGTTTCTTTGGCTCTTCAGTGTATATACGTCGCAGACATGTGCATTATACGCCCCCAGTACTCTCTTCACCCGCCATCAGTCTTCCAATGACTTCTGACTAAGTTCCGTGCTTTTGTATGTTTTAAGCTACTTATTACGTTGTGCGGTAATTTTTACAAACAAATCTAGCTGCCCTCCTTTGCACCCCCTCCTATTTCCATAATATCAATCCCACATTACCCAAAGGAATGGTCTGACCAAGATTTTGTACCCGGTTTCCGTCGCTTCCCTGTTGTAAATGCTCAGCTGGTTAGCGGGCTTCATGAGGAATCGGAAAATTCCGGAATTTTAAACTGATCATGTCTGGCAACGCTAGGGAGCTCATTGGTTTGAATTCCATGTGACTGTAGGTCCCCTTTACATGTGGGATTACCGGGTTAATTTAGGGTAGCCATGACAGGTGATTTCCCGTAAAACTGAAACTGTCCTACCGATTCCCCTGAGCCGTTAATAGTATACGGTGCACTTTACATCTTTATTCCCGTGCGATATACCCTAGTCTTCCTCTCCAAAATTTGTAGTATTTTGAATCCTCTCACCACCAAACCAATGAGTCCCACTTAGTTGACGTTTATCATCATAACGTCAAAAATAGTTCCAAAGACCAGTATAACGTCAAAAATAGTTCCACGGATCAGTATAACGTCAAAAATAGTTCCACAGACCAGTATAACTTCAAAAATAGTTCCATGGACCAGTATAACGTCAAAAATAGTTCCACGGATCAGTATAACGTCAAAAATAGTTCCACAGACCAGTATAACGTCAAAAATAGTTCCACGGATCAGTATAACGTCAAAAATAGTTCCACAGACCAGTATAACTTCAAAAATAGTTCCATGGACCAGTATAACGTCAAAAATAGTTCCACGGATCAGTATAACGTCAAAAATAGTTCCACAGACCAGTATAACTTCAAAAATAGTTCCATGGACCAGTATAACGTCTAAAATAGTTCCACAGATCAGTATAATGTCAAAATTAGTTCCACGGACCAGTATAACGTCAAAAATAGTTCCACAGACCAGTATAACGCCAAAAATATTTCTACGGACCATTAACTTATATGGGTATAATATTTTCATATTTTACCTCCTTCTTTTAGTAATCAGTCCGAAGTTTGGTTTCTAGGAATTCTCCATGTATTCAGATTCTCAGCCTTCCTTTTTAATTCTACAAAGCTGCCAAATTTCATGTCATTCATAATTTGATTCATTTGATTTTTTTTAACTATGTGCAAATTACTAACCAATCTTACCAATTGTTTTCGGTAGTTATCGTGGTCGCTGGAGACTTACACCTGCAATAAGGATCTCAGAAAAAGTTCTCTAACTTAATACTGAAAGGAATGTCGCTCTCTCTGATACTGACTTTTTAATAGAATAATAGAGTAACAATGCAGTCGTATACTCATGTTCTGGAAACATCAAATTTTTGCTGGCCGCTTTATGTGAACAATTTGTACTAATTTACTCTTTGTTTTGATATCTTTAATTCGGTTAGAATTAAATTTTCGAAATTCTGCCTGCGGACCAACTGTCCCATCTTCGCGGGCCACCAGTTTGGAAACACTGCGAAAAATCAACTATGTCTATGCTTAATTATCTTCAATCTTCTTTTAATTCTACGAGTGTCTTTCCTTCTCTTCATGTATCCACTTTTTCACCGGTTAATTTTTTCCTTCTTTCTTGAAAACCTCCTTTTGAGTTTCCTCGCCAAAACCTGTTCTATCATTCAGCTTGTGTTGATTTCATTTTGTATATCATTTTGGGGGCGTCCATTAATTACGTGAGGTAAAATGGGGGGTTGGGGGCGGCGAAATCTCGCGAAACCTCACCAAGGGGAAATCTCACTTGAGGTTTTGAAATTCTTGTAGGACTGTAGAGCTTAAAAAAAAAAGTCTACAAATGACGCGAAAGTCTACTTTAGGGGGAGGGGTATTTTGTCAAAAATTGGGGGCTATAGCCGCCCTTGGAAGCATAAGACCTAAAAGAAAGAAAGAAAAGGTCTCATAAATTTACGAGGTCGATAAGTAGGGGGAGGGGGGAGGTTTCCGCAAAATCTCACGTCATTTTAGAGGGGGTCGGACCAGATCTCACTAAGTCTCACCAGAGGGGGAGGGGATCCGGAATTCCGGAAAAACCCCTATTTGCTGGAACGATCTGGATTTGGGATTTAGCTGTTTATCAAGTTTGGTCTTGCTCTTCATTATGTGTGTGTGTCTATAAAATTTTAATCTTTTTTCCTCGTTACATCTCTTAGTTTTTTCATTTTTAAAACATACTTCTTTGTATGATCTTAATTTGTATTTTGATTCACTATTGATTTTTGGTCCTAGTATTTTCTTCAAAATTATTTTTTTTCCGTTTTGTTTAGTGCTTCGATATCTCCAGATCTGTTTAGTTTAAGCGTTACTGGTACGGCTGTTTATTGGAGGACTGTCACTATTTTAGATTGTGGCTAGTAAGGACCACACAAGAATAACACATAAAAACTACCCGTTCCATATGTCTGAATCGAACCTGCGATCCCTGCAAAGCGAGGCCATCTCCATAGCTTCCACGCTTGCCAACTTACGTTACATCTACTCGTTTCCAGACGCGACGAACTAGAATGTCACCTCGTTATTCTTCGGTCAAACTATTTTTGTATTGAGTATAGTTTAATTCTTGCTTGAAGGAATGTTGTCAAATTCGCATTTCTGGAGCAGTTTATAGACGTTCAGTCTCAAGTTTCACTGCGAAGAACGTGGGCGTTAGAAACTGTCCGGTAAGAAATCTTTATTTTCCGTTGGCAGCGATAATAGTGAGCACCCGCCCTGGCCTACCAATAAAAAGTGATTTACTGCGGCAAACAATGTCCTAGAACAACACTGGAGGGATTAGACGTTGCTGGCCGAGGAGTGGAAGCAAACAAAATTATTTGCATCCACTGAGAGTGGAGAAAACGCGAAATATTGCCCTACGAATCCGCATTATGCAAGCGACACCGGGTCGTGACGAAAAGAAAAACTGTAGGAACTTTCCGCTGAATATTCACTGAAAATGTAGTTGTGCAACTCTCAGATTTATGTAATCTCTTGCCGTAGTCAGAAGAAAAGTAGGACGCGGAGTACAGAGCCCTCTACGATTTGCAGTGGTGACAATACTAGATGAAATCTCCCTCCCAAAAAAGGCAAAAAACTTGACAAAAGTCAGCCGAACATGGGCATATGTACTATTAGGCGATATAGTTCTGGTGGTTCATATACCAGCCTCTTGGCGCAGAAATTAACGCTTTAAATATTTTCGGGTTAAGTACCAGATTCCACCCCATGGTCCACCAACGCCGCATCTCGTTGCCGCTCCACTCGATACTGTAATAGGTAAATTCCAATCAATTTTTGTCTGTAAAAGAACGAATACTTTCTCGGCGTTGTATTTACATCTGTACTACTCTTATAAATACGATAGTAACTCTCTATCTCTGTCTGTTACGTTTTCACCACTGAACAATTAAACCGAACTCAATGAAATTTGACAAGAAAATACTATGTATCATTAGGAAAGACGTGGAATAATTTTTTCGGAACAAATGACATATATTTTCATGAAAGTTTGAAAACTAACTGAGCGGTGACAGACAGAAGGATAGCGTGTGTAAGTCTCTGTAATTTTACATCGGTCACTCAGGCTTTCTTTCTCTCGCATTCATTTTACGAAGCGTTTGTGATGTCCACGGACAGATACTGTCAGTAGCAGGGGTACAGTTAGAAGAGGCGTGTTTTTACAATTTTCAGTTAAATGGACCAGTGGTTCCCTAATAATGGTCCGCGAAACCCTCGGGTTCCGTTGAAGGGTCACAAGGGTTCCGCGTTCCGTCCAAGAATTAAATAAAATGTTCGTTGAAAAGAGTCATAACCGCACCGTGAGAAGGGTGTCATGGTTCTGCTTCCGTTAGTGACGACTTACCGATGCAGACTGGTTTTTCAACTTACCCTTATAAAAATCGGGGTCCGCCAAAAAAAGTATGATCAATTAGGGTTCCGTGGCGAAAAGGAAATTGGGGAACTGCTGATATGGACGACCTGCAAAGCCTGTTCATCTTAGCAAAGGTCAGCAAAACCAAAGAAGTTGTGTACAAGGTGGTATTAACATAAGATGTCCCCAGAAGGTGACAATTTTAAACAAAAATCTGCCGAAGGAACTGTGGTAGGTAGTCTCCCACTGTTAATCCCCCCATCCCTTAGTTTGTTGCTATTTTCAAACATGTTGCAAATTGGTTCTATTCATGAGAAAAGTTCAATGGTAGAATGGTGTGGTGATGGCTTCCCCGTCACATTATCCTGACTCCTTGCTTTTTACGTAACTTACAGCTTCCTATGTCTAATTCTAGTAATAAAGTTCTAAGTCAACGTGTACGAAGTCGCGGGTAACAGGTAGTGCAATATATTCCTCTCCGCTAGCTAATCGACCTCCTACTATTTTCAGACTATATTTTTATGATTTAATGAGATTTGGTAAGTTTTAAGTTTTGTAAGATTTGCCGGACCGGGTCACATTTTAAGACATGCGGGAATTGGTTAATTTGTTAGTGAAGGGAACAGTCGAAGGTGAGGACTGTAGAGAGAGACTTCGATTATAATATATGAAGAAGATAACAGAGGATGTAGATTGTAATGCGTGTATAAATCAAGGTATTTTACTACGATTTTTGCGGTTGACAATCTTTCGACTAGTTTGAAGCCTTTTCTACTTCTTCACACTTTTCTTCTACCCATTTTTCTTTTGCTTTATTGCATTTCCTATTTATTTTATTTCTAAATTTCCTGTGTTGCTCTCTTCCTGCTTCATCCTGAGCATTTTTGTACCTTCTCCTCTGATCCATCAGCTCCAAAATTTCTTCAGTGATCCAAGGTTTTCGGGTAGCTTGTTCCCTAAAGCCTAATGTTTCTTTACCAGCTTTCATTATTTCGGTCTTTAATGCATTCCATTCGTCTTCGGTTGAGCTCCTTTCAGAGTTACTTCTTAGATCTAAGTTTCCCATTTTTACAAATTTTTCTCTCGTGCTAGATTGTTTCAGTTCATTCACTGCCAGTCTGTTCTGCTTATTCTGCTTCCTTATTCGCTTGAATTTCAGCCTGCATTTCATTACTATCAAATTATGGTCAGAGTCTATGTCTGCTCCTGGGTACACCTTACAGTCTAGAACTTGATTCCTGAATCTCTATTTGACCATGATATAATGTAGTTGATATCTGCCCGTATCACCAGGACGTTTCAAGTTGTATATCCTTCTTGCATGGTTCTTAAACGGTGTGTTTGTCACAACTAGCTTTACATCTTTCACAAAATTCTTACAACCTGCTTCCTCGCTCATTTCTTTCTCCTAGACCAAAACTTCCTACCTTATTCCCCTCTTTTCCTTCTCCCACTATTGCATTCCAGTCACCCATGATTATTAGATTTTCCTCCCCCTTCACATATTGGATTAATTCTTCAATGTCAGCGTATATTTTTTTCTATTTCTTCGTCATCTTCCTGTGACGTTGGCATAACATGAGACAAGATTGCATCAAGCCAGAGGGGAGTCTGATGACACAGATAGTTCTGTTTCTGCAACCTTGTGTGGTGCAATTGTTGATTCCATAGCTGTATTGTCCTGAATATCGGTTAAGGTCGTTTTGTCTAACTAAGCAGGTTCGGGTCTAGCTGAGCAGTGGCATCATTCTGAAGGCCAGCGCGTTGTTTTGGTCACGGTGTGGAGTTGTGACCTTGGGAAGAACACCTCACGGCAGGCTGAGCACCGCGGCGCGTCTTCACCGCCGTTTTTGTGATTTATTCAGTTCGTTTATGTCACCGTATTTCGAGCGCTCACGAGCACAGTAGCACACAGGTACATAGGAACTAAGTATCTCTCGGCGTTGAGAATTTATGAAATGCCCTCGGGTAACTAGCCGAGTAAAGGAAGTGATATTTCGGCGAACACAACACTGTCGCCATCTCCTGGTGAAATGCAAGATGGCGACAGAGTATGTGATCGCCGAAATATCGTGTGTTAAAACTTCCTAAACTCGGCTAGTTATCCGAAAGCATTTCATAAACCACACAAAGTATTTTTATTTCCCGAGCAAATTTCAGTCACGATGGTATGACCATCAAAATCTCATGAACTTTTTAAGGATGTCAAGTTGAGGACCATGTTCTAAGGGGTGAGCTAGGCAGTGGCGTAGCTAGGTCAACAAGGGCCCCGGTGCAAAATAAAATTATTTTGGGCCCCTCAGGCCAAATGGGCGACTTTTTTTTATTTAGCTCTGCCAAGTTGCTGGTGGGGCCCTCTGAACTGAGCTTGGGGGCCCCTGAGCAGTAGCGTATCTAGATTCACAAGGCCCTTAGAGCTAAAAAAAAATTTGCCCTGAACGATCGTGGGCACTCTGAGCTGCACTTGGGGGCCCCTGGGATGAGCTTGGGGCCCCCCTTATCGTGAGGGCCCCAGTGCACTGCTCCGCCTAGCCCTATGGTAGCTACGCCCCTGAAGCTAGGGCTTCCTATCTGTTTGCGAAACTTGGAACAAGTGTTCTGAATCACAAATATAGCGGCCTGGTGGTTCAATTTCTTAGGCGTCTGACTGGAGCTCGAAAGGTCTCCTGTATTCGAACCGGTCTCAGCTGGGATTTTCATAGGGGATGTCCATTAATTACGTGTGGTGAAATGGGGGGGAGGGGCCGCCGAAATTTGACGAAACCTCACCAAGGGGCAGTCGACGGAAATCTCACGTGAGGTTAGTCGACTTTAGGGAGGTTTTTTCGTCCAAAAGCCCACCTTAGAGGAGTTATAACCGCCCTTGGAAGCTTGACATCTAAAAAAAAAAAATCTCACGTCATTTAATATGGGGGGTCCAGAATTCCGGAAATACACCTCACGTAATTAATGAACGCCCCCTAAAATTTGGAACCCCCCCCCCCTCGGTGAGATCTGGTGGGACTCCGGCCCCTCCCAACTTCAGATGGACTCGTAATTTTGAAAACTTTTTTTTTAAAGCTCTACTGTTCTTTGAAGGGCGGAAATCTTCTCCCCTTAAATGAGATTTGGTGAGGTTTTGACGAATACCCCCCTCCTTATTTTCAGCTCAAGTAATAAATGAACGATCCCTTGTCTCTTAACCCGACCTTCACCACTGCATAATGTGAAGTACGCCAGAACACTTCTGTTATTCGGATTACACGTTGAGCCGCAGGTCTTCTATACCCGGTAGGATTACTGGGATAGGTTGGTTGGTCACGACAAGCGGCCATTGCGCGGTGAATCGAAAAACTCTGTCACTTGGCGACCCAACAATCGTTCCCGATCTCACGGCCAACGATGCCGAACGGTGATTCGATTTTTTTGTATAAGCGTATTTTTGTTTGTGAAATCACGTAGTTCATCAGACGGAAGTTGGGGATCTTTGAAGCATTTGTATCATTTTTTGCAGTCTACAACTTATTGTAACGAGCCACGGACAGACAGCGGAACGACAATAGCGTTCCGTTTCCACTTGGTTAGATGTTAGAACTAACTTGGGTTGGTTGCATTTTCCCGAAGGAGGCATACTAAGCCATTGTGTCAGAGGTACGACGGCCAGTTTCTTTCCTCTGGGACCTACAGTTTATTGTGGAATCCTGACCGCAGAACGTCCTGGCATAGCTCATACGATTAAAAAATCAAATATTAAAAATTTCTAGCCCCATCGCGATTTGAAACCGGAATCGGACCGCGTACTTTTATCAAGCGTCTTAACCAATGAGTTACCAGGATGCGAAATACTAAAATTAATAACTCCGCTATAAGTTGATTCTTGAGGTATACATGGGCAATCAACTAATGTTATTGTAACCTAGTTTGGTGAAAGAGTTATCTCGTGGACCTTGCTTCGATTAACTGTTTTCAGTTCCAACTAACCCGACCTCCAATTCGACAAACGCATTGTAATAAAGTCACTCCTAGTGCAAGTGTGCCAACCTTCAAGCATACAACAAACTTTCACAAATTCAATTTACTTGCCGTAAATTTTCTGTTTTTGCGTAAAACAATTCATTCAAAAGCATATACTGGAAGTCGTCTGCTGTATACCTTACAATACACGATTTGTCCTATTTCTAAACCTTTTCGTAACAGTCGCCAACCACTATTATTTGATTCTCTGGATATATACAGGGTGTTACAAAAAGGTACGGCCAAACTTTCAGGAAACATTCCTCACACACAAACAAAGAAAATATGTTATGTGGACATGTGTCCGGAAACGCTTACTTTCCATGTTAGAGCTCATTTTATTACTTCTCTTCAAATCACATTAAACATGGAATGGAAACACACAGCAACAGAACGTACCAGCGTGACTTCAAACACTTTGTTACAGGAAATGTTCAAAATGTCCTCCGTTAGCGAGGATACGTGCATCCACCCTCCGTCGCATGGAATCCCTGATGCGCTGATGCAGCCCTGGAGAATGGCGTATTGTATCACAGCCGTCCACAATATGAGCTCTAACATGGAAAGTAAGCGTTTCCGGACACATGTCCACATAACATATTTTCTTTGTTTGTGTGTGAGGAATGTTTCCTGAAAGTTTGGCCGTACCTTTTTGTAACACCCTGTATACATAATGGCGATTCATAAGTCTCTCCTGGATTACGGGCATTTATTCTGTAGTGGCTACGATAGATACAGTGAAAACGGTCACATCTAAAGATACAGAATCTCTCAAAGTTTCAGTTTATAATAGGTGCCTTGGATCTAATTCTCTCTCCCTTAACCTCAAACTCAGGCATTTCAATACTGTAGTTCGACCATCAGTACTGTATGCATTAAATGCTGGAACATGGTTAGAAAACGACAACTCTGAAAACTGGAACGAAAGACCTTGAGGAAAACCATGAGTCCTGTCAAAGAAGGTAAATATAGTTCAGGCGTAATAAGGACCTATATCAATAACTGGAGAGCTTTATAACAGCCAGGAGATTGAGACTAATGTTCTATGACTACAAAGTTCGGATGGACAATTATAGACTCATCTTTAAAATCTTCAACACCGTCTGTAGAGGGAAAGCGACTAAGTGGACGAGGCTAATTAGAAAACTGGAAATTGGCGCCAACGAGATTTATAACAGGGATAAGTACAGAACGTTGATCAAAGCATCAGATTCCCTCCAGACACTAGCAGCCCCGGATCTGGGGTGAAATGGACCCAGGAAAGAAAAGACAAAAAACCATAGTGCAAGGATAAAGAAATACTGGGCTAAGAAGGAAGCTCGTCAGAGTTAAGAACTACGAAGTACATATAGGCCAAAACGGAAAAGAAGAAGATTAGGACCGAGCGTGGTGGGTGAATGGTTAACGTTCTGGCCTCGCACTCGGGAGGACACGGGTTCGAATCCCCGTCCAGGCATCTAGAGTTGGGTTTTTCATGGTTTCCCCAAATTGCTTCTGGCGAATGTCGGGATGCTTCTTTAAAAAAGGCCATGGCTGAATTCCTTCCCGTTCCTTGCCCCCAGTCCTTTACTGCCTCTAATCACCTCTACGTTAACGAGGCGTAAAGCGAAAAAATAAATAAATAAAAGAGAGAGAGAAGAAGAAGATAAGGTGCCTCGGCGTATTGCGTGATTAAGTTACTAGAGTACCTTAAAAATAATTAATAAAAACATCATGGCTCCCACCTGTAATGAACTCGATGAGGTATAAATGGAGGTTGTAAAACAATTAATCTGTTCTACGTTCTGATTTCCCTGTTGGGAACAAGTAAATTCGGTGATAAAGTGATGTTACACAAAGAAATTTATTTTTATTACGTATTGCTTTCAGATGGTAGACACAGAATACCATCTCTGTCAAGCAGAGGTGAAATACAAAGAGGGAAAGTTTAAAAAATAAAAAATGCCATTTCGCCTGCAGCTAGCCTTAAAGTTGCCACTACCTACAGGGTAGTCCGAATATGCTTGTCCTCTTCGTTCAGTAAAGTGACTGCAGAGAATGACCTTGTCACACGGCTGCTGTGAAACGTTCCCACCTGTTTTAACAGCTCGCCGACATCCATTGTCCAGCGTATTTGCACTGCGATTTTGGGCAGCGTCGTAGCTCAGTGCTAGACATGTTTGATTGGTGTATATTATAGTGTCCCGTTGATTGTTTCTGCTTAATATAATGATATCTACAATCGTAGTTGTCACTCGGGAATTTTTTGAGAGATTTACTTTTTTAGAAAAATTCTTCGCTGTCCATGACTTCGATGAGGGGTCGTCAATTAATTACGTGAGGTGGGGGGGTTTGGCGAAATCTCACCAGGGGGGAAGGGGGGTCCACGGAAATTTCATGTGAGGTTTTGAAATTCTTGAGGGTTCTCAAACGACGCGGATATTGACTTTACGGGGGGGGGGGGGGGGCATAACCGCCCTCGAAAGCATGAGAGTTTAAAAATAATGGGTTTCAAAAAAATTACGAGGTAGATTTGCAGGGGGGGGGAGGCAGGTTCGACCAGATCTCACCAGAGAGGGCGGGAAGGGGTGTCCGGAATGTCGGAAAAAACACCTCACATAATTAATGGATACCCCCTGATAATCTACAAATTCTGTCTTTGTTGTTTTCGAATTTTAAACCTTTGTCTTTTCCTCGTTAGAAAACTCCTTCGGACTTGTGTGACTACGTTGTATCGCCTCGTTATTTGCACTGTTGAACGTCGTTTCTGCTCCGCTAAACAAATCCAAACCGACAGAAACAGTAAAGCCGACAGCCCGCATGACTGTTATCAGACTAGGGGACGATTTGGAAAGCTGCTTGGAACATGTTTCTGAGAATCTGTGTATAAACCAGCCGCTAGTGCCACTGGAAAGTTCTAAACGATAATTCCGTATCAACAGGTACTACCAGCATGAAAGTTCAAGGTGATTCATTTGTGAAAAAAATGCCTATTTCTTTTTCTCAGATTCGACCACCAAGGCCACGCGGACCTTTCCAGGTAGTCATTATGAGTCCTAACGGAGAGCGGGGAAGAACTGAGTTGCTGCTCGTAGTCTAACGGGCTTTGGTATATCAGGCGTTCCTAATCTATTGGAGAAAAGCCTAGTGTTGTCAACTGTATGCTGAGCGCTTAATTGGGGGATCAGTTATTAAGACGACTGAATGGAGATCGATTTTCCCGGTTCGAATCCCTGTCTCGGCGCGGATTTTCATAGGCACTTAACCCGGTCTTCACCTTTGGCACAGCTTGTTGTGTACTGTTAAGTACGCCAGAACGCTTCCGTGGTTCAGATTCCAAGTTAAACTGTAGGTCCCCAGTACCTGGCAGGTAAGGCAGCTACGACAGGGGTGGAATATGCAGCCAATAGAAACCCTGTCACCAGGTCATTACTACCACACGAAATTATTATTATCTGTATGTTAAACCTATAGCTTTGTGTGTTCAGTATGATTTTTGTGAAATGTGGAGTTCATGGGGATTGGGGTATTCTCCCGGTATTAATGCTGTATTTCAAACCACAATTGTTACCTACCACTTAAGAATTCAAAATCAAGACAAATGTGTTGAAATTTAGCAGAAATTATAGCAATAATAGTACATTAAATATAAAAATAGGATCTGATGCAATTGGAGTAGACCGAGAGTGGTGGATGAACGGTTAACGTTCTGGCCTCGCATTCGGGAGGATGCCGGTTTGAATCCCCGTCCGCGCATTCAGATTTGGATTTTCCATGGTTGCCCAAAATCACTCCAGGTGAAAGGCCATAGTCGAATTCCTTCCCGTTCCTTGTTCCAGACCCATCCCGCCTCTAATGACCTTGACGTCGACAAGGCGTAAAGCCATAAGAAAAAAATAGGAGAAGTAATTGAATTATGTAACTCAGGAGTTGTGTTGTTAAAAGCTGAATAGCACTAGCAAAAAAGAGCTTCCTTGAAAAAGGAAAAAAAAGCAAGAAATCTTTTAGTTTTAAATATTGATTCAAGACTGAGAAAGAACTTTTTAAAATTCTGTGTGGAGCACAGAACTTTATGGTAGCGATAAATACCAGAAAGAACGAAAATTGAAATATTTGATATGTGGTGTTAGGATGATGCCGAAAATTTAGCAGACTGTCCAATGTACGAAATGAACGTGTTTTGGAGATGATGGGCAAGGAGAGAAGTTAGTGAAAGAGCCTCAGAGAAATAAGAGACAGTATGGTGGGTCACATTTTAAGACATGCATGGTTGGTTAATTCGTTAGTGGATGTTGCAGTCGAAGGTAAGAACTGCACAGGAAGGCAAAGATTAGAATGTGCGAAGCAGGTAATTGAAGAAGCAGATTGTAACGAGTAGGATTGCATGAAACCAGTCTTGCCTTATAATGTCGTCTGTTGATATAGTGTCTCATAGACTTGAGCCATAGCGTCACTGGGTGGTGTTGAGTAACATAGGTGGCTTCCATGCGTGCTCAGCTCTTCCCGGACCTTGTACTTGGTAGGAAGTAATTTCAAATTCCCTTGTCGCAATCGAGATTTCGATTTATAATGATTTCCTGAAATCACTCCATGCGAGTACCACCATGGCAGATTCCCTTCCACCGAACGTGGTTGGTAACTCTTTGGCCTCGCGTTCGGGTGGGTGTCGGTTCGAAACCGTGTTGGGCCAACCGAGCGTGGTGGTCTAATGGTTAGTGTTCAGGCCTCGCATTCGGAAGGACGCCGGTTCGAATCCCCGTCCGGGCATCCAGATTTGGGTTTTCCATGGTTTCCCAAATCACTCCAGGCAAATGCCGGGATGCTTCCTTCAAAAGGCCACGGCCGAATTCCTTCCCATTCCTTGCCCCCCATCCTTTCCCGTCTCTAAAGACCTCGCTGTTAAGAGACGTTAAGCAGTTAAAAAATGTTCGGCCATCCAGTTTTCACTTTTTCATGGTTTTTCCAAATCAGGCCAATGTCGGTTCTTTCAAAGGCCATGATCAAATGCCTTCCTTTTCCTTGCCTCTGTAATGACCACGACATCGACGGAGCGTAAATCCATGAAGAAAGTACACATTTTCTTTTCATTCGCTCCTTTTATTAACATTCTAACCTGTATTGCATCTCTCAAAATTTTGGCGTCCGTTCTTTCAATTTATTCCAGCAAAATATGTTCATTTGTTAGGCCATCAGGTCACTTGATTTTCGCACGGATACAGACAGCTATATCCATTTTCAAAGTATTATTTTACTTTTCGAGGAATATTTTAACTCCTTCAGTTCGCTATAGTTTAAAATCGTGATTTGTAGCCAGGTTTCCAGTCTCTGCTTGGTACAGGCTCCTTTATGAGGGACCCTATGTTTTAAACATTTGTTTCGTCCATTTGGTTGAGGACATCAGTGGAGTTTACGGCGATACTCGGGCGTTTCGTTCGTGAGGCCGCCGATTTGGGCATTGCTCCGGTCATGCAGATTTCGCTTTTCCGTAGTTTTCCCTAAACTTTTGCTGCGAATAGCGCTTATTTCTAACGGACATTGCCAAATTTTTTCCCGTTTTTTACCAATTACTTGCCCTACCTGTAATCACCTCGACATCTATGTAGTCGGAATTAAAAATAAATTAGAAAAATTGGTGGACATCAGTTAGCCGGATTAGTTATTCGTCAATAACGTTGAATTGTTCATTTATTCATTGTTTTTTGCTTTATGGATTGTCGACAGCAGATAAATTTAAGATGCGTTAGGATCGTTGTCAACGAACCCAGTCTGAGACCCTTTGAAGAGATCGTTGGTGTGTTATCTTGGTTGTCCGGGTTAAACCACTATACCAGAGGACAGTCCTCTGAAGAAGCCCACAAAATGATTGCCGAAACGTTAGGTTTCGATAAATTAACGCGTTTTAACTCGGACAACCAAGATAACATCGGCAACGACCGCGAAAGTCTACGCACCCAGATCATTGGTTTGTTCGCATGGAGTGAATATATGGAAATTGTCGACTGTCGTAATTTGGATGGTCGAATTGTGGGTCTACCCCGCTCCTTTCCGATTGCTAGAGCTTGTACTACCCCTCCTTTCCTGATTTCTGTACACAATTGCATTGCAAGTGTTGAATGGCGTTATGTCGTTTGTTGGCAGTGGTGTAGTGGTGTCGCGAATTTTGTCCCCGACTGTACCTTAAGGGCGTGGTGGAGGCAGGAGCTGTCGGACTGACAGACGCCAGACCCAGGGGCACTAAACTCTGTCCAGTCCCTTCAACACACAACTCACAAACTGACCGGACGGAAAAAATCAAAGAGAAGAAAGTAAAAGCCTCCTTGAAATTCAAGCCCATCTGTACTAAAGCACAAGTTGGGAGAAACGAGAATCGTTGTCCTTTTTGAAGCTTAAAATCAAACTGGAGTTTTCAGGTGCCCCAAACGCGAGACAGGAGGCTTACACTAGTCTCACCCGAAATATGAGGGGGCATCCATAAATTACGTGAGGTGTTTTCCCGGATATCCGTACCCTCCCCCCCGCCCCTCCTCCCTCTGGTGAGATTTCGTGAGATCTGGCCGGGCACACCCCACATCCCCCTCTGGTGAGATCTGGTCCCCCTAGAAATCGCCATCGCAATCTTTTTTTTTGTTTCACCCTTCCAAAATCCGGTTACACCCTCCTCACTTTTCGACGAAATACCCCCCTAAAATCGACTTTCACGCAATTTTTAGACTTTTTTTTTTAGCTTTACAGTCCAACAATTTTGTTTCGAAAACATCACGTGAGATTTCCGTAGACCCCCCCCCCCCATTTCAACTCACGTAATTTATGAAGCGCCCCCTAACTCCAACTAAATTGCGAATTTATTCAGAACTATCACTTGCCCATAACGTGGCCCTTGTAATTATTATTCTGGAGACGGAAAAGACCTAAATCTTATGCAAGTAGTTTCCTTTCTTCTAGCTACTTTCTTAATGCGGGCGTTTTCAGGAATTTTGTAGGGGTTATGTCTGAGGGTTTTAATGATACGTATTACTGTTTGTGAAAATTGAAACACTAGACAGGAATAGTCTGAATCACTCCTATATCGGAGCATGTGTAGAACAGTGGAACCGTGTTAAGTGATTAATAGAGATGGCGTGCACGTAGTCCCAACAGCGCTTTTTTTTTTCAGACAGGTCAGTGTTACGCCACTCTCATTGTTGCAGAGCCTTCAAACGAAGTGGAAACGTGCAAGAAAGTGCAGGTATGCCACGTAGACGTCTGCATGTGAGTGAGGCAGAATGATTGGTCTCCGGGAAACGGGTTTGTCTTACCGTCACAAAGCGGCTTGTACAGGGCACGCTGCTACGATATGAAAGTTTAACAGAGGAAAGTGAAAGGAATGATTGAAATAAAAGTGAAAAAGGAAACCAAATGGAAACTTTTTACAAGTATTAGAAGCCTGATTTGGAGCAAGAATGATTCAGAGAGAAGTATGCGCGTCTATTCTTTCTTATACTGTCGATACCTGGCCAGTGAAGAAACGGGACGCTATCAAGTTAAAAGACATTCCTCAGTAATAAAATGGGAGTAATAAGAATAAAAGGATAAGGAATGAGGTCAGGAAAAATGCATGCAGGAGATAGATGAGTCAAACGCGTATGGTATGGACATATTACGAGAATAAAGGAGCTTAAAATACCAAGAAGAGACTTGGAATGGAGATGTAAGATAGACTTCTTGAAGGAACACTTTTTTTTTAAACTGCTTAACGTCTCTCAACAGCGAGGTCTTTAGAGACGGGAAAGGATGGGGGGCATGGAATGGGGAGGAATTCGGTCATGGTCTCTTGAAGGAAGCATCCCGGCATTTGCCTGGAGTGATTTGGGAAACCATGGAAAACTCATATCTGGATGCCCGGACGGGGATTCGAACCGCCGTCCTCCCGAATGCGAGGCCAGAACGCTAACCGTTACACCACCACGCTCGGTGGGACGAAGATACAAAGAAAGAAAGGTAAAAGGAATGGAAGAGGATCTGCAGAAAAGAGGAAAGACGAACTGTGGATCGTAAAATCACATGAAGAAATATATTTAATAGAAATATAAAAGTTCAATTTAGATGGGTTCGAACTCGTGACCATCGGACTATCAAACCCGTCTTGCTACCACCAGACTACAGACCACGTTGCAAGAGGCTGAACGTTGTTCTAATATAAGCCTAGCCCGAGAATCATGTTTCCCGCTGTTTCTCAAAACAATTACCATCCGGCCCCTGTATGCAATCATGAAAAATTACTCATTTTTTTAATCATCTTTCGAGTAGTCTGAATTAGATACCCCCCTCCCCCCCCCCCGTACACTGAGAAGTATTGACGTAAATCCCTATCTGTCGCGATTAATTTTGGATGATTCTCAACAACTATGATGAAGCTGACTGTGGTCGATTGGCGGGAAGTAAGAAATGTATAAGATAAAAGACAGAAATAATCGCTAAATCAAAATTATAAGTGAAAAACAACAGTTAAGAATCGGAAAATACTGAATTTTCGAATAAAAATCCAGTGAGCGATGATGAAATTATGAAATTAGAAGGCTTGTAGGAGGTGTGATTACAGAAGGAGTGAGAGGTAGAAATTTTTGCGGGTAACGAGAAACTCTGTGAATACAGTCGAAGGTGTTAGCAATATGAAACACACCAGAGATGGCATTTAATTACCGCCTCAAGAAGATGGAAAGTCGAACGGAAATGACGTGGTTAAACACATTAAGTTGCTGATGTTAAAGAAATGTTAATTTCATTCGATAATATCGACTGTAGTAATGCGATACATTCAGAAAGTCATCGCTCGAGCTTGGCCTTCGGGAGAACGCGGTTTCGAATCCCCGTTCGGTCATCCAGATTTCGGTTTTGCATGGTCTCCCCAAATCACTCCAGTCGAATGCCGGGATAGCTCCTTAAAATCTCCGGGCATCCAGATTTGGTGTTTTCCCATGGTTTCCCCAAATCACTCCAGGCGAATGCCAGGATGCTTCCTTCAAAATGGTCATTGCCGAATTCCTTCCCGTTCCTTGTCCCCAGTCCCATCCCGCCTCTAACGACCTCGACGTCAACGAGGCCTAAAACCCAAGCAAAAAAAAAAAACCCTTATAAAACAATATATGAACAAATTCCTTCTCATTACTTGTCCCCCATTTTCTTTTGCCTCTAATGACCTCGACGTCGACAAGCTGTAAAGCCAATTAAAAAAAAAAAAAAAAAAAAAAAACACTTTTTCTCTCGTTAGCTTCTTGATTCCAAGAATGTACCTATTCTGGTATTTGTATTCTATTCAGCCATTCATATGGCTACTTACTGCATTGTGTAGTATTTCTTCTTATCAAAGGGACAGCGTTTAAAACTGAAAACTCTCGCGATTCTAACATATTTTTTACTTATAATTGTCAACAAAAAGAAATCCTTTTAGCTAGCGGTTACCCCTGACAGTATATTGTGTTATGGCTTCGTCATATGTTTTATCTCTTCGTGTAGTTTCGAGGAAGAGACCTGCCCTTCTCGAACCATTGATGCAACGTAATATTTTTATTGTAAACATTCTTTCTAGCAGAGATTAAAAATTACTCGTGTCTCACTTATTTAGCCATCGGTTCCAAAATATTTTACATCTTGTCCAACTTACATTATAGAATGTTGTAAGTTCACATGTGCCTTTACCTCTTTTTTTGTCGTACTGCCATTCTTCTCCATATTAATCGTTATTCAAGAAGTACTTGAACGAAGATTTTACCTAACCCTTCTGCAGATCATTCTGGTTAATAAGTTTGAAGCATTTTTTGTCTAACTGATTTTCCACACTATCCAACTTTGTACTTTCTTCGTAAAAGTTAAGGAAATGCCTTTTTGAAAAGGGGAAAAAATCTTCAATGTCTCCTGTTTTGTAATCTTATCAGATTCTATAATATATTTTTATTCTAGGAGAATCTCTTGTACTGGTTTTATTTTTAGTTTAAATAGTTCAAATCCATGTCAATTACTGTCCTTGAAATTGAGTCATTGATACCGAAATCTCTCCCTTTTTTCGACTATCAAGCTGTTCCCTCACAAGTTTTTTCTGTGTTCTTCGCAATCATAAGCACATTTGATGGAAACAGTGTATCGCACTTGAATGTGAGGTTGACATTTATTTGAATGAACCAAAATTATCGGCATCACAAACCCTATTTTTCTTAGGCCTTTTATATGGTGTATACAGGGTGTTACAAAAAGGTACGGCCAAACTTTCAGGAAACATTCCTCACACACAAACAAAGAAAATATGTTATGTGGACATGTGTCCGGAAACGCTTACTTTCCATATTAGAGCTCATATTGTGGACGGCTGTGATACAATACGCCATTCTCCAGGGCTGCATCAGCGCATCAGGGATTCCATGCGACGGAGGGTGGATGCATGTATCCTCGCTAACGGAGGACATTTTGAACATTTCCTGTAACAAAGTGTTTGAAGTCACGCTGGTACGTTCTGTTGCTGTGTGTTTCCATTCCATGTTTAATGTGATTTGAAGAGAAGTAATAAAATGAGCTCTAACATGGAAAGTAAGCGTTTCCGGACACATGTCCACATAACATATTTTCTTTGTTTGTGTGTGAGGAATGTTTCCTGAATGTTTGGCCGTACCTTTTGGTAACACCCTGTATATGGCACGCTAGTGGAAAGTTGATCCGGAAAAGAAAGTATCATCAATATGTAAAGACGGAAATTTTCTTGTTGTGCTTAAATCCTGGTAGATAGAACTTTAGTTTTGTATTATAGTTTCTGGAGATGTTATACTTGGTGTATAATGTTTGGCTCTGGTGGCTGAGTAGTGCTGCCTGTGAGGAAGGTGGTCTGGATTTCGTCGGCGGAGACCCACTCAGTGAGCGACAGGTGGAGAGGGGAAAGGGGGGGGGGGAGGGGGAGGCAACGGCGGTAGTCTACTCGTGTTGCGACTTCGACTACCAATAGTGGAAGAAATTATCCGCCATTACTTTTTCCAGGAGGCTACGAGTGATGATGGCGTACTGTTCCTAATCACCAAATACCTGCGATAAATCCGAAACCTCTGCACAGCTGGTGGTTAAGCCTTTTACCTTGCTGTATTTCGACAATAGTGCGGTTTAGGCGGAAGCGCCGGTTTTGATTCGGCATATGTTATAAATATATAATTGTGTAAATACTGATTTCAGGCCTAAGGTACTCGGAGAATTTTCTTTTATAGTTAAGGGCATTATGGATTGGAATAAATTACCAAAGGAAATGTTGATTAATTTTGTAGAAACGTTGAAAGAATTTAAAATTTGTAAACGGACGGAGATGTTGCATTCAAAGGAGTTAAGATAAAAAATAATCAAAATAATTAAATGAGGAAATAGGTGTGTAATTTCCACCGGATCATGTGCACCATATATATTTTAATTTTATTTGTTTATTAATTTTCAAATAGCCTATGGCTAATATAAATACTTCAGACCTCACCACCCCGTACTTTTAAAGACAATTTTTTTAGCTCTACTGCTCTTTGAAGGGCGGAATTCTGAAATAAAAGTTGACGTGAGATTTCTATCGATCCACTCCCCCTCCCTCTATGGTGAGATTTTGGCGGACGCCCCCCCTTTTTTTGACCCCACGTAATTAATGGATGCCCCATAAGAAATCCTATTACACACTTTGGGGGCATCCACAAATTACGTGAGGTGTTTTTCCTGATTTCTGGACCCCCCCCTCCCCCCTGGTGAGATTTCGTGAGATCTGGCCGTACCCCCCTCCCCTCTGGTGAGATCTGGTCCGTGAGAACCCCCCTAGAAATCGCTCTGGAAACTTTTTTTTTTAGGTCACACCCTAACTTTTTTGACGAAATACCCTCCTAAAATCGACTTTGCCGCAAATTTGAGACTTTTTTTTTTTTGCTCTACTGTCCCCAAATTCTCAAAATCTCACGTGAGATTTCCGTAGACCCCCCTCCCCCTTGGTGAGATCTGGTGAGATTTCGCCGGACCCCCCCCCTCCCCTATTTCACCTCACGTAATTTATGGATGCCCCCTTTGGAGTATTGCCTGATTCGGCTACTAGCGTGCAGCCAAAATAACATGGCGTTAAACTGCTGAACAGAAATCTTTATGCGTTTGAGAATTCGCTAAATATAAAATCACGTATGCAGTCGCTGTTATGGACAGTGAGATGTTGGAACATGTGTGACAGGGACTTCAATACAGTGGTGTCACCAAAGATACACGTACCTTGAAGATACAGAGCAGACACTTTGAAGAGTCTGTGTCCACAGGTGACAGTTTTCCCTGTATCCATCACAGATAATGCATAATAAAAGAGCAAAATCCAGGACAGACTTATATCTATAATTGAAAGGTACCTGTGGAGATGAAGAGATTAGTTGAGGATTTGGATACATGAAACCAATAGAGTAACTGATATCAGTAAGTAAAAAAACAGCTATTTGCGACGTCTGTCTACTAGCGTACACGTTTTTAATCTCATAACTGACGAAGGACTCATTGTGTTGCCGCTCTACATTAGTTTATAGATATGTGTATCGATCTATAGCTTGCTGAAGACCAATCTCCACGCACACGCAACGATCAGATATACAGGGTGTTTCAAAAAGAATATACGTATTTCGAATGCATATATCTATTAAACTGTAAGACATACGAATATGAAACTTTACACACATATTTACGAACCTCTTAAGTTCAGATTACAGATGTTCAATATGTCCTCCATCAGCCACACGAACAATATCACATCTATACTCAAATTCCTCCCATACTCGGGCAAGCATGTCCTTCGTCACTGATGTTACGGCAGTACGGATTCAGTTCCTCAAGTCCTCAAGGTTCTGTGGGAGTCGTGGTACATAAACGTTGTCTTTAATGAAACCCCGCAGGAAGAAGTCACAGGGTGTCAAATCCGGTGATCGTGGAGCCCAGCTGATGCATGCTAAGTCGCCAGCTCCTTGACGACTAATCCAACGGTTCGGTAGAGTTTCATTCAGATATTCACGCACTTGGCGACTCCAGTGCGGGGGTGCCAAGTCTTGTTGAAAAATGAAGTTGTCTTCGTGCAGCCTCGGAAACAAGCAGTTTTGTAACATAGCGAGATACTGCTGACCGTTAACCGTTTTTCCATCAAAGAAGAATGGGCCGTAAACAGATGATCGGGATATCGCACAAAACACATTGACTTTAGGCAAATCTCGTACATGTTCAATGACTGCATGTGGGATCTGTAGACCCCAAATTCGAACATTGTGTTTGTTTGTTTACCTGACCTCTAACATGGAAAGTCGCTTCATCACTGAAAACGATGCGTTGTGCGAAAGTGTTATCATTGTCAATAGCATCATTAATCTCGTTACAAAATGCCACACGTTTCCGTTTGTCATCAGGACGCAGAGCTTGTAACAACTGTAACTTGTACGGCTTCATAACCAACCGACGTCTCAAAACACGCCAAATTGTTGTTGTAGGTAGTTGTCACTCCCGACTGGCACGACGAGTTGATTTTGAAGGACTACGTTGGAAAGCAGTTTGAATTCGTGCAACATGTGCCTCAAAAACACGAGGGAGGCCAGGACTCTTTCCTTTACATACACATCCGGTATCTATAAACTGTCGATACCATCTACGAATGTTCCACCCATTCGGAGGATGCATTTGGTACCTCAACCTGAAACGTCTTTGCACTGTAATCACGGAATTGCACTTCGCAAACTCGATAACACAAAATGATTTCTGCTGTGGAGTAGCCATTTTAAACATATGACGGTTACTAAGAATAACACAAGACAACTGACATCTAGCGGCTATTAAATAAACTAGACTATGTATTCGTTTCTCCAGTAGCCGAGGCGGGGCGCAGCGATCGATAGTTTGGACAAAAGAATACTTTGTAATACGTATATTCTTTTTGAAACACCCTGTACTGTAGACATTCCGCTCGCAGTATATTTACGTAAACGTTTGAAGTTTTAGCCAAATTAAATTTTCGTATGTCACTACCTTTGATTGAACAGTTGTGGTGGTGACTGGAAAAGGTGTGTGTGTGTGCAACAGATGTGGTTAATCACAGTATTTCTCGGGCTTGGCATTACTGAGGACGAGGGTTCGAATCCCCGTACGAACATCCAGATTTCGGATTTCCATGGTTTCCCCAGATTACTCCAGTCGAATGCCAGGATGTTTCCTTCAAACTATCATGGCCAAATTCCTTCCCGTTCCTTGCCCAATCCTGTCCCGCCTCTAATCACCTCGACGTCGACAAGCCGCAAACTAGAATTAAAAAGAAAAACGGATCCGAAAATTTCGGTATGTGCTGAAATCATTAAACGTGATATATGCGATCATCATTACCATTAGATTTGTGCTTTTCTTGATTGAAAAGTTTGTAGCTGATGTGAGAACGAAGGCTTTCACGACGTATCGATGAAATATAGTCTTCGCGGGTTTTCCGCCGTATGTTGTTGAAGAGAGACAACAACGAGCTTTCGGCGGCTGGCTCTGCCGCCATCTTCAGGTTAGATGTGTTCTGCAAGGAGTACCGGCGCTACACTGGAGTGTAGCGCCGGTACTCCTTGCCGGTACTTCCTGCAGCACACATCTAACCTGAAGATGGCGGCAGAGCCAGCCGCCGAAAGCTCGTTGTTGTCTCTCTTCAACAACATGCGGCGGAAAACCCGCGAAGACTATATATATATAAGTTTGTAGCTCTGAGATGTATACATGATTTCCTTTCTTCAGTTTGAAATTTGACCTTCTTTCTTCTAAAGCTTTACTTTCAGAACACTGACGCTTGTAAACAGTTCTCAGGCTAAATTGGCAGGTTAGCTAACACTACAGCAAGCAGCAGTTTCGCGGTTTTTCTAATGTGGTTACTAATAGCCGCGGCATTTCAAGCTAATTACCTTATGACATCCTTTGGGTTAGTACAGAGGCAACGTTTCATCTAATAATCACGCTGAGAAAGCACACTAATTAGCATTTATGTAAGATGACTAGCAATTTGACTACGTTTTTTTTACCGTACTTGGTGGGTTGCATTCGGTAGAACGCGGGTTCAAATCCCCGTCCGGCCATACTGATTTTGGTTTTTCGTAATTCCCCCGAAATCATTCCAGGTGAATGCCGGGATGGTTCCCCCAAAGTCCATTGCCTAATTTATTACCATTCCTAGCCCTTAAATCGTCTCTAATGATCTCGACGTCGATGAATCATCAAAGAACTAAGAAAAATTAAGATTATGAATTAACAACCCGACTGAAAACTGACTAACCGAGCTGCTTCATAGTATCCGGGAGACAGTGAATAGAATTGAATTGCGGTGGAATGAATGCTGCGGCGGCAATTTCCATAGTCATCCAATTACACTTTTCTTAGTACTTTTTATTATTATTATTATCTCGTATACTTTTAGTGTTAAATTCCTCCCCCGAACACTTTTGCGATTTCCGAATTTTAATTTTAAATTCCTTCGGCGTTAAATTATTCACCACCTCCCTTTGTAACTTATTCCAATCCCTGACACCTTTACCCACAGAAGAAAATTTTCCACTCCCTCATGCATAAAATCGAGTGCCAGCTTGTGTCCAAGTTCATCTTTTTCCCTTCCATGCACTACTACTAATTTTTCGAACATCTTTTCTAGCCCAATCACCACTCCCAGTACACTCCTTTTGTCTTCCAATGACTCCCAATCCATCTCCATTATAATATCTATTACTGAGTGGGCCCTGCGGTAATTTCCACAAACAAATCTAGGACCTCTTCTTTAAACCGCCTAAAACTGCTGTAGTGGGAACCTAAAATATGGCCCACAATCTACACCACCATATTCAAACAATAATGCTCTGATCAGATTTTGAGAACCTAATTCCTTAACTTTTCTGGTACATCCTCTCGTCATTCTCTGCAGTAAATGAAGGATTTTGTAACCTTTTCCTGCCACATGCCCAGTTTGTCCTGCCCACTTGAGTTTATCATCAAACGATATACCAAGATATTTTTTTTTGCTGTCGTCAGTCTTTAGACTGGTTTGATGCAATCCTCCACCCCTTCCTATCCTGTGCTAACCTCTTCATTTCTACATACCCCTTACAACCCACGTCCTCAATTATCTGCTTCATATATTCTAATCTCTGTCTTCCTCTACAGTTCTTACCTTCCACTGTTCCCTCCACTAACAAATTAACCAATCTAGCATGTCTCAAAATATGACCTACCAGCCTGTCTCTTCTTCCTGTAAGCTTCTTCCATAAACTTCTTTTCTCACCCATCATTTCCAAAACTCGTTCATTTCTTACTTTGTCTGTCCACCTAATTTTCTGTAGCACCACATTTCAAATGCTTCAAGTTTCTTTCTTTCCAGTGTTCCTAAAGTCCATGTTTCACTACCGTAAAGTGCTGTGCTCCACACATAGAGTTTTAAAAAGTTCTTTCTAATTCCTAGATCAATATTTGAAACTAAAAGATTTCTCTTTTTCATGAAGGCTCTTTTTGCTAGTGCTATTCTGCTTTTAACATCATTCCTGCTTCGGCCATCGGTTGTAATTTTACTTCCCAAGTAACAGAACTCACCCACTTCTCCTATTGCATTTCGGTCCTATTTTTATATTTAATCTGCTAGTATTAGTATCATTTCTGCTACATTTCATCACTTTTGTCTTACTTTGATATATATTCAGTCCAAAATCTTCCTTCAGTATTTTGTTCATGCCATTCAATAACTTCTCAATATCCTCAGCCCTCTCTGCTAACAAGACAATGTCATCAGCAAATCGTAGCATACTGATTTATTCTCCCTGAAAACTTATGCCACATGGAAATTTTTCTTTGACTTTCTTCATTGCTTCTTCTACATACAAGTTGAATATTAACGGGGATAGACTACAACCTTGTCTCACACCCTTTTTAACTGATGCATGTCTCTCGTGATTCTCTACTTTTATTACAGCCACTTGATTCTTATATAGTTTATAGAGATATTTACACCTCAACCAAAAATTCTGTCCCCACACTATAATAATAATCAACCTTTAAATTTTTTTTGTGTGTTCCTAATAATTTGACTGTTCTTGGTATTTATCTTAATTCTATGTTGACCTGCCCAGTTAGGTATATATTCTGTCCAGGTCACCCTGCAGCTGTTCAGTCTATTCTCGTGTTGATCCTATTGTACAGGGTGTTACAAAAAGGTACGGCCAAACTTTCAGGAAACATTCCTCACACACAAACAAAGAAAATATGTTATGTGGACATGTGTCCGGAAACGCTTACTTTCCATGTTAGAGCTCATTTTATTACTGTTTTTTGTAACTGCTTTACGTTTCTTTTTAACATCGAGGTCTTTAGAGACGGGAAAGAATGGGGGGCAAGGATGGGGGGCAAGGAATGGGAAGGAATTCGGCCATGGCCTTTTGAAGGAAGCATCGCGGCATTTGCCTGGAGTGATTTGGGGAAACCATGGGAAACCCATATCTGGATGCCCGGACGGGGATTCGAACCGCCGTCCTCCCGAATGCGAGGCGAGAACGCTAACCGTTACACCGCCCCGCTCGGTTTTATTACTTCTCTTCAAATCACATTAAACATTGAATGGAAACACACAGCAACAGATCGTACCAGCGTGACTTCAAACACTTTGTTACAGGAAATGTTCAAAATGTCCTCCGTTAGCGAGGATGCATGCATCCACCCTCCGTCGCATGGAATCCCTGATGCGCTGATGCAGCCCTGGATAATGGCGTATTGTATCACAGCCGTCCACAATACGAGCACGAAGAGTCTCTACATTTGGTACCGGGGTTGCGTAGACAAGGGCTTTCAAATGCCCCCATAAATGGAAGTCAAGAGGGTTGAGGTCAGGAGAGCGTGGGGGCCATGGAATTGGTCCGTACAGTACAGTACATACTAACGAAACTAAAATGAGCTCTAACATGGAAAGTAAGCGATACCGGACACATGTCCACATAACATATTTTCTTTGTTTGTGTGTGAGGAATGTTTCCTGAAAGTTTGGCCGTACCTTTTTGTAACACCCTGTATACCGTTATACCATCTGCAAACAACCAAATTTCTGAGTGGTGAATTGTATTTGGTAATTAGTGTAGCTATCTTTAATACCAAGGTTCCGAATCTTACCAGTATTTCTTGTAATACATCTGAATGGTAACATGATTTCCCGTTCGTTCACTGGTAACTTTGGTGACGCAATCTGCATTGGAAACAACCAACCGCAGTTCAGAACGTCTAGAATATTTATTAGCCGCTCCTGGATTCTAGGCCGGCTACCCAGTGGGTGCCTGACGGTAAAGCAGCGACACTTGTGGAGTCCTGAGCTCCGAGGACACAGGAAGGAGGATTCGAGTCACGTCAAGGACAATCTTCCCGCCGCATACTGGATGGGGCACAGCAGTGCGTTCAAGCCGGCACTCAAAACAACTATCATTGCTCCTCTCACAGACGGAAAACAAAGTGTAAGACAAGTGTCGTTCTGATAACGGATCTGTTTCGGAAGTTAAGGGGACATCCATAAATTACGCGAGCTCAAAATAGGGGGGACGGGTCTAGCAAAATCTCACCAAACCTAATTTGGGGGCGACCATTAATATTACGTGACTTGATTTGCCGGAATTCCGTAGCCCCCTCTCTTGTGAGATCTGGTCGGACCCCCCCCCCCCTAAGGAGACGTGAGATTTTGACTGGACCCTCTCTCCCCCCACCCCCCTGCTGATCGACCTCGTAATTTTTTGAGACCTACATGCTCCCGAGGGCATTTACACCCTCCACAAAGGCGTCATCCGCGTCGTTTGTAGACCTTATAACCCTCCACCCCCCCCCCCTTTCCCTAAGGTCAATATTCCCGTCGTTTCTGGACCTTTTTTTTATATGGCTGTACTGTCCTTCAAGAATTTCAAAACCCCACGTGAGATATCTGTTGACCCTTCGTGAGAATTCGCCGGACTCCTCCCCCCCCCCTCCCCCATTTCACCTCACGTAATTATTGGACGCCTCCTTTCAAGGATGGGAGGGGCTGGGGGTCAATTAAAATCTGACGCCAACTTTTTATATTATTTTCTCTTATTTCACAGGGGGGAAAATGTAGTATATAAAAGACATTAGTATTAATGCTTAGGTATTTGATGGCATGAGGAAAAATAAAGAACATATCAAATAAATTTAATTATCTAAAACTTAAAAGAGGGGGGGAGTCCCACCACATGTCACCAAGGCGGAGGGGGTCCAAATTTAAGAAACTACACCTCACGTCCACTATTACCGACCGTGGTGGGTGAGCGGTTAACGCTCTGCCCTCGCATTCGGGAGGACGGCGGTTCGAATCCCCCTCCGGGCATTCAGATTTGGGTTTTTCATAGTTTCCCCAAATCACTCCAGGTGAATGCCGGGACGGTTCCTTCAAAAAGCCATTGCTGAATTCCTTCCCGTTCCTTGTTCCCAGTACCATACCGCCTCTAATAACCTCGACTTCGACGAGGCGTAAAGCCATAATTAAAAAAAAAGACGTCCACTAATTCGGCTTGAGCACACATTCTTTGCTGTTAGTGGTTTGATTTAAGTTTTCCGTGTATTTTAACTTTCTAAGTACCATAAGGTAAGTAACCATAGTTACATACCCAAAAACAGTAACAACAGAATAGTAAGAGTGTGGTGTTTATCTATGATAAAATTTGATCTCTGCTGGATATCTTTTGAGATTAAGAAAGGTGTTTATCGTTGATGCAGTGTGATCTATGATGCCTATCTTTTCTTAATACAAACGGATTATAATGACAGTGATAGGACTAAAGAAAACTGCTACCTTCGCCCCAGTGTATTACCGTAATTTTCTGTTCGCTAACAAGCCGATGTTTCTGGTTTCGTTTTCAGCTCTCCCCAACAAATAATTCATTTTGGCTCTCTAGCCTCTACGCAACAGCTAGCGTCCTGTTGCTAATAAACCTAAGAGAGTATTGTGTTTGTTCTCGGACTTTGATTCCACAGTTGCAACCATCTAGAATCATATTACTGATTTAAAACTGCCGTTTCTTCTTAACTGTGACGAGTCAGCATGAAGATAAAACCGTAATCACATGTAGAACAAACGTCATGTGTGGAACGCCCCTGTTGACGCGTAGTGGAACTCTGTATCTCTCGCTCATATGCTGTGCGGGATATGTTACACAGATAAGACACGGTGGGTGACACCCAGAGGGGCAGTTTGAAACTTCGTCTATTTATTTTATACCTAGTAGACTCAGACTTGCGTGACTCGAATACCTCTTAGACGTATCGGAGAAATATACCTCAGTAAAAAGTACAGATAGCCGATAAGCAGCATGCTAAAAAATCTGTGTTTCAGAATTTTTCGACCAGATGTAAATATTACGCTACTGTGAGCCTAGGTGAAGTTTGGGTCTAGTATTCATGAGGGCACGGGTTGAAATACCGCTTCAGACATTTAAATTTGGGTATACTCGTTTCCTGCAGTCTTTTCAGGTCTTGGACGACTTCTGCCACTAAGAAAGTTCTTTGTGTGTAGCCCAGTGTACTCCGTTCCCTAACTCCGTCCTCCTGCATGGTCGGGTAGACTGCTGTTGGCTGGGTAAAATAATGACGTCACGCGCACCTCGTTGGTCGACCCGACCGTGGTGGGTGAGCGGTAACGCTCTGGACTCTCATACCGGAGGATGCGGATGGAATCCGCGTCCGGCCGTCCAGATTTCGGTTTCCCATGGTTTCCCCAAATCACACCATGGGAATTCCATGAAGGTTACTTCAAAAGCCCATGGCCGGATTTCTTACCATTCCTTACCCCCAGTCCTTTCCAACATGTAATAACCTCGACGTCGACCTGGCGTATAGCCACAAGAAAAAAATTTCGTTGGCAAACTAACAGCGGCCAAATTCAAGGTCATGACCAATATTTAGTAGCTAAGCAAGTGCTACGAATACTGAAAGAAGATCCTCTATGTGATCCTAAGGGTTCGCCCTGCAAGTGTTAAAGTTTTTGTTGAGTACAAAGCGAATTGAAATATTAATATAAGTAGTATCAATTACCCGCGATTTCGTACGCATTAACTTAAAATATTATTGCTAGAATTGTATATAGAAAGCTGTAAGTTACACAAAAGATGTCCCAATGAGCAATTAGTTGGCAACACGTTTAAAAATAGTAAAAACTATGTGGCTAGGGGGTTATCAGTGGGAGACTGGCTACCACAGTTTCTTCAGCAGATTTTTGTTTTTGGTTTAAAATTATGTCACATCTTATATCAATACCGTTTTGTACACAACATTTTGGTTTGCTGTCCTATGCTGAGATGTATAGTCTTTGGGGGTTGGAAACCCTCGAGCTAGCTACAAATAATTGCCTATGGGTAATACGCGTCTTTCCTAATTGTACCCCTGCTAATTTGTCTGTCCGTGGGCTTTATCGATAGTCACCACATGCAGCACATTTCAGATTTGTAGCGAATAATAAGTTTGTCTCTACATGAAATTTATGAACAGATAATGCACTAACTGCGAGAGAAATAAAGCTTATTTATTTACTAGCGGAGTTCCCGGCGTTGCCCGGTATAATTGGCGTAGATTTTCCCGTACCCTATTTTTATTCCCACAATGAGAGACATTTGTACAAAGTTTCATAAAATTGGAGTCAATTTTTTTCGGAATTAAAGCAAACGAAGAATCACCCGCCCCTACCAAGAAACGGGTGGGTTGAAGTTTATTTGCACGTACACTATTTTCATTCGTCCGAAAAGATTCATGTACTTGTATATCAAGCTTCGTTAATTTGGTTAAGAAATTGCACTACTACATTACTGAACAACGCTAGATTATGTTAGAAACTCACATTTGATTAAATTGCGAAGTGAATGGATATACTTTTTGCTCGAAATGTCAGATACTTTAACCCCGCAGCAGCCTTTTATACAAATATCAAAAGTGAATCCGGAATAATAATATCGTTAACAGAAGACTAATGCTGAAGGCCAGAGACATTGTCCAAAGATCGTGCTTAAAGAAAATCTCTGTTGTTTTTGCAGGTAACTATGCCGTTTAAAAATTGAATATCCCGAATTAAAAGAAAGAATACTTCTGGTTTTGTTTAGTGTACAAAATAATTATTATTGTAAGGTTATATTATTGCTTTCATTAAAGGTTATAGTCAGTGACGTTGTTGTTGTGTGTTGAGTGCGTAGTATGCAACATCTAATCCTTCCATTTTTGGGATATATCGTCATACGTTCAGAATTTCATTTAATGCTCCTGCGTTATTTAACATTGAAACATAAGACATGCCAAACAACTGAATTGAAATTCAAGCTTTAAAACGGTGAAAATCACATCGAAATCTGCTCCGTAGTTTCCGAGTTTTTACAAGACCAATCAGTGGCGTAGCTAGGTCAACAAGGGCCCCAGTGCAAAAAAAATTATTTTGGGCCCTCAGGCCAGACGGGCGACGTTTTTTTTTTTTGCTTTGTGTGCTGGTAGGGGCCCCCTGAACTGAGGATGGGGGCCCTTGAATTGTTCTTTTGGGGCCCCTGAGCAGTGGATGGGCCCCCCCCCTGAGGAGCAGCGAGGGCCCTTAGTGAGGGGCTCCTGTGTTCTCAGGGGCCCTTAGATGACGGTAGAGCTAAAAAAAAAAAGCTCGCCAGTTTGCCGTGAAGGCTCGTGGGCCCTCTAAACTGCGCTTGAGGGCCCCTAGAGGTGCGCTTAGGGGCCCCTTGAGGTATGCTTGGGGGCCCCCTGAGCGTGAGGGCCCCGGTGCACTGCACCACCTAGCCCCATAGTAGCTACGCCCCTGAGACCAATATATCCGGTTTTCGTATTATAGATATACTCGTAGATTTGTCATATGGCTAAGCAATTAGGGTAGTCTGCTGGCCTGGAGGCAATATGTCCGCTGCAAACTATAACCACACATATTTTTGTTTCAAACAAAGCCTGAGTGACCAATGTAACATTACAGAAACTTACACACGCTATCCGTCTCTCTGTCATCGTTCGTTTAGTTTCCAAAATTTCATTAAAAATATTATTTATCCCGAAAATACAATCCTCTGTCCTTCGTGATGATACATAGTATTTCCTTGTCAAATTTCACCAAGGTCTGTTCAACTGTTCAGCCGTGAAAACATAAAATACAAAGAGAGTTACTTACGCATTTATGATATTAGTGTAGGCTAAACACAGAGAGATCAGATGTTGCTATTATACAGGGTGTTACAAAAAGGTACGGCCAAACTTTCAGGAAACATTCCTCACACACAAACAAAGAAAATATGTTATGTGGACATGTGTCCGGAAACGCTTACTTTCCATGTTAAAGCTCATTTTATTACTTCTCTTCAAATCACATTAAACATGGAATGGAAACACACAGCAACAGAACGTACTAGCGTGACTTCAAACACTTTGTTACAGGAAATGTTCAAAATGTCCTCCGTTAGCGAGGGTACATGCATCCACCCTCCGTCGCATGGAATCCCTGATGTGCTGATGCAGCCCTGGAGAATGGCGTATTGTATCACAGCCGTCCACAATACGAGCACGAAGAGTCTCTACATTTGATACCGGGGTTGCGTAGACAAGGGCTTTCAAATGCCCCCATAAATGGAAGTCAAGAGGGTTGAGGTCAGGAGAGCATGGGGGCCATGGAATTGGTCCGCCTCTACCAATCCATCGGCCACTGAATCTGTTGCTGAGAAGCGTACGAACACGTCGACTGAAATGCGCAGGAGCTCCATCGTGCATGAACCACATGTTGTGTCGTACTTGTAAAGGCACATCTTCTAGCAGCCCAGTACATACTAACGAAACTAAAATGAGCTCTAACATGGAAAGTAAGCGTTTCCGGACACATGTCCACATAACATATTTTCTTTGTTTGTGTGTGAGGAATGTTTCCTGAAAGTTTGGCCGTACCTTTTTGTAACACCCTGTATAGATTATTATTAGCCTTCTCCCTTTAGTAATGACCTCATTGACGAAACATTAACCTCTAAAGATAAAAAATTTAATAAGTGATAAAACGTATTCTGGGTATTCCAGAACGTTTAATTCTCCCTTTGACAGCGTACCCAGGATTAAGGCGACGCAGGCCTGGTGTCCTGGAATGAAGCCACTGCTTTCACTCGTCGCTGGCTGCGTACGACATTCCAGTACTGGCCGCTGTCACTAGCTCTGTTCTTAGAACTTAGTGACTGCAGCCTTTATACCACTTGCTAGCCTCTCCGTTTCCTTCCTGCCTACCCAGCTGGTTTGGCATCCGCTTAAAAGGTAGCTCCGATCATTCCCTACATACTATCACGCTCAGCTATTCGGAAGTATTTAATTTAATTTAATTGCAATGGAGCACACGCTCCGGTGGCAATTTCCCTACACACCATTTTCCCACTATCCTGCACCCACCTACATTTGCCCTCTACAAATTTATACTTTAAATTCTTTTAACGTTTTCGGTAAGTTATTCATCATTTCCCTTCGTAACTCATTCCAATCCCTGACACCCTTACCTAAAAAAGAGAATCTTCCCACACCCTTGGCCTGAAATCGAGTGCCTGCTTGTGGTCATGGTCATGTTTTCCCTTCCATGAACTACTTTACATACCTACAATATCTTTCCAAGCCTCATCGTCAGTATACGCCCTGTACACTCCCATGACCCTCCCCATCCTCCCCCTGTCTTGCAATGAATCCCATTCCAGATCCTTTATCATATCTGTCACTGATTGCATTCTGCGATAATTTCCAGAAACAAATCTAGCAGCCCTTTTTTGCACCCTCTCCAACTCTTGTATTTGCACCCAAAATGTGGGTCCCATACTACACTACCATATTCAAGCAATGGTCTGACCAAAGTTTTGTAACCCAATTCCTTTACTTCTCTCGTGCATCCCCTCATCAATCTCTCCAACATGTGCATAATTTTGAAACCTTTTCCTACCACCTGTCCAATGTGTCCTGCCCAGTTAAGCTTGTTATCAAATGTGATGCCAAGTATACTAGGTACTTAGCAACAAGTAATAGTCAGACCGTTTGGTTTCATAAATGTAATTAATTGCCTACTTAGGAAAGAGAGGATGCATGTTTGTATCGGCAGGAAAGGGACTGCATAAAAACGAATCGGCAGTATGTTGCAATTTGCTGATGACGTTGGTTTGTTAGCAGAACAGAGTGACGAAATTCAGAATGGCATGAACAAAGGACACGGGTCAAAGTAGGATAAAAGTGACGAAAAGTAGCTGAAATAATAACAATAGAAGTAGATTAGATATAAATATAGGATCAGATGTAATAGAAAAAACGGCGGTATTCTGTTATTATGAAGTAAAATTACAACTGAAGGCCGAAGCCAGAATGATGTTATAAGCAGCATTGCACTAGCGAAAAAAGCTTTCTTGAAACAGAGAAATCTTGTAGTTTCGAATATTAATCCACGACTGAGAACTCTCTAAACTTTATGTGGAGCACAGTTCTCTGTGGTAGTGAAAATACCAGAAAGAAGGAAAATTGAATCATTTGAAGTATGCGGTTATAGAAGAATGATGAAAATTAATTGGACAGAGACAGTAAGTAATGTAAATTTACTCTGGAAATGATGAGTGTTGAAAGAAGATGCGGGAAAAAATTTCGTAGAAAGAACAGTCGGGAAGGAGAGTAACATTTTAAGACATGCAGGATTGGTCGAAGAAACACTTAAAGAAAACAACCATGGGTGGAGACAAACATACAATATATAGAGCAGATAATAGAGGACGTAGTTTGTAATGGATATGTTCAGAAGAATAGTTTAATTCAAGATAGGATGAGATGGAGGATTGCATGAAACTAGTTGAGAGACTAAGGACAGGAAAAAAAAAAAATCTGAATCACATGGAATATCGTTTGTTTTTCCGTCGGTCACAGCTACATATCTTGTGACTTCTTTAATTTTATGTTTTGTAACTGTCCATTATTTTAATTGTTGTTAATCTAAACATGCTTATAAACTAAAATTTTGGAAAAATCATTGCTGTGAAAGTAATTATTTGGGTTTACCGAGGATTGAAGAATTTTTTTAAAAGGAAATCTTCGTGGATCTGAAATTAAAGCAAGTAATATAAAGACTTTGGACATGTTTTTTCGAATGTCACGATTTGTAACAGTTTTTGGGGAAAACGACAGAAAAAAATCCTTTACCTCTTTTATTTACGAAATTACTGCTCCCAAAGTTCTTTCGTAATTTACGGTGATATTCAATCTCAAGAAGATTGCAGGGATACTATAACGATCGTTCTGGACTTTTGAAAACGAGTCTCTTTTTAAAAATTAATTTTCTAACCAATAATTTTTCGCCAAAAAAATTGTATCATTTCGTGAAAATATCTTTTTTTAAATTTCCCAAAACGCATAATTTTTTTTTTATAAGCACTTACCCGTAATCTTCTGTTTCGTCTAATACTCGTACTCTCCTCGTCAACCGTTCTCTCTGTCAACAAACTGAATAGTTCCTAATGTCTTAAAGCATGACGTCTCGCAACACTTTTTCTATCTTTTCCCAAAAATACTCCATTCCAGACTTTCACTTGTGTTAATTTGGTATTTACTATTAATTTTCTGTCTTCCTGTAGCGTCAGATTTAACGAACTTCTATCTTTCTTTCTTTCCTGGTTTCATGTTTTATTTAACAAACTGATTGATATACTTGAAAAGTTTGGAATACGCGTAACAAACATAGTATGTCGTCCTAAACACGAAGGTTAGGTGGAACCTCCCGTAAGAAGTGTCCTAGGCTCGGATACACCGATAGACCAAGGAAATAGTGATAACCGGTGTCGGCCCATTCAGTATTACTCATCCAAAAGACACGTAGGTGGTCACCAAATTTTAGGTGTTACGGATTACTGTCCAACAGTTTGGTATGCCTTCACTCTATACCCAGCGCGCAGAGGTTTCTGAGTAAATCCCCGTATCCACATTACTCCTGCCATAGTGACCAAGGGCCAGATGGTGGGAATTTCTTCCAGTTCCTGCGCTTGAACCATCAAATCCTGTAACAGATGCCAGACTCCATCAACGTATCTCGGCGACCCCGACCAACATGGCAGATGTAGAAAAATTAAAAATTTAGTCCATAACTTGAAGGATGGTTACACTCGCGAAGGACGACTCCAAGGTCCTTTCCCTCCAGTGTAGCGTGGACACAGAGTAGAAGTAGTATGCACAAGAAAATATTTAAAGTCATCTAATTTACGTACAAGGCATTCAATAGTTGTATTTTCTATGTATAAAACACTTGACAACTATTCATTTATGCGTTACTTGATGTGACAATTAAGTTTTTCCCGGCGTATGGTAGACAGGAATTCTTCTCGGGTCTTCTGCCGGATAAGATCTTTTAAACACGACGTTTCGGCAGTCACCTCCGCTGCCTTCATCTGGCGAGCTGTCATCGCGAAGTAGGTGCCGCAGCTCACCAGATGAAGGCAGCGGAGGTGACTGCCGAAACGTCGTGTTTAAAAGATCTTATCCGGCAGAAGACCCGTGAAGAATTCCTGCGTTACTTGATGGTTTAAAGGCTATCCTGTTTGTGTCAAGTCGGACAGTAAAATGCCGACATTACGGCCGACATATTCGTGGACTGTTGTAGAGAGTACAGCAATTTTCAGCCAGTGTGTACATGTAAATTTTTTTACTTTATTTATTCTTCTCGTTACATTTTATTATATCTTATCTTATACTATATATTAGAACGGAGACTTTCCCGGCGTATAATTACAGTGAAGTCTCCACGGGTCAACCGATGTTTTCGCACCTGAGGAAGACGATGTAGCTAGTCGTCGAAATATCGTGTTTTCCACAACACAATCCGGCGGTACACCCGTGAAGACTTCATCGCTCTCATATAATACTTTGGGGAATGGCTGTGGGAATCACATTGACCCCTTGTTTTTATCACCGAGCGTAGTGGGTGAGCGGTTAACGCTCTGGCCTCGCGTTCTGGAAGAGGCCGGTTCGAATCCCCGTCCGGGCATCCAGATTTGGATTTTCTATGGTTTCCCAAAATCACCGCAAACGAATGCCGGGATGCTTCCATCAAAAGGCCATGGCCGAATTCCCTCCCGTTCCTTGCCCCCAATCCCATGCCGCCTCTAATGACCTCGACGTCAACGAGGCGTAAAACCATAAGGAAAAAAAAAATTGTTTTCATCAGTGAGAATTCGGCACCATGATTGTTATTAACTGCAAAAGCAGTTGTAACAATATCCTCAGGTCATCTCTGGTATGGCGATCTTGTCAGCAGTGTTGTTGAGGTACTTCACAGCAGAGTTGGCGTTCTGCTGTTAGTAGGCCGGCATGTGGCGTGGATTCAAATGTTGGTAGTCCGAGAGCGTAGGCAGTATTTGCGCACGAAGAGAGAGTTTCATGTCACACCTGCTTCTCTTGACCCAGCGTGTGGTTGGCGGCTGCTCTTTTCATGTAGGGCATCCCTTTCGCATTTTTAGTCATAGTGGATTTGAATTGCTTTCGTGCTGAGCATCCACGGTAGCATGACGCATGTGGACCGCCGCAGTTACAACAGGTTGGGTCGACGGGTTCTGCGCCCTCTCTTTTCTGGGTATTTGAGCTCTTGTATCTAATCAGAATGTCGGACCAATCTAACGACTCGTACTCTGGTTACGTGGTGGGGACAGAGTCGTGGCTTGTTACACAGTGCTAGTCTCTTCTCAATAGCAACCTTGTATTTTCGATGATGACATGGCCATTTGAACTTTGTGAATGAGAACTGTGTTTGTTTGTTTGCAGGCACCGGGAGCAGCCGGAGCTGTCGTCCAAGAAGTCGTCGAGCTCTGCGGACGACCTGCTGTCTGCCCCGGACCACGTCGACCTGGGAGTCCTGGAGGACTCGGGACCGCACCGCGAGATGGCCGTCGACGTGCCCGACAGCTTCGTGGCTCGCAGCAAGACGCCGCCGCGGTACCCCCCGCCACGGCCCAGGGCTGCTCAGGTACGTACACAATACCCGCTCTTCTCAGGCATTGTTGTGAGACGTTCTGAAGGATTTTCAGCCAAATATCCCGTATTTACACTGGTAACGACAAAAACCTGGTTTCTTGACACAAGAGAGGGTTTTAAACATCAGTACTGCCTAAAATATACGACTGGTGATCAGAAACTATGGTTACAAAGCCCGCAGTGGAATGTATACATTTTCAACTGATAGTGCATATGTTAGGTTATTCTTCCACATAGTCTCCATATCGGTTTAGGCACTTGTCGCTTCGTGGGATGAGTTTCAATATTCCCTCCTGGTAAAAATCCTATACTTCCATCTTCAGCCACGTTGTCTCGAAGAGTTTCACTTCCGCGTCAGATGTGAGTCGTCGGCCTCTTAGGTGCTCCTTCAAATGAAGAAAATGGCGAAAGTCGCTTTGAGTGAGATTCAGACTGTAGGGAGGGTAATTGATGCTGTGCTAGCGAAATTGCTTCAACTGCGATCTTCGTCGGTGACGTTTTCTCTATCACCCGCAAACTTTCGACACCATTCTGCGACATGCTAACGAGACATTACTGTCTCTCCGTAAACCTCTATCAACCGCTGGTGAATTTCAGCCGCGGTTACATGCTTCGCCCAAAGAAATCTAATAACTGAGCGGATTTCTTCGCGAGACCAGTTTTCAAACAAGTCGCCATCTGTGTTTTCCTTAAACTAGCGCTGTAGGTGGCGGGTGGCTGAAACTCTGAACAGGTACTAACCGCATGTTTTAGAATTACTGCACAATACTAACATTGAAAAGAGCGGAAAACATTAATTAGCTTTCGTCTCTAAGACATATTCTCTTGAAAATTATCTGTAACAAAACCTTAGTAAATATTTTAGCTAAGAAAAAGAATAAACAATATATTTTTAATGTTTTATGGCAACTGAATTATTTAAATTTGTTAAAAAAAAATTTTCCTTGTTAAATCGCTTAGTGGAGTTGTTTACTTTACACTTGTAAAATGTATAAAGAAATCAACTTAAAATTAACAATAATTAATAACAATTCGTTGTGCTAGATTATTCTAATAACTATATTAAAATATTATCACTTCAAGAAAATCGATGACTTATCAGTAAAACGTGCTAAAAGATACTATATACTAAATTGAATGTTTTTATGCTAAATCACTTAAAAATATGCTAAAGGTAGCCATAAAAATGCTAAATTTACGCCACTGAATAAACGTCTACCATGCCGGCACGTCGGTGGTACCTGCACCTGGCTTTTCTACAAGTGCATATAACACGCAGATAACTTTTACCAATTGTTCGCGAGGCGATTTAATTGTTCTGACCACATGTAACATAATATGCTGTAATCGTTGGCTTCTGCGGCCAGCGTCAGTTGTCTCTTGGCTGTCCTGGCGACGCCGCACAGTGATTCAGGATTAGAATATAGTGGCCATTCGAACTTAAGTTATAATATCGATCAAAAAAAAAAAAAAAAAAATCCTTTAGATAGCATTTGCTGTGCTGATCAAAAATTGTTATGTTCACTTTTTGATAAAATTGAGTCCTACACGCAGTGCTCGAAATTGACCGGGCGTTAGGCGTAATTACGCCTGAATTTTTTCATTTTACGCCTGCAATCTCAGTCAAAGGCGTACAAAATACGCCTAGGCATCAAAACTTAAATTAAAAAATAGCATTTGAGAACTTCGTGTTCAGTTTTGCGTGTTCAAGGTTTAATTCAATGAATTAATTTCAATTATAATTACTGTCGTATTGTTGATCTGTGATACGTTTCTGAAATTCAGGAGATGTGGCAACAGTGTAGGAGAAGTACCACTAAGTAAAAAAAAAAAAAAACAACAATTCTAGTGCGTGCGTTAATCGTTTAACGAAGGAAGCTAAGATGTCTCGTAAAATTACTGACTTTATACCAGTTGTAAAGACAAGTAGCTACGGTATATTAAATAATCTGAATGTTTTTGTATCAGCGATCTTGCTGATAAATTGTTCTGCAGAACTCTTAGAATTTGTACATCGAGGAAAATATTTTCCAAGTTTTAGTTTACCTATTGATTTATTTGTATTTAAAAAGAAATAATCCTCTGACGATGAATTGGAAAATATGTAGGAAACAAGTTACCTCTGAAGATGAAGACCGATGTGTGAAATTCAATAATTGTATTAACATATTTCACAATTTTGGTATATAACATGTTGGCACACCATGTTATTTTTTTCTAAACCTATTTACAATTTTAAATTGTGTTGGAGTAGGTTGTAAGCTATAAAATCTGTATTTTCATAATTATAATGTAATTACGCCTGAAAATTTTCATTTTACTCCTGAGTCTGAAAGTTAGTAGTAACAAATACGCCTGGATTTATAAACGAATTTCTAGCACTGCCTACACGCTTAAAAAATATTTTCTCCCATACAATGTTTTTCTATTTTCTTTACATTTTTTTTTTTAAAGTGAAGGACTCATTTTTATCAATAGTTGAATATAACAATTTTTGATCAGCACAGCAAATGCTATCTAAAGCATTATTATTAATTTTTTTTGATCGATATCATAACTTTTGCTCGAATGTTCGCTATATTTTAACCCCGAAATTCACTTGCGCCCTGTTGTCAAAGTGACAAAAATACGCAAGATACTTTTATGTTGCAATATTAATTAGGATAGGTACTTACGATTGCATACGGTTTGATTTTGACACTTTGATAAAGGGCCGTGAAAAAAAAAAAATTCCACCCATACATTTTTTTAAGTGTGAAGGGCTCATTTTTATCAAAAATTGAACATAACAAGTTTTGATCAACACAGCAAATGCTATCTAAAGCATTTTTTTTTTTTTTGATCGATATTAAGACTTTAGTTCGAATGTCCACTAAATTGTAATCCTGAATCATTGTGCGCCGCGTCAGTTTATATAACCCGACGCTTCGGGGGCCGTGCTGCGGTATTCTTTCTGGGCAGAAATTCATTATCCGCCTTTGTTCGACACGCATCACTTTCTCTGGTGTGGACGGAGCACGTCACAACATAATCCAAAACCTAGGACACGACCTGTACGATGCAAACTATAACCGACCCATATTGATTCTGACTCGACACGAAAATAACAGCAATACTTAAAAAGACAACACTTCAGACGTGACTATAACGCCATGCTAACGGCCATTAGAAAGGAGTCAGAGAGCCAAAGAGCTCTGGAACTTTAAAAGTCTACCTGGGCATCGGTTCAGCTAGAAAAGAGAGAGAGATATAGAGGTGTGTGTGTGTGTGTGTGTGTGTGTGTGTGTGTGTGTGTGTGTGTGTGTCATGAGACATCAGTACTGCTGCTTTCATTCAACTTACCAAGTCCGAACTATGATAACTATCTGGATCCGCCGTGTCCTTCCCAGGCTTCATTGTAGCCTCATCCACGTAGTGTGGGAATGAACCTTGAGCCGGCATTGAATTGAAACATCTTCAATGTAAAGCTCAGTGGTATGTCTTGGATGATATTTTTAAATCTGAAGCCTGAGATGATACAAGGACTTGCCACTGAGAAGTAAGCGAATAATTTATCCTTCTCTCCGTCGTGTATGCTAAGTAAGCTGGGGCAGCGAAGAAGCGGCATAAAAGTGTGATACTGAAACAGAATAGGAGTTTCAGGAATGGAGAAGGAAATACTGCACGAAAGACTTAAATGGTATAGACGTGTTTAGGAGGAGCATAGAATACCGAGGAAAATACTTGAAACTAAGATTCAGAGGAAGACCAAGGGGTAGATAATAGAGAGAAATGGAGGAGTATGTGTTGGAGAGAGCAGAGGACTGGACTAAGGTGGTGAGGGAATCAGAGGAAAATGGAGAGACTTGGTGCAAAGCAAACTCGGCAGTGGCTGGAAATTGTGGATGATGATGATCATGGTGATGGTTATGATACATATGATGATGAGATGATGATGATGATGGTTGGTGGTGATCCATATGATATGGTGATATGATAATGAATTATCCAGAGCTAAGGGTCATAGGTTCGATCTGTGCTGACGAATTTCTTTCTGCGATTGTCCTTTTGCTATTGGCTGTTTGTATCCTATTTTTTTTACAAAATTTACCGAAAAATGTATTCTTTGAAGGATTAACAAATTTCTTGCCCTTTAATTTAGAGTCATATCAAACATATTTTTCCATGCCAAAGAATAGAATCACACGCAAAATATGGTGAATGTTGGAATGTATTTTAATAACATTTCCATGTACACAAACATGTGGGATACATGAGGTATCTCACTATACATGCGTCTTTGTTTGTTCTCAGATTCCTGTGTCCGCATTGAATATCGTTCTTTGCCAGGTGCATTCGAGTTTTGAAGTGGTCGAGTTTTTTCGTTAAAAAGAAAGAAAAAAAATCGTGCCCCCACAAACTTGACACTGTCGTCAGTTCTCACTACCATCTGCCTCCAAACATGGTTGCAAGGTCATTGCGAACAGTGTTGGAGGTTTGCCCCCCTGATAATGCGTTAGGCAAGGGCGGCAAAACTGGTAAACTTGTGACAACGTAAAGCAGCCTTTATCCTTGGCAAAAACCAAAAGTCACTTTGTGCAACGATGATGGCTGAATGCTTTTAATATATGTTAAACACAATACGCAGTACACAACTTCCATAACTGAGAACATTCCAGCTTCCATATATGCTCTTTGGAATCTCTCACAACCAGTCTCTCCCACAAAACAACTCCAGCGAACAGAAATACTTCTCTCCTGGGCAGAAAACTAATCCGTCCAGTATACGAAGGTGTGTAACCAGCCTTCAGCAATGGATGAATCAGCTGAAAAACATAGGCCATAGGTTGGGTGCCGAAACGTTGGCAGCGGTAAAAACATTGATGCAGCGCTAAAACCGCAAGGTGTAATTTTGAAAACTCCTTACATGTGTAGTATCGCAACGCTCTCATACAACAGAATTTGACAGCATCCAGGGAAGACCATTAGTCTTCGTTTATTATTTTGCTCTGTCCTCGCATTCGGGAGGACGCCGGTTCGAATCCCCGTCCGGGCATCCAGATTTTGGTTTTCCATGGTTTCCCCAAATCACTCCAGGCGAATGCCGGGATGCTTCCTTCAAAAGGGCATGGCCGAATTCCTATCCATTCCTTGTCCCCAGTCCCATAACGTCTCTAATGACCTCGATGTCGACGAGGCGTAAAGCCATAAGTAAACAAAAAAAAGTTTATTATTATACTTGTCCTGTGCTACGCTTCATTTTTCGAAGCGTCGGTCGAGGATGAAAGAACACTGAGGCCATAAAAGCTATAGTGGGTTGGTCAGCACTATTCTTGTATTTAAGGGGCGCGTTCTACAAGCCATAGTAGCACAGCGAGTGAAGGGGGAGATTGGGGGAGGGGGGGGGGGTTGAAACCAGTCGCGTTTCATATTCGAACGATCATCTTGCAATAAATCGGGGTGAGCCCGAACCCAGGACTCCGGGCCTGACCGCTGACTATGAGCATTATGGACCGTTGCCTGTTATACTGTAGATATCTAAGATCCTGTTTTTTTTTTTTTTATACGAATCCTTTCTAAGAAAGGGGAGTAAATATACTTTATCATCCCAGAGTAATATTTCGTTCCTATATGTAGTAGAATGCTCCGATGACGCGCTATAAACTACTTCAGGTGTGACTCCCTGCGAGTAGGCGAACTACTCAGCTACTGCTCCTGAAAATACCAATCCACATTCTCCTAACCGCTCGGGGGACGATGGGTATCCCTTTTGCCGTTCGGTATTAATTTAAGCACGCTTGGGAGTGGTCTGTGGAAGTGTCTCCACAAATTCTTTAAAATAAATAAAAAAAAATAAAAAAATAGCCTACTCATTGGCATTATTCCGCCGGAAATGATTATGTGGTCATTGGCTCAGCCGTATTCAGTTATCAGCCTTCCCTCCGTTGAGCTTTGCAGAATTCCATTAAAGTAGTCCGCTAAATATCTTTTCGTGGCCGACTTCTCATATAAAGCGTCCCTTAAGATTAGTCCATCAGTCTGACGCCAGATCGAGGAGAAAGCAAATAAGGTATTATCTTGGCTTCACACATGCATTACTGATGCTTTCATCTCGTTCTAACAAGACGAACTGTCGCACGCGCCAATGCGGAAATATGATATACTCATTGGCTGACATATTCTTTCGGAATTGACTATGCGGTTATTGGCTCAGCCATATTCAAATGTCAACCTCCACTCCATACAATGGCGAATACCGTTGAGGCAGCCCGCAAAATATTTTTCCGTCTCCCAGCAGGTCAGCGGCCACTTCTTATAAAAAGCTTCCCTAGAGATTAGCGCGTCAATATGCCACCACACCGCCAACAATTCAGAGTATGTGACTTGGCTTCTCACATGCCTCACTGATACTTTCGTTTCGTTTGAAAACTAACTATCACACACACCAGTGTTGGGGTATAACTTACTCATTGGCTGACATTATTCCTCCGGCATTGACTGTGTGGTCATTGGCTGAGTCAAATTCAAGTGTTGACGTTCACTCAGTGTATCATTGGAGAATTTCATTGAGGCGGATCATCATATATCTTTCCGTGGCCGCTTCTTATATACAGCGTTTCTAAAGATTTAGCCCGTCAATCTGAAGGAGACCGCCATCAAAGCAATGAGGATATTACCTCACTTCACATGCACGACTGATGGTTTCGTCTCGTTCTAAAAAGACGAACCGTCGCGCCCACCAATGCGGGAATATAACATACTCTTTGGCTGACATTATCCCTCCGTTTCTTGAGAAGACCTTGTTGGTTGACCTCGTCTTGTTGTGTCGTCAGGCGCCGAACGGCTCCGCAACGTCCTACTCGACGCCGACGTCGCCGCCCAAGCCGGTGCCGCCCCCCAGAGACCACCTGCGGATAGAACAAGATGGCCGCCTGGTGAACAGGGCGCAGCCTCCGCAGCTGCCGGCCAGGTCGCCCCTCAACAACAACAATAACAACATTAACAACAACAATAACAACAACAACAACAACCAGGAGGTCGCGGCCACGACGCCCACTAGGCAGCAGCTGGACAGCATCCGCAAGTACCAGGTAAGACGCAACGCCTCGAGCCTCGCTACAACAGGTGTTAACCAAGAAGATTCTGTACATTGCTGCTGGAGGGCACTGTAATGTTACGTAAAGGGACACTGATCATCTCTCCTCTCTGATGAAGGGCTTTGCATGAAAGTTTCATATTCTGCTGTTCCTCTTTCTCCTGTATTAACTAATGGTCTGTACTTTCAATCTGGGCGTAACTTTAGATGTAACCGGTAAGGCTGCTAGAATCTCATCCATTCAACCTTCCCCTTGTCTCCTCAAAAGGAAAAAAGATATCAGGCTTCTATTGCGTTGTTGAAGTTAAATACCCGGCGAAGCGTATACACAAAAACCAAAGATAGTTTCTAATGTAAACGTATTTAAACACTTCTTTGAACACAATATTTGATGTCAGAATGGAACCATCTTCAATTTTTTGTTTATCTTTCTCGACAGTTCATTATAAAAATATTTACACTAATATTATAAATGCGAAAGTAACTCTGTTTGGTACCATTTCACGACTAAACGGCTTAACCGATCTTGATCAAATTCGACAGTACTATGTTTTATTAGGAAGGACATAGGATACATTTTTTGGGGATAAATAACATAATTTGTCGCGAAATTTTTAAAACTAACCAAACGGTGACGGACGGATAGCGTGTGTAAGTCTGTGTAATGTTATATCGGTCACTCAGGCTTTGTTTCTCTCACAGTCAGTTTGTGTACGATATGTTCATAAATTTCGTGTACAGACACAACTTATTATGTAGTGTAGATGTGGATTTTATCCAATTCTAAGTCCATGCATACGAAGTCACGGGTAGCCGCTATTGTTTATATATGAATTTAATAACCTCGGCTACTGCTAACCCCTGAAGCTGCCTCAGCAATAGCGACCGTTGTGCGTGGCGAGTTGCGTCTCGCCCACGCAGGCGCTGTAGTGAGGTAAACTGTGTCGCGGCTGCCCGTGAACTCACTTCTATCTTTTATTTAATGTAAACCTAGTATGCGATGTCAGAGGTGTGTGTACAACCGCGTCTACTGATACCTTATTCATCGCTGCATGACTTGTATTAGTTGAAAACAAAGTGATGTTGACAGCAGAAATAACTAAGGATTTAAGTTCAGTGCGCGATCTCGTTATCTTACATAGTTTCCAACCTTTGGGAACTCGAGACTCTCTAGCGTTTCCTATTCGTCCACTGTAATTATTTTCTTTTCTCGACGTTATTCTGGTCTCTTTTGCGCGTCCCGGTATACCTCTGGGTCCTCTTTCGTTTGCCATCTCTATCATCTCCCTTAGTATAATCTCCTTTACCACTCTCTTGACCTGCCATTGCCATTGTTACATAGGCTTTGCTACCTTTTCATCTGACTCATTTTTAAAAACTCCACTTTCACTCTACTTTTATCGGTCTCCATGTTTCGTCACGTTAGATCAGCGTTCCTTTCATAGGTGGATGGTTAAAATCAATCTGTAAGTTTATAGTTACGAAAAGCGATACCTGCTTTGCATTAATACTTGCAGTAGGTAATACCAAAAGTAAAAGTACACTATCTGATAGAAAGTATCCGGACACCTAACTGAAACTATACTGGGACGTTCCCTGTTAATGAACAATAATATAGTGTTAGTCCCTCCTTTACCTTTATGATTGCTTTAACTCTACTGGGGTGATTTTCAACGAGGTGTCTTAATGTCTGCGGAGGAATTGCAACCCGTTCTTCCTCAAGAGCTGAGATCAGAGAAGGTAGTGATGTTGGACGCTGGGGTCTGGAGTAAAGTCGACATTCTAACTCATCCCAAAGGTGTTCCATTGGGTTAAGGTTGTGACCCTCGGAAGGCCAGTCCATTTCAGGAATGTTATTGTGCACAAACCATTGCCTCACAGCTGCAGCTTTATGACAGGATGCATTCTCTTGCTGATACAATCGATCATCGTCTCCGAACTGATCCAGTACACAATAGTTTAAAATGTGTTCTTATCGATCCATATTTGGAGTTTTCTTAAGAACAATAAAAGGGGGTTACACCTCAGCAACGATAAACACCCACATACCATAACACCACCTCCTCCGTACTTCACCATTGGCACTACACATGATGGCAGGTAAAGTTCTCCAGACATTCGCCGTACCCAAACCCTTCCATCAGATGGCCACTGAAGTATAGTATATAATTCCGTGTGGTCGTAATGACCTGGTGCGCATTCCGCTCCTCTCGTAGCCGCCTTAACCTAACCCGTCAATCCTACCTGGTATAGGGGACCTACAATTTAACATGGGATTCGAACCACGGAAGCGTTCTGGCGTACTTCACAGTATACAGCTTGGGGGGCGTCCATAAATTACGTGAGTTGAAATAGGGGGGGGGGGGTCCGGCGAAATCTCACCAAATCTCACCAGGAGTGCGATTTCTAGGGGGGGTTCTCACGGACCTGATCTCACCAGAGGGGGGGGGGGGTCCGGCCAGATCTCACGAAATCTCACCAGGGGGAGGGGGGGGGGTCCAGAAATCCGGAAAAACACCTCACGTAATTTGTGGATGCCCCCTTGCTACGCCTGTTGTGAAGGGTTAAGAGAAAGGGGAACTACCAGACCGCTCACCAGGTATAGTGAAATTCAGCACTCCAAATCACTTGCTTCCAGTCATCCACTGTCCATTGGCGTCGCCATTTACACCACCCCAACCTTGACTACAGAAATGTTTGGCTGCTGATCAACAGCTCATTTGTACTCCATTCCTTTTAACTGCCGGACGCACAGTCATTCATCTGGCTGGATTGCTGGTAGCACTTTGGAACTCACGACTGACATCTTCTGCTGATTTCTTGCGATTTCTGTTGCAACCGTAATGCTCGACGGCCCCTGTCCGTGATTGCGGTGTGCCTTGTATTGGTTTTGGTTGTTTCTTGGCGTTTCCACGTCACAATCACGTCACCAACAGTCAACTTGGGCAGCTTAAGAAGGGTTGAAATGCCCCTGATGGATTTGTTACACAGGTGAACCCCAGAGAATAGTCCTGGTTCGAAGTCCTGTCTGTGACTGCTTCTCCTTACTACTAGGTGGCGCGCATGGACAGGCCATTATACTGACCATTAATCAAGTTGACGGACAGCAGTGTCAGCACGTGGGACAGCGTGCGGTGATGGTCTCAGCTGAACGAACGCGCGAGACAGGCTGATACACACGGCACTGTACGGCGGTGACGCGCTCGACAGCAGAGAGACATTTTAATGGTGTAAATATTTCAAAGGTGACTTTAGGTCCCTGTGATGGTTCCCAGCTCACGGCACGTGGAATTACTGGTCCTGGCGTAAACCTGCCACTGGCTTTAGGATACAGTCGAGGTATACGATAGTTCCAGGTGGAGAGAAATGTTCATGTAGGCAAATGCCTACACCGGCCTGGGTATGCTCTTGGGACTGTTATCATGGCAAATACCAACATGACAGCGAACTGCTTCCTTTTCATTCGGAAAGGAAGGTCGCCACCTCTTCGGGGGCGTCCATTAATTACGTAAGGTGAAATGGGGGGAGAGGTGGCGTAATCTTAGGGGGCGTACATTAATTAATTACGTAGGGTAAATAGTGGGGGGGGGGGGGGTGATCCAGCGAAATCTCACCAAGGGGGAGGAGGGGGTCGAAGGAAATCTCACGTCACTTTTTGATTCCTTAAAGAACAGTAGATTTAAAAAAAGGTCTACAAACGACGTCGATCCCAAGTTTATGGGGGCATGGGGGGGGGAAATAACCGCCCTTGAAAACAGTAAAAAAAGGTCTCAAACTTACGAGGTCATCAGCAGCGAACAGGGTGGGGGGAGTCCCACCAGATCTCACCACAGGGGGGCGGTGGGAAGGGGCATATTTCCGAAAAACTCATTACATATTTTTTTTCTTGCTGCTTTACGTCTCCTGGACGGCTAAAGTCATTAGATGCAGGATGGGACTGGGGACAAGGAACGGGAAGGAATTCAGCCATTGCCTTTATGAAGAAAGCATTCGCCTGGAGTGATTTTGGGAAACCATGGAAAACCCAAATCTGGATTCCCGGATGGGGATTCGATCCCGCGTCCTCCCGAATGCGAGGCCAGAACGTTAACCATTCATCCACAACGCTCGGTTTCACGCAATTAACGGACGCTCCCTTTCGGGTATTTGATGGATTACGCGTGGAAGAAACACTATCTCACCCTCGCCAGACCCATTCAACACTTTGGCAGTAATACAGTTGTTGCGTTTTCAAGGATAAAAAAAATGAGTTTTTAGGGTCGCAAGTCATCACTGCGTGACCTTATCGGATCTGTTTCGAGAATTCGACGTTTGTTGGATGTTTTAACGTAGTTTTAAACCAAACAGTCGCTGCATAGAGCCTAATAGTGACGAAAATCAGTTTTCAGAATGAAAGGTAATGACCATATGAACGATCTGGCTAAAATATAAAGTTTACTTTATTTAAAGAATTTCAGTTGCGTTAAGGGACTTAATGAGGTCTGCGGAGTCATTGTTTTGCTGATGTAAAGATTTATTCATAGAAAAGTCAGTGAAAACGTGTTTGCAGGAACAGTTTTAAGAACTATTTGGAGTCGAGATAAAGCTTTTTAAAGGTTTTAGGAAGTATTTTGAATAATATGGGAGGGGTTGGCTAGAAGTCTACGCTGTGCTACCGGGGGGGTTCCGAGCCCGACCACGTAGCTTTCCATTTATATTATTTTTCATAGTTAAATGAGTTACAGAACACACAACAGCCTTTGTATATTTATTTCCTTCATTTAATTATATCCGTATTTACGATAGTCTGACAAGAGAAAACAGTACAAATGTCTTCTGGAATCAAAAGGTAAAAAGCTATGGATTACGTTAGGGGGGGGAGGGGTTAGACACAAAAGCCACGTTGGGTTACGTGGGGGGAGAGGGGGTGCGGTTCACAGCAGGCCAAAATGGAGCTACTTGGTTTATGGACGCTCCCTTGATTGTTGATCGTCAATTCCAGTATAAGTTTCAGTAGTGCAGTAGTATCGTAACGCGGCACAGTTCAGTAAGGTCGCAAGCTTGATCTACATTTAGGTTCTAAAATGGCGTAATTTTTCAAAAAAATAATCAAAATTATTTCTGAAGAGTAGTGCACCATATTACAAACTTTTTTCGGCATAGCATTCAAATTTTTTCGACAAGTTTTTTTTTAGGTGGGGGGGGGGGACAATTTTCCCCTGCGACAATTGCGTCGCGAGCCAGTCAGGATAATAATTACTTCCTGAGATTCAGTTTTTTGTTTTTAATAAACATGGGGAGGATCTTTTTAACGCTTGCGACAATGCGTCACTAGCTGGTCATGATACGTCCTGTGATTCCGCGCGCCATCCTCATTTAAGTTTTCCGTGCTTTCCCGAAATCACTCCAGGAAAATGCCAGAACGGTTCCTTTAAAAGGCCAGGATTGATTTCCTTGCCCCAATCCCCTCCCTTTGGGTGGAGACCACTGGATGCCAGTAGCACCCTGTAGTGAATAAATGCCGACCGAATTATAAACTTAGTAAAATGTATTTCATTTCATAAAAACCATCTGATAATGCGGTCGCAGGCATTCGTTAGTTGTTCTGCGATAGAGGGATAAAGACGATGTTGATGAATGTAGAGATAAGCTGTGTTGAAATTGCCGTAGAGACGAATATTTCTTTGGGAACTGTCGACACAATCGTTAATGGCTTTGTCTGGTGATTAAGGAGACCCAAACTGTTCACCGCAATACTTGCAACACGGCTGGAAGTTGTATGCACAGTCCCCACCGCGGAGACCTGCATTTCAGTACAGATGACGAGTAGAAAAAGTTGCCCGGTCATGGTCAGGAGTACTGACAAAAGTATGCCAAAATTTTCAAGCCTTCACCGAGCCTGATGTGTGAACGTTTAAATTTAGGGGCCCGACATTCAAAAGGCCACGGTCGTTTTTCTCCTGATTATTGTCCCCCATCCAAATTTTAATGTAGTCGAAGAAATGTAGTCGCAGAAATGTAAAGTCCAAACGATCTGCAATTGAACGTCTTATTTAGATCCCTTAATACTTTTGAAAATTCGATCCAAGCATCGTCTTATTTAATTTATTTCCACACTGTTTCATATTTTGTCTTCAATTAAGATTCCTTAGTGTCTTCAGGTTCTTCTTAGTATTATAGTGGTATCCCGTCTTTCTTTTATCATTGTTGTCATCACTTCACTCTTTTTATAGAGAACTTGATACCAGCTGTTCTAGTATATTTCCAGTAACCTACACTGCTTTCATTCCCTTACAAAAAAGATAGGTATTTAAGCAGCGTTCAAGCTCATTTATTTGAGAATAGATAGTAGGAAAAGGTTTCAAAATCCTTCATTTATTGGAGAGGGTGATGAGAGGATGTACCAGAGAAGTAAGGGAATTGGGTTACGAAACTTTAGTCAGACCATTGCTTGAATATGGCACTTCATTTTTTAAAATACAGGAGTCGGATGGGATGCAATGAAAGGATGCAAGATTTGTCTCTGGAAATTACCGCAGAACACAATCAGTAACTGATATGATAAAGAAGCTGAAATAGGATTCATTGGAAGACAGGAGGAAGGCGAAGAGTCGTGGGACTGTAGGAGGCGTATAGTGGTGATGAGGCGTGGAAAGATATTGGTGGAAGAATTAAGAAAGGCGCTTGGAAGGCAAAAGATGACCATGACTGCAAACTGGGGCTCGATTTCAGGCATAAGTGTGTGGGAATATTTTCTTTCGTAGTTAAGGGGGTCAGGGATTGGAATAAGAGAAATGATGAATAATGTACAAAAAAAAACCGATGAAAGAATTTAAAGTTGAAATTAGTAGAAGACAAAAGTAGTTAGAAAAAGGAAAGGGGGAATATGTATGGCAGGGAAAATGCAATCGTAGGATCACTTCATCACAATTAGAATTAAATTAAAGAAGAACCGAATTCGATAATAAGAGAAAGCACTGGTATATACATCGCAGCCTAACTCCTCTGATTGAATGACGAGTTACAAATGAACATGGGACCTACTTGCCCAGCAGTGGAATTTTTTGGCTGGCAACAGCTACTTCCCGTTTCGCTTATGCTTACCTTTTTAAGAAAACGGTTGTGTATATCGGTCCCAGATGGGTAATAAACTTGTGATTTCGGTTTGTTCTGAATTCCGCTTTAACGCCCTTCACGCCTGGCTGCCGCCGGAAGTTGTTCTTCAAAACGGTTGCGACTTCATCTGGGTCACTGTTCGACAGGAGGAACGCATAAAAAGCGAGGCTAACGGACATTGGGGTGGGGATAGGGTCACCGGAAGTTCGGACCGGAAGCGCTGCCTCGCCCGGCACCGGAACTTCCGCCATATTGTTTGATCTGGTCCCGCGTCCAGTTTGTGAGTGGACCGCGGATAGTGGCGCTGCGATCGTAATATCTCTGGCGGGCGTGTGTTATGGTAACTGCGAGGTGGCCATGGTGTCTAACACGCCCACCAGGAGGCAGCTCAAGAACCTGCACCAGGTGTGTCTGCAGAAAACACTTGTCAGCAGGGTTACCAACTAAGTTATTGTGACTATGTTTTGATCCACTTTGGCATCTCTCAACCACGTTGCAAATTTTGGTTCTCTGCAGTTTGGCGATCGTTGTGTGTATGGCAACTACCGTAGGTGTCGTGGTATATTGCAGAATTCACTTGGTTCACCTGATGAAGACTGAGTATGAAGCTCTCTAAACGGCGTTTGTTGATGAAATGATTCGCTTGAATACCCTGAAGACACTCTGATACTTGTCATTAGGATTGCCACCTTTGCTGTTCTAAACGTGTTGTAACTGTCAGTGGAGTTGCCAACATTGCTGCATTAAACTCGGTTCAAATCGTCTCTTTCAGGGTCTAATCCTCTCTCATATTTCCTAGCGGGGTTACCAACTATGCTGCTCCAAACGTGATGATTATTGTATCTGAACCACTCTGATAGTTGTCATGGGAGTTCTAAACATTTTTGCACTAAACTTGACCTCTTGCAGGGTTTGATCATCTCTAATATTTTCTGGCGGGATTACCAACTTTGCTGCACTCGTGGTGGTTATTGTGTCTAAACCACTCTGATACTTGACATTGGGGTTGCCAACATTGCTGCACTAAACCTTGTTCGCGTTGTAATTTGCAGGGACTGATACACTTAATATTAGTCAGCGCTATTGCCAACTTTGCAGAAGCGAATCTGCCGCTTGTTGCCTTCAGAGAGTGAACCACTGTGGTACTTGTTAGCTGGGTTGCCAACATTACTGACCTAAACATGACATTCGTTGTCTCTGTCTGAGGTCGGAATCACTCTTTCAGTTCTGATGCATTAAATTTCGGCGGCCATTGTGTGTAAAGTGGGTTTGAAGCATGGAGGAAGGAATATATGGAGACGACGCAAGGGACCTTCGCCACATATTAGAGTGAAACCGGGTGGAGAAGAGTGGGGAGGGGAGGCCGCCATATTGCTTGACCAGAGAAACACGGAAATAGGCACAAAAACCTCAAGGGAATCATAAGCCAACCGTGTCACCGCAATTTGATGATGGATTATTATGTAACTCGACGAGACACATCAAAAATGAAGAATAAAATTTTTTGATATCGTGCTTAGTTCTCAAGATATACTGTCTCAAAAGAGTGGAGTTTCTGGTTGAAATTCAGAAGAAACGTGTCCCCAAAGTCAAATTTGGTGATAGATTTCTTATGTAACACGACGATACAAATCGAAAATCAAGAATAAAATTTTTCGATATCTCGCTTAGTTCGCGAGATATACTGTCTCAAAAGTGAGGTTGTTAGGTTATGAGGGGATTCAACGATAACCGTGGAGCCGCAATTTGATGACGAATTCTTATGTAACTCGATGAGGGAAACTGAAAGTAAAGAATAAAATTTTTTGATATCTCGCTTAGTTCTCGAGATATTTTACCTTAAAATTGACGTGGTTAGGTTGAAATGCGGCCTGGACCAGCAAAAAACTATCGCCATATCCATATTTGATGATGAATTCGGACGTAACTTAATGAGCAGGTAATTCTTTTTAACTTGAATAACAAACTGTTTATTTCTACAGTCCTTAAATTTTAGTTGATGTTCAAATAGGTTATATTTTCACATTCTATTTCAGTAATTGACAAGGAAGATTTCAAAACCTAGAAATATACTTGTAGACATATTTACAAATAGAAACAAGTCATATCTAAAATTTAAAAAAAGCAATGTTTAGAGCTTTAAAAAAAATTAATACTTCATATAACCTCATAGTTTCTGAGCTTACTTAGAAGATATTGTACTGGTAGTGGCCTATATAATTTTGCTAGAAAAATCAGTACATTCAAAAATCAGAAGCTAACAGCT
>CM061918.1:108382618-108424375 GCA_031002005.1 Vandiemenella viatica
TTGTAAGGCCTGGCAGCACTAGTTCAAATAGCGAGTATCATCCAAACAATGGGGAACGGCCGAACGGGGATTCCTTCTCACGCACCTAGCAGTTGTTCGGGAAGTCCCCTTTCGTAAAAGAAAACTTCAGTCAATGTTACCAATATTTTTGTAATTTATTTTTGTAATTTTTTTCTGTACTGAACCAGAAAGATGTAGTAGATTTAAAAGTAAGATAAGTACTTAGTATAAACTCTAAAACCGTCATATTAAATGATAAATGCCTTAAAAATTTGAAATTTAGTAGTTATGAAAAAAACATGTCCTAGAAAAAAACGTTTTTTTCACAGTTTTTTTTCATGTTTTTTTTCACGTCAGAAAAAAAACTGTTTTTTTTACAACACTATCCCTGTGTGAAAAGTGTTTGAATCCATCAGACACTTGTCCGATTTTTTTTTTTTTTTTTGAAGTACGTAATGAACTCTTCGTGGTTCATACTCTACGTTTAAATATAGGCATTGGAGGAAACGAACTTGCTACCCGAACCCTGCAATCACTTTCTTACTACATTTTTAGCAGACGATATTAATCAATCAATGTAATTCAATTGGGATCGAGCACTTGCTCCACTGGTAACATCTATATACATCCCACTGTCCGTTACATGATTCAGTTTTATTATAATCTTAAATTCTACTTCTTCTTTTCTACTCTTCAACTTTTGTCCTTTACGGATTTTAATTTTATAGTCCTTCAATGTTATTGGTAACTAATCAAACACTTCCTGTGGTAATTTATTCCTATCCCCGACTTCCTCACTAACAAAAGAAAATTTATCCTTCTAGCTTGTATTCATGGTCATCCGTTTCATAAACTCATAATCCTTCCACTAAAATCCATACAGGAATCACCAATATACGCCTTCAACATTCCCAGCACTCTATTAACCGGCATCTAGTCTTTCAGCGACTTCCAACCCATCTCTTTCATTATATCAGTTAGGGAGTGTCCATAAACTACGTGGCTCGATCTAGTGGGAAGGAGGGATTGGCTGGAAGGCTACGCTGCGCTATGTGGAAAGAGGGTTCCGAGCCAGGCCACGTAGCTTTCCATTCATATCATTTTTCACAATTAAAATGAGGTTCAGAACACACAACCGCATGTAAATATATATTTCCTTCATTTAATCATCTGGGTATATAATTTACAATACTCTGACAAGAGAAAACAGTACAGAATGTCTTCTGGAATCAAAATGGGGAAAAAAGCTACGTGGGGGGGAGGGGAGTAGAGGCACAGCCACGTGGGCTATGTGGGGGGTTCACAGGAGGCCACAATGGAGCTACGTGGTTTATGAACGCTCCCTTACTGACTGGATTCTCCTGCAATTTCCATAAACAAATCTAGCTGCTCCCCTTTGTACCGCCTCCAACTTCATTCCTAAGTTGCTACGTAATAAAATCACTGTGACCTAAACGTTAAGAAACCTAAGGATTGCATGAACATTAATTAATTTAGTTGGGGAAATGATTTTCCGTACAGAAAAAAAAAAAATTAGTTTCAAAACACTTCATGAAGGGTGCCCACGAAAACCGTAATTACTCTGTGCTTGGCGATGAATACAAGGTTTAATGCGCAAATGCAGCAGCCTTCGACGAGAGTAAAAACTTAAAGAAACGAAATTTTTTTAATGTTTGCAAATGTACTGCTACCAGTTTTCAGCTGTGGCCATTACTTTGAATAGTGCGAATGCGTGGAGAAGCATTAATCGATTTTTCCATTAAACTTCATTAATATATGCCACTTACGATTATCATCATTTAAAATGCGACTAAATTTTTCTAAAATATTTTAGTAAGCAGTAGTACAGCTAAAAAAGTCACTGACGGGGAGACTCCCCAGAATCCTAGCGCGGCGGGGTCCCCTAGAAGGCGGCGGGGCCCCCAGTAGGTGCGGGACCCCCAGTAGGCGCGGGACCCCCAGTAGGCGCGGGACCCCCCAGTAGGCGCCGGACCCCCCAGTAGGCGCGGGGCCCGTAGCATTTGCTAACTCCTGCTACGTGGTTAATGCGGTACTGGCTGTGGTAGTTCAGATCGGAAAAAACTTTGCACTCTCAATAGCTAATTCATTGTAGCAATGTTGGCAATCCTGCTCTTAAGAGTAATTCAGACCTTGTAGATAATGACTACCAAGATTGCTGGACGTTGGCAAGTATCAGAGAGGTTCCGACAGTGATCACCACGTTTAGTACAACACAGTTGATAGCCCCGCCAAGGAATATCAGAGTTGTATAAACCTTGGAGATAAAATGAGTGCCAGGTTTAATGCAGCATAGTTGGCAACCTCGCTGACATTTTCAGTGCGCTTCAAACCCACTTTACACACAATGGCCGCCGAAATTTAATGCATCAAAACTGAAAGAGTGATTCCGACCTCAGACAGAGAAAACGAACGTCATGTTTATGTCAGCAATGTTGGCAACCCAGCTAACAAGTACCACAGAGGTTCAATCCCTGAAAGCAACAAGCGCCAGATTCGCTTCTGCAAAGTTGGCAATAGCGCTGACTAGTATTAAGTGTATCAGTCCCTGTAAATTACAACGCGAACCAGGTTTAGTGCAGCAATGTAGGCAACCCCAATGTCAAGTATCAGAGTGATTTAGACATAATAACCACCACGAATAGTTCAGCAAAGTTGGTAATCCTGCCAGAAAATATTGGAGAGGATCAGACCCTGCAAGAGGTCAAGTTTAGTGCAACAATGTTTGGAACTCCAATGACAACTATCAGAGCAGACACAGTAATCACCATGTTTGGAGCAGCATGGTTAGTAACCCCACTAGCAAATATGAGAGAGGATTAGACCCTGAAAGAGACGATGTGAACCCTATTTAGTACAGCTATGTTGGCAACTCCACTGATAGGTACAAAACGTTAAGAACAGCAAAGGTGGCAATCCTAATGACAAGTATCAGAGTGTCCTTCACGGTATTCAAGTGAATAATTTAGTCAACAAACGGCGTTTAGTGAGCTTCAACCACTGTCTTCATCAGGTGAACCAAGTGAATACTGCAGTATAATACGACAACAACGGTAGTTGCCATACACACAACGATCGCCAAACTGCAGAGAACCAAAATTTGCAACGTGGCTGGGAGATGCCAGAGTGGATCAAAACATAGTCACAATAACTCAGTTGGTAACCCTGCCGACAAGTGTTTCTGCAGACACACCTGGTGCAGGTTCTTGAGCTGCCTCCTGGTGGGCGTGTTAGACACCATGGCCACCTCGCAGTTACCATAACACACGCCCGCCAGAGATATTACGATCGCAGCGCCACTATCCGCGGTCCACTCACAAACTGGACGCGGGACCAGATCAAACAATATGGCGGAAGTTCCGGTGCCGGGCGAGGCAGCACTTCCGGTCCGAACTTCCGGTGACCCTATCCCCACCCCACTGTCCGTTAGCCTCGCTTTTTATGCGTTCCTCCTGTCGAACAGTGACCCAGATGAAGTCGCAACCGTTTTGAAGAACAACTTCCGGCGGCAGCCGGGCGTGAAGGGCGTTAAAGCGGAATTCAGAACAAACCGAAATCACAAGTTTATTATGCATCTGGGACCGATATACACAACCGTTTTCTTAAAAAGGTAAGCATAAGCGAAACGGGAAATAGCTGTTGCCAGCCAAAAAATTCAACTGCTGGGCAAGTAGGTCCCATGTTCATTTGTAACTCGTCATTCAATCAGAGGAGTTAGGCTGCGATGTCTATTCCAGTGATTTGTCTTATTATCGAATACGTTTCTTCTTTAATTTAATTCTAATTGTGATGAAGTGATCCTACGATTGCATTTTCCCTGCCATACATATTCCCCCTTTCCTTTTTCTAACTACTTTTGTCTTCTACTAATTTCAACTTTAAATTCTTTCATCGTTTTTTTGTACATTATTCATCATTTCTCTTATTCCAATCCCTGACCCCCTTAACTACGAAAGAAAATATTCCCTCACACTTATGCCTGAAATCGAGCGCCAGCTTGCAGTCATGGTCATCTTTTGCCTTCCAAGCACCTTACTTAATTCTTCCACCAATATCTTTCCACGCCTCATCACCACTATACGCCTCCTACAGTCCCACGACTCTTCGCCTTCCTCCTGTCTTCCAATGAATCCTATTTCAGCTTCTTTGTCATGTCCGTTACTGACTGTGTTCTGAGGTAATTTCCAGAGACAAATCTTGCAGGCTTTCATTGCATCCCATCCGACTCCTGTATTTTAAAAAATGCAGCGCCATATTCAAGCAATGGTCTGACTAAAGTTTTGTAACCCAATTCCCTTACTTCTCTGGTACATCCTCTCATCACCCTCTCCAACAAGTGAAGGATTTTGAAACCTTTTCCTACTACCTATTCTCAAATAAATGAGCTTGCACACTGCTTAAATATCTATAAAGTTAAGAATTTGAATCTTTTTTTTTTGTAAAGGAATATGAAAGCAATGTAGGTTATTGGTAATATACTAGAACGGCTGGTATTAAGTTCTCTATAAAAAGAGTGAAGTGATGACAACAATGATAAAGAAGGGGGATACCACTGTAACACTAAGAGGAGAGAAACTGAAGACACTTAGTGAAGAGAAAATATGAAACAGTGAGGAAATAAATTAAATACTACGATGCTTGGATCGACTTTTCAAAAGTATTAAGGGATCTAAATAAGACGTTCAATTGCAGATCGTTTGGGCTTTACATTTCTGCGACTACATTTCTTCGACTACATTAAAATTGTGATGGGGGACAATAATCAGGAAGAAAAACGACCGTGGCCTTTTGAATGTTGGGCCTGTAAATTTAAACGTTCACACACCAGGCTCGGTGAAGGCTTGAAAACTATGGCATAGTTTTGTCAGTACGCCTGACCATGACCGGGCAACGTGTTTCACTCGTCATCTGTGCTGAAATGCAGGTCTCCGCGGTGGGGACTGTGCATACAACTTCCAGCCGTGTTGCAAGTATTGCGGTGAACAGTTTGGGTCTCCTTAATCACCAGACAAAGCCATTACCGACTGGGTAGACAGTTTCGAAAGAAATATTCGTCTCTACGGCAATTTCAACACTGCTTATCTCTACATACACCAACATAGTCTTTATCCCTCTATCGCAGAACAACTAACGAATGCCTGCGACCGCATTATCATGGGCGCCGGGAGGGGGGTGCAAGGGGGTGCACTTGCACCCCCTCCTATTAAAGAAAATATACAGAAAATGATTAAGAAACAAAAATTTTATTATTAAATTCACTGTTTGAATAATAACTCAAGGCGCCTACGTTGTTGCCCAAATTTGTACAACCCCTGTCAATAAATTCAATATCCTTAATAAGTGACGGCGGTTCGAATCCCCGTCCGGGCATACAGATTTGGGTTTTCCATGGTTTCCCAAATCACTCCAGGCAGATGCCGGGATGCTTCCTTCAGAAGGCCATGGCCGAATTCCTTCCCATTCCTTGCCCCCCATCCTTTCCCGTCTCTAAAGACCTCGCTGTTAGAGAGACGTTAAGCAGATAAAAAAAGTAGTAAGTGTTATATATAATGTAAAAAAAAGACAGATGCACCTCCCTTAAAGTAATCCTGCCGGCATCCCATGCGCATTATCAAATGGCTTTTATGAAATGAAATACATTTTGTTAAGTTTATAATTCGGTCGGCATTTATTCACGAACCACAAACTTCCGCATCAGGCACCACAGGGTGCTTTGGGCATCAAGTGCTCTCCGCCCAAAGGCAGGGGACTGGGGCAAGGAACGGGAAGGAAATCGGCCATGGCCTTTTAAAGGAATCATTCCGGCATTTGCCTGGAGAGATTTCGGGAAACCATGGAAAAACCGAAATCAAGATGGCGCGCCGAATCACAGGACGTATCGTGACCGGCTAGCTACGCATTGTCACAGGCGACATATATCCAGAAAAGATCCTCGCCCATGTTTAAAAAAAAAAAAAATTCATCCGCAATGGTTGGTTCACCCCTGCCACCGAATGACCACCACTACCAACTTTAGTTAATTTATTCGACACTCAGAGCTCCTTTTCCAAGGTTACAAGTTCTCGCCACACATCGGCTTAGCCGACACCACAAACACTGACATCCCCGCCGAAACCAAACGAATTTCTATTCCTCTTCCAGAACTTGTCGGAAAACTTTGTCCAAACCATCTGAATACTAGGCCGAAACAAGTCCGTTATATACTGCACTATTCTTCAGAAATAATTTTGATTAATTTTTATACATTTTACGCCATTTTAGAACCTAAATGTAGATCAAGCATGCGACATTACTGAAATGCGTCGCGATAAAGAGATGCACTACTGAGCTGCCATTTGTAGCCTAACAGATTACTCAGGGAAGATATAAAAGAATGATAATTACTCTGGGGGAAAATCAGTAGCTATGGAGACCAGATGGTAACAAGAGGGCAAGAAGATCGGGCGAGCGATAGAAAAAGTTTAGTTCGCATTTTTGAGGTGATGATATCAAGTTACTGATAGCAAAGGATCTCTGTAATTCTTCGGGTGTTTATGAATGAAGTAAAACGAGAATAAACGTCAAATGAATCATAAGAAAGATTATGATTATTCAAATACGAGAAGTTAATAAGTTCGAACATTAAAGTTCTTCAGAACGACTTTAAAACGGCTCCTGCCGACTACCAATCAAGAAGAATTCTTTTACAACAGAACATGGCATTTATTAAAATACGACACATTCTGAAACTGATACAGGAATTGACGACAGCAATCAAAAACCTGGATCGTTCAAAGTGCACTGCCAGCACCCGACAATGCTTCTCGAAGTCTCTAGATTGCCCAAACAACTAATATTATTCAAAATATATCCTTAAACTATTAAAATGCTCGACTCCAAATAATTCCTAAACCTGTTAATGAACACATTCCTGCAAACAAGTTTTGACTGACTTTTCTATGAATAAATCTTTACATCAGCAAATTACTGACTCGTCACACCTTAGCGCAACAGAAATTTTTCAAATAAGGTAAACTTTGTATTTTAGCCAGATCATTCATACGGTCATTACCTTTCATTCTAAAAACTTATTTTCGTCACTATTAGGCTCCATGCGATGAGTGTTTGGTTTAAAACTACGTTAAAAGATCCAACAAAGGTCGAATTCTGGAAACAGATCTGATCAGGTCACACGGAGATGACCTGCGATCCGAACACTCATTTCTTATCCCTAAAAACGCAACAACTATTACTGCCAAAGTGCTGAATGGGTCTGGCGAAGGTGAGATAGTGTTTCTTCCACGCGTAATCCACCAAATACCCGAAAGGGGGCGTCCATTATTTACGTGAGGAGTTTTTGCTGAAATCTGGACCTCCTCCCCTGATGTGGTGAGATCTGGTGAACAAATCAACACAGATTTCGGAAGAAAAGATCATGTGAAATACAGCTGGCCCTATTCACACACGACGTAATGAAAGTTATTGATGCAGGTTCACAAGTAGATGCAATTTTTCTAGATTTCCAGAAAGCCTCTGACTCTGTGCCACACGACCGCCTTTTAGTGAAGCTTCGAGCGTACGGTATATCGGATCAGCTTTGCGAATGGATAAAGGATTTTCTAACTGGTCGGTCGCAGTATGTCGTCGGTGAAGGAGAAAGTTCTTCTAGTCTAGATGTTACATCGGGGGTACCTCAAGGAAGTGTAATTGGACCACTTCTTTTCTTAATTTTTATAAACGATCTCGGAGACAAATTGAAAAGCCTTTTTAGATTGTTTGCTGATGATGCGGTTATTTATAGGGAAGTAAGAAATTTGGCCGATTGCTTAGAAATTCAGCGCGATCTGGATGTTATTTTGGCTTGGTGCGCTGAGTGGCAACTTACTCTAAATTGTAAAAAGTGCAAGACAATGAGCATAACTAAAAAAACGAATCCAATTGTTCAGAAATACGAGTTAAACAATACAGTTATTGATATGGTCGATTCTATTAAATATTTGGGAGTAACAGTACAAAAGAATATGAAATGGGACATACACATTAATTCGTTAGTAGGTAGAGCAAATTCTAGTCTGCGATTCATAGGTCGAATCTTGAAAAATTGTAATGAACAAACAAAGGAGATAGCGTACAAATCTCTTGTGCGTCAACATTTGGACTATTGTTGTGCCATTTGGGATCCGTTTCGTAAGGGGTTGGTCGAAAGTATAGAGAAAGTACAGAGAAGAGCCGCTCGATTCGTGAGCGCTAGCTACAGTCCATATGAAAGCGTCACAGAACTATTAGTAGACTAGGTTGGGAGTCTCTGGTAGATAGATGACATACGTTTCGTTTAAACTTATTGGTAAACATGCGTACTCCCACTTTCACTTTTGAGTGTAGTGAAATACTTCTTCCACCAACCTATTTGAGTCGGAAGGACAGGAAAGATAAAATTAGAGAAATAAGGTGCCGGACTGATTCTTATATGAATTCTTTTTTCTCTCGTACCATTAGGGATTGGAATGCACAGCAAAGAGATTAGCCTTGGTGCTGAGCACCCTCTGCCACCCACAATTTTGTGAATTGCAGAGTATATATGTAGATGTAGATGTAGACTCCCCCCAACTGTGAGGCGAGTCTTTGAGGGGACTCCCCCCACCCTTTTCGCTGCTGATGCCCTCGTGAGTTTTGGATACTTTTTTTTCTGTTTCCAGAGCGGTTATACCCCTCCCCCCCCCCCCAATATAAATTTGGGATCGATGTCGTTTGTAGACATTTTTTTTTTAGCTCTACTGTTCTTCAAGGAATCAAAAATTGACGTGAGATTTCTGTCATCCCCCCCTACCCCCCAGTGACATTTGGTAATGGGGCGTCCATTAATAACGTGAGGTGTTTTTCCGAAATTCTGAAACCCCCTGCTAGTGAGATTTGGTGGGGATCCCACCCCCTTACCCCCCATGACGACGTGAGATTTTGACGGGAGCCCCCTCCCTTGCTGATCGACCACGTAGTTTTTTTATACTTTTTATTAGCTCTTGTAAGCACCTTAGAATTTTGGCAAATTCTAGTTTAGCTTAGGCGGGACTTAGAAATTTCGAGAAGTGTAGTTTTCAACTTTAAGGAATTTCCCTGTAATCTTGCTCACAGTAACAATTTGCTATAAAAATCATTTTAATGTGTATTTATCATATCGAAAAACGTTTAGCTTAAGAGATATTTAGATTTGTTCATGTTTTCAAACACGCTATCGGAAAAGTAGAAATTCTAAGATGTAAATCTTTAAATTGAGTAAAGCGACAACTGATCCTGATCTTTTATCACCAGCTGTAGTCAGCACTGTACCCGATATTTTGGCAGTAAAATTAAATAATTTGGTAAAGTCTAATTAGCGATTTTAATTAAGATAAAATAATAAGCTTTTTTATTAAAATAGAGATATTAATTTAAAAATTACATTAGTAGATAGCCCTAATCAAGACGATTTCGAACATATATTGGTTTCCATAAAAAAGTTTTAGCATTTGTCTAGTAATCAAGTTTTTTAAATATAGATTGCCGCGGATTGTTGTTGACGCGCGTAAAATTCCAGAACACTTAGAGGGATTTTCCCCGAATTAGAATGTGTCACTACGCGGAGTTTTAACAGCTAAAAAATTAATCGCTCTAAATTTCTCAACGAGACTGAAGTTGGACTTCTAGTAGATAAGTCCAGATACTGTCAAAGTTTAAATATTTTTAATAGTCGGGATCGTCAAATAAATTACACACACTTTTAGCTACGCGGAAGCAAAAAAGATGATACAGTTGCTGACGTCACTGGTTCTAGTGGTTCCTATAAAAGGACCCCGCCGCCATTATGGTTTGTCTGTTCCAGTATGTCGTCTGTTCCTACCTGTCGCCTGTTCCGGTCTGTCTTTCGTCTCGCTTAGTCTTTCTTGCGTCGGTTGATTGTAACTCGCCATGCTGGCTAGTTCAACCATGTTGGATGTTGTCGTGTTATATAGCAACTTTAACTTTTGATATCAACTGTTAAATTTACTAAAGGGGTTCAGGTCGGTTCAAATTTCTCTCCACAACCTGCAAACTTTTGGAAAAGTGTGTTCGATTTGCCAACTCAACTGTTAAATGCATATTTGAAATTTTGTGACTTTGAGAATAAAACTTGGAATTTTCGGAAAGTGAACTTTTATCATTTCGTAGTAATCTTGCAACCTTTTCTTTATTTGTGGTTTAACAAATATTGTGGCGACCTCAAGCATTTAGGTTGAGTTATCCGGCTACATGGTCAAACCAAAATTATTTCATAAATTTTCTACAGAACTTTGAGTCAACCACAAACCGTTAGTTGAGGCACTAAGGCTATACTACAGCCCCGGTATCGGCCTTGTCCCTTACACTCTCCTGCTTCCCAGGGCGGTTATACCCCCCTAAAGACGGTATCCGCGTCGTTTCTAGCCCTTATTTCCCCCTAAATTAAACATACCTGTCAGTTGTGGAGTTTTCTTTTTTTTTATCTGTACTGTCCTTCAAGAATTTCAAAAACCTCACGTGAGATTTCCGTCGACCCCTCCTGCCCCTTGGTGAGATTTCGTCGGACTGCCCCCCCCCCAGTTCACCCCACGTAATTAATTAATGTACGCCCCCTAAGATTTCGCCACCTCTCCCCCATTTCACCCCACGTAATTAATGGACGCCCCCGAAGAGGTGGCGATCCTCCTTTCCGAATGAAAAGGAAGCAGTTCGATGTCATGTTATTTGCCATGACAACAGTCCCAGGAGCATATCCAGGCAGGTGTAGGCATTTACCTATATGAACCTTTCTCCCGACTTGGAACTATCTTACACCGTGACTGTATCCTAAAGCCAGGGGCAGGTTTACGCCAGGACCAGTAATTCCACGTGCCGTGAACTGGGAACCATCACAGACGGACCTAAAGTCACCTTTTGAAATATTTACACCATTAAAATGTCTTTCTGCTGTCAAGCGCGTCACCGCCGTACTGTGCCGTGTGTATCAGCCTGTCTCACGCGTTCGTTCAGCTGAGACCATCACCGCACGCTGTCCCACGTGCTGACACTGCTGTCCGTCAACTTGATTAATCGTCAGTATAATGGCCTGTACATGCGCGCCACCTAGCAGTAAGGAGAAGCAGTCACAGACAGGACTTCGAACCAGGACTATTCTCTGGGTTTCACCTGTGTACCAAATCCATCAGGGGCATTTCAACCCTTCTTAAGCTGCCCCAGTTGACTGTTGGTGACGTGATTGTGATGTGGAAACGCCAAGAAACAACCAAAACCAATACAAGGCACACCGCAATCACGGACAGGGGCCGTCGAGCATTACGGTTGCAACAGAAATCGCAAGAAATCAGCAGAAGACGTCAGTCGTGAGTTCCAAAGTGCTACCAGCAATCCAGCCAGATGAATGACTGTGCGTCCGGCATTTAAAAAGAATGGAGTACAAATGAACTGTTGATCAGCAGCCAAACATTTCTGTAGTCAAGGTTGGGGTGGTGTAAATGCCGACGCCAATGTACAGTGGTTGACTGGAAGCAAGTGATTTGGAGTGCTGAATTTCACTATACCTCGTGAGCGGTCTCGTAGTTCCCCTTTCTCTTAACCCTTCACAACAGGCGTAGCAAGCTGTATACTGTGAAGTACGCTAGAACGCTTCCGTGGTTCGGATCCCATGTTAAATTGTAGGTCCCCTATACCAGGTAGGATTGACGGGTTAGATTAAGGCGGCTACGAGAGGGGCGGAATGCGCACCAGGTCATTACGACCACGCGGAATTATGTATATACTATATTCAGTGGCCATCTGATGGAAGGGTTTGGGTACGGCGAATGTCTGGAGAACGTTACCTGCCATCATGTGTAGTGCCAATGGTGAAGTACGGAGGAGGTGGTGTTATCGTATGTGGGTGTTTATCGTTGCTTAGGTGTAACCCCCTCTTATTGCTCTTAAGAAAACTCCACATATGGATCGATAAGAACACAGTTTAAACTATTGTGTACTGGATCAGTTCGGAGACGATGATCGATTGTATCAGCAAGAGAATGCATCCTGTCATAATGCTGCATTTGTGAGGCAATGGATTGTACACAATAACATTCCTGAAATGGACTGGCTTTCCGAGAGTCCCAACCTTAACCCAATGGAACACGTTTGGGATGAGTTAGAATATCGACTTCACTCCAGACCCCAGCGTCCAACATCACTACCTGATCTCAACTCTTGAGGAAGAATAGGTTGCAATTCCTCCGCAGACATTAAGGCACCTCGTTGAAAAGCACCCCAGCAGAGTTAAAGCCGTCATAAAGGCAAAGGAGGGACTCACGCTACATTAATGTTCATTAACATGGAACGTCCCAGTCTAGTTTCAGTTAGGTGTCCGGATACGTTCTATCAGATAGTGTACTTTTACTTTTGGTATTACCTACTGCAAGTATTAATGCCAAGCAGGTATCACTTTTCGTAACTGTAAACTTTAAACTTACAGGTTGATTTGAACCATCCACCTATAAAAGGAACAGGTAATGTACAAGAATAATGTAAAGAAATATTGTACGTTGTGCCGACGCTGATCTAACGTGACGAAACATGGAGACCGATAAAAGTAGGGTGAAAGTGAGTTTTTAAAAAATGAGTCAGGGGATGAGTAAGTGATAAATCGCCAGATGACAAGGTAGCAAAGCCTATGTAACAATAGCAAGGGCATGTCAAGATAGTGGGAAAGGAGATTATACTAAGGGAGATGATAGAGATGGCAAACGAAAGAGGACCCAGAGGTATACCGGGACGCGGACAAGAGACCAGAATAACGTCAAGAAAAGAAAATAATTACAGTGGACGAATAGGAAACGCTGAAGTCTCGAGTTCCCAAAGGTTGGAAACTATGTAAGATAACGAGATCGCGCACTGAACTTAAATCCTTAGTTATTTCTGCTGCAACATCACTTTTTTTCAACTAATACAAGTCATGCAGCGATGAATAAGGTATCAGTAGACGCGGTTGTACACACACCTCTGACATCGCATACTAGGTTTACATTAAGACACGTTGTTTGTTTAAAATGTTCGATAGAAGTGAGTTCACGGGCAGCCGCGACACAGTTTACCTCACTACAGCGCCTGCGTGGGAGAGACGCAACTCGCCATGCACAACGGTCGCTATTGCTGGGGTAGCTTCAGGGGTTAGCAGTAGCCGAGGTTATTAAATTCATATATAAACAATAGCGGCTACCAGTGACTTCGTATGCATGGACTTAGAATTGGATAAAATCCACATCTACACTACATAATAAGTTGTGTCTGTACACGAAATTTATGAACATATCGTACACAAACTGACTGTGAGAGAAACAAAGCCTGAGTGACCGATATAACATTACACAGATTTACACACGCTATCCGTCCGTCACCGTTTGGTTAGTTTTAAAAATTTCGCGACAAATTATGTTATTTATCCCCAAAAAATGTATCCTATGTCCTTCCTAATAAAACATAGTACTGTCGAATTTGATCAAGATCGGTTAAGCCGTTTAGTCGTGAAATGGTACCAAACAGAGTTACTTTCGCATTTATAATATTAGTGTAAATATTTTTATAATGAACTGTCGAGAAAGATAAACAAAAAATTGAAGATGGTTCCATTCTGACATCAAATATTGTGTTCAAAGAAGTGTTTAAATACGTTTACATTAGAAACTATCTTTGGTTTTTGTGTATACGCTTCGCCGGGTATTTAACTTCAACAACGCAATAGAAGCCTGATATCTTTTTCCTTTTGAGGAGACAAGGGGAAGGTTGAATGGATGAGATTCTAGCAGCCTTACCGGTTACATCTAAAGTTACGCCTAGATTGAAAGTACAGACCATTAGTTAATACAGGAGAAAGAGGAACAGCAGAATATGAAACTTTCATGCAAAGCCCTTCATCAGAGAGGAGAGATGATGAGTGTCCCTTTACGTAACATTACAGTGCCCTCCAGCAGCAATGTACAGAATCTTCTTGGTTAACACCTGTTGTAGCGAGGCTCTGAAGACGTTGCGTCTTACCTGGTACTTGCGGATGCTGTCCAGCTGCTGCCTGGTGGGCGTCGTGGCCGCGACCTCCTGGTTGTTGTTGTTGTTGTTATTGTTGTTGTTAATGTTGTTATTGTTGTTGTTGAGGGGCGACCTGGCCGGCAGCTGCGGAGGCTGCGCCCTGTTCACCAGGCGGCCATCTTGTTCTATCCGCAGGTGGTCTCTGGGGGGCGGCACCGGCTTGGGCGGCGACGTTGGCGTCGAGTAGGACGTCGCGGAGCCGTTCGGCGCCTGACGACACAACAAGACGAGGTCAACCGACAAGGTCTTCTCGGGAAATGGCCGCATTTTCAATTCTGGAGGAATAATATCAGTCAAAGAGTACAAGGGGTGATCAAATGAAAAGGTGCGAAACGACGTAAAAACGTAACAGTTAAATATTCCGCCATGGGAAAACGTAGCGAGACATCTCGGGATGCGAACTGAGTCTCTGACTGGGATCGGAGCATGCGCGGGCGCCCGAATGCACAGTAGAGAGCAAAGGCTCTTATCAAAAGCGGCGTCCAAATATTGCGGCAGTCCGTATGAGGACAGGATGGCGTACAGGTGGGGGATGTGTACTGTGAGACACTCCGACGCCTACGCAGGTCCGTCAAGAACAAAAGACCGGGGCTGCTCACGGAGGGTGTGGTTCTGCTCCATGATAAAACGCGTCCACACGTCTCCAGAGTCACACACATGGAACTGGCCAAGTTCAAGTGGGAGACGTTGGACCATCCACCCTACAGTCCGGAAATGTCGCCCTGTGATTTCCATGTGTTTGGTCCACTCAAGAAACACCTGAAAGGGAAGCGCTTCAACTCGGACGACGTACTCAAGGACGCTGTGAAGGACTGGGTCTCGTCACGGCCACAGGAATTCTGCGAACAAGGAATCCTGCGGCTTGTTCATCAGTGGGATCGTTGTGCTCAGGCCTATTGAGTATATTTTTAATAAAGTCTACATTTGTACCCACCGTGTCGTTTCGTACCTTTTCATTTTATCACCCCTTGTATGTTATATTCTCCTATAGATGCACACGTGGGTTCGTCTTTTTAGAAAGAGACGAAACCATCAGTCGTGCATGTGAAGTCTTTGCTTTGTTGGCGGTCTGCCTTCAGATTGAGGGGCTAAATCTTTAGGGACGATTTTTACGATTACCTACTCGGCAACGGAAAGATATGGTGATCCGCCACGCTGGAACACTGGGTGAACGTTAACATATGACTCAGCCAATGACCACATAGTCAATTCCGGCAGAATAATGTCAGCCAATGAGCATTTTATATTCCAGCACTGGTGTAATAGTTATTTTTCAAACGAAACGAAAGCATCAGTGAGGCATGTGAGAAGTCACGTCACATACGCTTTTCATTGTTGTCGGTGTGGCGGCATATTGACGGGCTAATCTCTAGGAACGCTTTTTATAAGTGGCTGCTCAGACACGGAAAGATATTTGGCGGGCTCCTCAATGCAGGGGCGTAGTTACCATCGAGCTAGGCGGTGCAGTGCACCCCCCCCCCCCCCCCGCTCAGGGAGCCCCCAAGCGCAGCGGGCCTTCAGGGCAAATGGGTGACCAATTTTTTTTTTTTTTTTACCAAGTCGTCTGAGGCCCCCAAGCACAGCTCAGGGGCCCCTACCAGCGACTTGGCAGAGCTAAAAAATTATTTGTTTGCACCGGGGCCCTTGTCGACCAAGCTACGTCAATGCCTCAATGGTATTCTTCATTGTATGGAGTGGAGGTTGACATTTGAATATGGCTGAACTAATAACCGGAAATTTCGAACGAGTATTTCAGTCAATGAGTATATTATATTTCGGTATGGCTATAAATTAAAGAAGGAAATACCCAGAAATTTGTTAATCCTTCATAGAATACATTTTTTGGTAAATTTTGTAAAAAAAAGGCTACAAACAGATGATTGCAGAAAGAAATTCAGCACAGATCGAACCTATGACCCTTAGCTCCGGATCATTAATCATTCATCATCATGTCACCATATCATATATATCACCACCAACCATCATCATCATCATCTCCTCATCTTATGTATCATCACCATCCACTGCCGAGTTTGCTTTGCACAAGTTCTCACCACCTTAGTCCACTCCTCTTCTCTCTTAAACACATACTCCTCCATTTATCTCTTTTATCTACCCCTTGGCCTTCCTCTGGACAGTTTACATTGAATCTTAGCTTCATGTATTTTCCTCGTTATTCTACGCTCCTCCTTAACATGGTTATATCATTTAAGTCTTTCGTGCAGTATTCCCTTCTCCATTCCTGTCCCTCCTATTCTGTTTCTGTATCACACTTTTCTGACGCTTCTTAGCTGTCCCAGCTTATTTAGCATACACGAGGAGAGAAGGATAAATTATTTCTTTACTTCTCAGTGGCAAGTCCTTGTTCTGTCCCAGGCTTCTGATTTAAATCATCCAGGACATGCCGCTGAGCTTTACATTTAAGATGTTTCAATTCAATGCCGGCTCAAGGTTCATTCCCACACTACGTGGATGAGGCTACAATGAAGCTTGGGAAGGACACGGCGGATCCAGATAGTTATCATAGTTCGGACTTGGTAAGTTGAATGGGAAGCAGCAGTACTGATGTCTCATGGCTGTCTTCGTGACGCCGCGTCATGGTGTATAAAACTGACGTTCCGACCGTCATATTGCGGTCTTCTTCTTGCGCAGAACTGTGATTTACACCGGTGTTGTGTGCTGTTTTACACCCGCAGCCCGCTAGCCGTCTGGATAGTTCGGTCCACCTGGCCAATCGCGCTGTCCGATACGTCACGTGTTTGATTGGCAGTGTGGGGCTCTGCGTGGCATGGTTGAGGGGTTGCGTTGTGACGTGCTCCGTCCACACCGGAGAAAGTGATGCGTGGTGAACACAGGCGGATAACGCAATTCTGCCCAGGAAGAATACCGCAGCACGGTCCCGAAACGCCGGCTTAAGGAGGGCACACATCAGTACGAGGCATCGAACGAGTGAGGTATACGTCCATTCGTTTGTTCTGACGAGTTGGCTGTGTTGTGAAATTAGAGAGTGGATACGGATCGCGGTGACAATTTGACAGTGGCTAGTGCTACATTCATAACTATTGCTAATTTAGTTAAAAAGAGAACTAGACTTTATCGGAATAAAGTGCAAATTACTGGTAAATTATTTTTAAACTGTATGATGGAAGAAGAAGAGAGTGCCCATTTTCGAAACTTTGCAAGAATGTCATCCACTGATTATATATTTCCATTAGACTCGATTCGGGAGAAAATTTCGAAGAATGATACAAATTTTCGAAAAGCAGAAAGGTTAGCCATAACAGTGATATACTTATAAACTGGTGATTCATTTATTAGCTTGCAATATGTTTTCAACGTATCGAAGCAGCTGATTTCAAGAATTATACCAGAAGTACGCCGAGCTATAAATATTTTACAATCGTAAAAAGGGAGAATAATGCCGACTCACATTCGAAGCGTCGTAGTTTCCAAAAGAGAGCTAGACATTCTGAGACACTGTAATGTCTGATTCGTTACTAAGTTCGATATTTTGAGATGAATGTTGTGTTTTGTCGTAATATAAAAAGGTAAAGTAAACGCAGTGAGTTTTCACAGCCGTATTCCGGTAGGGTTGGCGGAGGTAGAGCTCCGCATGCCTATGTACTGACCGTAGGCACTAGAGTGGACGTGCCGTGCTCAGAGACACGGTGCGGTCCTTTTTCTTCACCTTTCCGCGGAGTTTCCCCCACGGTACTTATTTGACAGCAGGCTGAGTGGGCATGAGGAGCCGTTCAGTTTCGAGGAAAGATTCTAGGCATCGTCGGGGATCGAACCCCAGTCGTACGAGACATAGGGAGGTGCTCTACCGCCTGAGCTACGCGGCCGCCCTCGTCATAATGTATCAATTTATTTATTTCTATTTTATTTTTTTAAAAGTCAGTCTCTTCTCCAATAAGTGCACTTATTTCGCGCCAAGCATCCTCTTTTCTCTTATCGCATTATGATCAAGTTTTATCAACCTTAATCCACAATATGGGACGTCTTACATACTGTTTAATAAAACAAAGCACCTTTTCGTTGTTCCAACTCACGATTAAAAATAGAACAAAACATAAAAAATTACTAAAAACTCCTTAACTAAAACATATTGGTTTTATTTAATTCCAACGAACAGTGTGTTTAAACGAGGACTGGCAGCGTGAACGAGGGACGCAGACGCAGAACTGCAAATACAGACCCTCCAATTCTCTTTGGAGTACCGACTCGGGACGGATGGCGTTCGTACCGCCTCGTTCGTTCGGGAAATGCCGCAGGCGGTTTGTCGTGCCTCGGCCACACGTACACACTGGTATGCTCGCCTCGCCTCGGAGTCTCGTGTGCGTTGCCTCGTATTGGTGTGTACCCACCTTTAAGGCTCCACTGGATCGGGGAAGTACAACGAGATCAGGTTTGAGTTGTAGACACCTCGTAGCGGCCTTGGGTATTTTTGCAGATTTTTGTAATGTCACAGTGACAGATCATAGAATATAGTGGGGACTGCAGCTAATCGTATGCATGGAAATTCTGAGTGAGCAACTTAGTTTCAGTCACAGCTTTTTTTACCAGAACTCTCTTTCAAACCCCCAGTAAACGCGTTTAGGATATTTCGCGCCCTTCTCTGAGCTATACCAATATGAACTGCTGGCGCCCAAAGTATCACATTCGTTAATTTACTTAACAGTCATATTTCACGGCGAAGTACTAAACATTACTCCCGTAATCAATCTTTGTAATTAATTATCTAGTATCAACAAATTATAAACTAAGGTTACAATGCTGATATTCCTGGCGTGTAGAGAAATTAGTAGTGTGCAGTAATTCTAAGACATGCGGCTGTCAGCTTTGCAGTTTCAGCCTCCCGCCACGTACAGCGCTAGTTGTCGGTAAACACAAATGCCGACCCGTTTGCAAAACTGGTCTCGCAAAGAAACCCGCTCAGTTATTCGACTACTGTGGGCAAAACACGTAACCAGCGGCTGATAGAGGTTTACGGAGAGACAGTAATGTCTCATTAGCATGTCGCAGAATGATGTCGAAAGTTTGCGGCCGATAGAGAAAACGTAACCGACGAGGATCGCAGCTAAAGCAGTTTCGCTGGGACAACATCAATTACCCTCCCTACAGTCTGGATCTCACTCAAAACGACTTTTCCTCATTTGAAGGAGCACATAAGAGGCCGACGATTCACTTCAGTCGAGGAGGTAAAACACTTCGCCACAACGTGGCAGAACACGCAAGGATAGGATTGTTACCAGGAGGGAAGATTCAAACTCATCCCACGAAGTTAAAAGTGACTAAACTGATATGGAGACAATGTCGAAGAATAAACTAATATATGCACTATCAGTTGAAATAAAATCTACCCGTTTCACTGCAGACTTTGTCGTATATTTTAAGCAGTACTGATGTTTCAAACCCGCTCTCGCGTCAAGAAACCAAGGTTTTGTCGCTACTAGGGTAAATACGGGAAATATGGCTGAAAACGCTTCAGAACGTCTCACAACAATGTTGAAATGTTGACGACGTGATTGCCTGTATTGTGTACGTACCTGAGCAGCCCTGGGCCGCGGCGGGGGGTACCGCGGCGGCGTCTTGCTGCGAGCCACGAAGCTGTCGGGCACGTCGACGGCCATCTCGCGGTGAGGTCCCGAGTCCTCCAGGACTCCCAGGTCGACGTGGTCCGGGGCAGAAAGCAGGTCGTCCGCAGAGCTCGACGACTTCTTGGACGACAGCTCCGGCTGCTCCCGGTGCCTGCAAACAAGCAACCACAGTTCTCAGTCACAAGGTTCAACTAGTCATGTCTACATCGAAAATACAAAGTTGCTATTGAGAAGAGACTAGCACTGTGTAACAAGCCACGACTCTGCCCCCACCACGTAACCAGAGTACAAGTCGTTAGATTGGTCCGACATCCTGATTAGATACAAGAGCTCAAATACCCAGAAGAGAGAGGGCGCAGAACCCGTCGACCCAACCTGTTGTAACTGCGGCGGTCCACATACGTCATGCTACCGTGGATGCTCAGCACGAAATCAACTCAAATCCATTATGACTAAAAAGGCGAAAGCGATGCCCTACCTGAAAAGAACAGCTGCCAACCACCCGCTTAGTCAAGAGAAGCCGGTGCGACATGAAACTCTGTCTTGGTACGCAAATACTGCCTACGCTCTCGGACTACCAACATTTGAAACCACGCCACATGTCGGCCTACTAACAGCAGAACGCCAACTCTGCTGTGAAGTACCTCAACAACACTGCTGACAAGATCGCCATGCCAGAAATGATCTGAGGATATTGATACAAATGCTTTTGCAGTTAATAACAATCATGGTACCAAATGCTCACTGATAAAAACACAGCCATTTCCCAAAAGTAGTGTAAGAGTTTTCACGGCTGTATCGCCGGATTGTGTTGTGAAAACACGATATTTCGATGAATAGCTACATCGTCTTCCTCAGGTGCGAAAACATCGGCTGACCCGTGAAGACTTCATTTCAATTATATGCAGGGAAAGACTCCGTTCTTATATAGTATAAGATAAGATATAATAAAATGTAACGAAAAGAATAAATAAAGTAACAAAATTTACATGTACACACTGCCTGAAAAGAGCTACACACTCTACAACAGTCCACGCCTGGCCCTGAATAAAAAATAGAAAAAAAAAGATTGCAGTGCAGTTCCTAGAAAAAGGCCGAATATGTCTGGCAAAATGTCGACATTTTACTGTCCGACTTGACGAAAACCATCAAGTAAACGCATAAATGAATAGTTGTCTAGCGTTTTATACATAGAAAACCGAGGCTACTACTGAACTGCCTTGTATATAAATTAGATCACTTTAAATATTTTCTTGTGCATACTACTTCTACTCTGTGTGCGCGTTAAACTGTAGGTCCTGGAGGAAAGGACATTGGTGTCCTCGTTCCTGTAAGTTATGTACTAAAATTTTAATTTTTCTACATCCGCCATGTTAGTCGGGGTCGCCGAGATACGTTGATGGAGTCTGGCGTCTGTTATGGGATTTGATGGTTCAAGCGCAGGAACTGGAAGAAATTCCCTCCATCCGGCACTTGGTCGCTATTGCAGGAGTAATATGGATATGGATTTACTCGCGCTGTGTATAGAGTATACCACCCTGTTGGACAGTAGTCCGTAACACCTAAAATTTGGCGACCACCTATGTGTGTTTTGGACGTGTAAGACTGAATGGGCCGACAGCGGTTGTCACTATTTCCTTGGACTGTCGGTGTATCCGAGCCTAAAGCGCCCCACACACTTACAGACGAACTGCAGGCCGATGCCTGTGACTAAGAACTGTAGGCTGAAATCTCAAAGCACCACACACATAAACGACAACTGCCTGTAGGCGGTGGTCTGTACAGGCCATGGACTGTGTGCTGCCCACTCACTAGAGTTCGTGAACTTCAGGCCAGTGGACTGAAGATTTTTAACTTCAGTCCAGTAGACTGTCGTTTGAACTCGCGCGGATGCAGTGCAGTTGTTCGTTTCAAATTCACTTTCATTAACATAATTCACGTTCATAATGGGTGGCATTTTATTACGAAGAAAACGTTGTGCGATTGCGATCTTGAATAATATGTTATTATTCTCAACACCGTGACGCGAAAAGGGGTTTTGGATGAAAGAGTGGTTGCAAGAAAGGAGTAATCGTTCCCACATGACATTGTTGCGTGAACTACGACAATCACATACGGATGACTTAATTAATTGTGAATGTGTGACGAAAATTTCAATGAACCGTTAAGTTTAGTTTCATCACAAAAGCAGACACCCGAATGTGCCAAGCAATTACTGCAGAAGAAAGACCGATATTCACCTTGAGATTTTTGGCTACGGGTCAGAGTTTTGAAGATTTAAAGTTTCCTTCGAGAATTTCATCACTAGCACTTGATATGATAATACCAGAAACTGGAAAATTTATTTACCAGACTCTCAAGGATTTTTACATACAGGTAAGAATAATTTTTATTTTGTTTATTGTTCAGTAACTTTTTAATTATAATAAACCACGGAAAAGATAGAAATATATAGAAAATGTAACTTATAGCCAAAATATAGACAGAATACGCTCAATTCCATATACAGTTAGTTATTGCATTTTTTAAAAATCAAAAAACTATGACAGTTCTGAAGCGTCTGGATCTTTTTTTTTATTTGCACATGACTCATCTTTTACCTTCCACAAACATGGAAATTGCCGATATAGTTCAATAAATGAGGAAATGATTGCGGTTTGTTGTCCATTTTCCTGACAGTCCAAAACAGATTAAACCACGCGAAAGATCTGTGGCCTGTCGTCAGGCACAGAATAACGTATCTGTCAGGCGCGGTGACTGCAGTCGAACTGCGTGTGTGTGTCCGTTTTGGCCTTGAGATCGTAAACTTCAAAGATTGTTAACTGCGGACTGCTGGCAGTTCAGGCCTCGATCTCAACAATCCACACACTGACAGTTACGCAATGCCTGCAGTCTACGATCTTAATATCGACTGTAGGTGTGTGTCCAACTACGATAAACTGACAGTCCAGTGCCTTCAGATAAACTGTAAGTGTGTGGGGCGCTTTAGACACTTCTTATGGAAGGTTCCAACTAACCTTCGGGTTTAGAACCACATACTATGTTTGCTACGCGTATTCCAAATTTTTCAAGTATATCAATCAGTCTGTTAAATAAAACATGAAACAAAGAAAGAAAAAAAGCTAGAAGTTCGTGAAATCTGAAGCGACAGGAAAACAGAAAATTAATAGTAAATACCAAATTAACACAACTGAAAATCTGGAATGGAGTATTTTTTGGGAAAAGATCTTAGAAAAAGTGTTGCAAGACGTCATGATTTAAGACATTAGGAACTGTTCAGTTTGTTAGCAGAGGGAATGGTTTACGAGCAGAGTATTAGACGAAACCAAAGATTAAGTGCTTATAAAAAAAAATACGGGTTTTGGAAATAAGTAATAAAAAAAGATATTTGCACGAAATGATACGATTTTTGACGAAAAATTATCAGTTAGAAAATTAAATTTTTAAAAATTAATCGTTTTCAAAATCCCAGAACGATCGTTATAGTACCCCTGCAATCTTCTGGAGATTGAATATCACCATAAATTACGAAAGAACTTTGGGATCAGTACTTTCGTATATAAAAGAGGGAAAAATTTTTTTTGTCGTTTTCGCCAAAAACTGTTACAAACCGTGACATACGAAAAAAAAAACATTTCCAGAGTCTCCAGGTTACTTGCTTTGATTTCACAACCACGTAGATTTCCTTTTAAAAAAAATTCTTCAGTCCCCGGTAAACCCAAATAAGTAATTTCACAGCAATGATTTTTCCAAAATTTTAGGTTATAAGCATGTTTAGGTTAACAATAATTAAAATAACGCACAGTTACGAACCATAAAATTAAAGAATTCACGAGATATGAAGCTGTGACCCACGAACAAACCAACGATATTCGATGTGATTCAGATTTTTTTTTTTCCCCTTTCATCAGTCTCTCAACTACTTTTATGCAATCCTCCATCTCTTCCTATCTTGGATTAAACTATTCTTCTGAACATATCCATTACAAACTACGTCCTCTATTATCTGCTCCATATATTGTATCTTTATCTCCACCCATGGTTGTTTTCTATAAGTGTTTCTTCGACCAATCCTGCATGTCTAAAACTGTGACTCACCTTCCCGCCTGTTCTTTCTACGAAATTATTTCCCGAATCTTCTTTCAACACTCATCATTTCCAGAATACATTTACATTTCTTACTGTCTCTGTCCAATTAATTTTCATCATCCTTCTATAACCGCATACTTCAAATGATTCAATTTTCCTTCTTTCTGGTATTTTCACTACCACAGAGAACTGTGCTCCACATGAAGTTTAGAAAGTTTTCAGTCGTGGATTAATATTCGAAACTAGAAGATTTCTCTGTTTCAAGAAAGCTTTTTTCGCTAGTGCAATGCTGCTTATAACATCATTCTGGCTTCGGCCTTCAGTTGTAATTTTACTTCATAATAACAGAATTCTGCCGTTTTTTCCTATTACATTTGATACTATATTTATATCTAATATACTTCTATTGTTATTATTTCAGCTACTTTGACTCATATCCTTTGTTCATGCCATTCTCAATTTCGTCACTCTGTTCTGCTAACAAACCAACGTCATCAGCAAATTGCAACATACTGCCGATTCGTTTTTATGCAGTCACTTTCCTGCCGATACAAACATCCTCTCTTTCCTAAGTACGCAATTACATTTATGAAACCAAACGGTCTGACTATTCCTTGTTGCTAAGTAGCTAGTATACTTGGCATTACATTTGATAACTAGCTTAACTGGGCAGGACACATTGGACAGGTGGTAGGAAAAGGTTTCAAAATTATGCACATGTTGGAGAGATTGATGAGGGGATGCACGAGAGAAGTAAAGGAATTGGGTTACAAAACTTTGGTCAGACCATTGCTTGAATATGGTAGTGTAGTATGGGACCCACATTTTGCGTGCAAATACAAGAGTTGGAGAGGGTGCAAACAAGGGCTGCTAGATTTGTTTCTGGAAATTATCGCAGAATGCAATCAGTGACAGATATGATAAAGGATCTGGAATGGGATTCATTGCAAGACAGGGGGAGGATGGGGAGGGTCATGGGAGTGTACAGGGCGTATACTGACGATGAGGCTTGGAAAGATATTGTAGGTATGTAAAGTAGTTCATGGAAGGGAAAAGATGACCATGACCACAAGCAGGCACTCGATTTCAGGCCAAGGGTGTGGGAAGATTCTCTTTTTTAGGTAAGGGTGTCAGGGATTGGAATGAGTTACGAAGGGAAATGAATAACTTACCGAAAACGTTAAAAGAATTTAAAGTATAAATTTGTAGAGGGCAAATGTAGGTGGGTGCAGGATAGTGGGAAGATGGGTGTGTAGGGAAATTGCCACCGGAGCGTGTGCTCCATTGCAATTAAATTAAATTAAATACTTCCGAATAGCTGAGCGTGATAGTATGTAGGGAATGATCGGAGCTACCTTTTAAGCGGATGCCAAACCAGCTGGGTAGGCAGGAAGGAAACGGAGAGGCTAGCAAGTGGTATAAAGGCTGCAGTCACTAAGTTCTAAGAACAGAGCTAGTGACAGCGGCCAGTACTGGAATGTCGTACGCAGCCAGCGACGAGTGAAAGCAGTGGCTTCATTCCAGGACACCAGGCCTGCGTCGCCTTAATCCTGGGTACGCTGTCAAAGGGAGAATTAAACGTTCTGGAATACCCAGAATACGTTTTATCACTTATTAAATTTTTTATCTTTAGAGGTTAATTTTTCGTCAATGAGGTCATTACTAAAGGGAGAAGGCTAATAATAATCTATACAGGGTGTTACAAAAAGGTACGGCCAAACTTTCAGGAAACATTCCTCACACACAAACAAAGAAAATATGTTATGTGGACATGTGTCCGGAAACGCTTACTTTCCATGTTAGAGCTCATTTTAGTTTCGTTAGTATGTACTGTGCTGCTAGAAGATGTGCCTTTACAAGTACGACACAACATGTGGTTCATGCACGATGGAGCTCCTGCACATTTCAGTCGACGTGTTCGTACGCTTCTCGACAACAGATTCAGTGGCCGATGGATTGGTAGAGGCGGACCAATTCCATGGCCCCCATGCTCTCCTGACCTCAACCCTCTTGACTTCCATTTATGGGAGCATTTGAAAGCCCTTGTCTACGCAACCCCGGTACCAAATGTAGAGACTCTTCGTGCTCGTATTGTGGACGGCTGTGATACAATACGCCATTCTCCAGGGCTGCATCAGCACATCAGGGATTCCATGCGACGGAGGGTGGATGCATGTATCCTCGCTAACGGAGGACATTTTGAACATTTCCTGTAACAAAGTGTTTGAAGTCACGCTAGTACGTTCTGTTGCTGTGTGTTTCCATTACATGTTTAATGTGATTTGAAGAGAAGTAATAAAATGAGCTCTAACATGGACACATTTCCACATAACATATTTTCTTTGTTTGTGTGTGAGGAATGTTTCCTGAAAGTTTGGCCGTACCTTTTTGTAACACCCTGTATAATAGCAACATCTGATCTCTCTGTGTTTAGCCTACACTAATATCATAAATGCGTAAGTAACTCTGTTTGTATTTTATGTTTTCACGGCTGAACAGTTGAACAGACCTTGGTGAAATTTGACAAGGAAATACTATGTATCATCACGAAGGACAGAGGATTGTATTTTCGGGATAAATAATATTTTTAATGAAATTTTGGAAACTAAACGAACGATGACAGAGAGACGGATAGCGTGTGTAAGTTTCTGTAATGTTACATTGGTCACTCAGGCTTTGTTTGAAACAAAAATATGTGTGGTTATAGTTTGCAGCGGACATATTGCCTCCAGGCCAGCAGACTACCCTAATTGCTTAGCCATATGACAAATCTACGAGTATACGAAAACCGGATATATTGGTCTCAGGGGCGTAGCTACTATGGGGCTAGGTGGTGCAGTGCACCGGGGCCCTCACGCTCAGGGGGCCCCCAAGCATACCTCAAGGGGCCCCTAAGCATACCTCAAGGGGCCCCTAAGCATACCTCAAGGGGCCCCTAAGCATACCTCAAGGGGCCCCTAAGCATACCTCAAGGGGCCCCTAAGCGCACCTCTAGGGGCCCTCAAGCGCAGTTTAGAGGGCCCACGAGCCTTCACGGCAAACTGGCGAGCTTTTTTTTTTTTAGCTCTACCGTCATCTAAGGGCCCCTGAGAACACAGGAGCCCCTCACTAAGGGCCCTCGCTGCTCCTCAAGGGGGGGCCCAACCACTGCTCAGGGGCCCCAAAAGAACAATTCAAGGGCCCCCATCCTCAGTTCAGGGGGCCCCTACCAGCACACAAAGCAAAAAAAAACGTCGCCCGTCTGGCCTGAGGGCCCAAAATAATTTTTTTGCACTGGGGCCCTTGTTGACCTAGCTACGCCACTGATTGGTCTTGTAAAAACTTCGGAAACTACGGAGCAGATTTCGATGTGATTTTTCACCGTTTTAAAGCTTAGAATTTCAATTCAGTTGTTTGGCATGTCTTATGTTTCAATGTTAAATAACGCAGGAGCATTAAATGAAATTCTGAACGTATGACGATATATCCCAAAAATGGAAGGATTAGATGTTGCATACTACGCACTCAACACACAACAACAACGTCACTGACTATAACCTTTAATGAAAGCAATAATATAACCTTACAATAATAATTATTTTGTACACTAAACAAAACCAGAAGTATTCTTTCTTTTAATTCGGGATATTCAATTTTCAAACGGCATAGTTAGCTGCAAAAACAACAGAGATTTTCTTTAAGCACGATCTCTGGACAATGTCTCTGGCTTTCAGCATTAGTCTTCTGTTTATGATAATATTATTCCGGATTCACTTTTGATATTTGTATAAAAGGCTGAATCTGCGGAGTTAAAGTATCTGGCGTTTCGAGCAAAACGTATATCCATTCACTTAGCAATTGAATAAAATGTTTTTAACATAATCTAGCGTTGTTCAGTAGTGTAGCGCAATTTCTTGACGAAATTCACGAAGCTTGATATACATGAATCTTTTCCGACGAATGAAAATAGTGTACGTGGAAATCAACTTCAACCAACCCGTTTCTTGGTAGGGGACGGGTGAATCTAGGTTTTCTTTAATTCCGAAAAAAGTTGGCGCGAAATACACGAAACTTTTCTTAGTGCGGGAATAAAAATAGGGTACGGGTAAATCTACGCCAACTATACCCAGCAACGCCGGGAACTCCGCTAGTAAATAAATAAGCTTTGTTTCTCTCGCAGTTAGTGCATTATCTGTTCATAAATTTCATGTAGAGACAAACTTATTATACGCTACAAATTTGAAATGCGCTGCATGCGGTGACTATGAATAAAGCACACCGACAGACAAATTAGCAGAGGTACAATTAGAAAAGACATGTATTACCCATAGGCAATTATTTGTAGCTAGCTCGAGGGTTTCCAACCCCCAAAGACTATACATCTCAGCCAAGGACAGCAAACCAAAAATGTTGTGTACAAAACGGTACTGATGTAAGATGTGACATAAATTTAAACAAAAAACCAAAATCTTTCAATTTTTAAACCTCATAGATAGCCGTAACTTGAAGTATTCTTTCCTTTAATTCGGGATATTCAATTTTTAAACGCCATACTTAGCTGTAAAAACAGAGATTTTCTTAAAGCATGATCTCTAGACAATGTCTCTGCAGCACTAGTCTTCTGTTTACGATAATATTATTCCGGATTCACTTTTGATATTTGTATAAAAGGCTGAATCTGTAGAGACACATACTTTTTACTATTTTTAAACATGTTGCAAACTGGTTGTTTTCACGAGACAGGTAATGGTACGGTAATGGCTTCCTCGTCGAATTATACCGACTCACTGCTCTTTGGGACGTCTTTTACTTAACTCACAGCTTTCTATATACAATTCTAGCAACAAAATTCTAAGTTAATGCGTACGAAACAGCTGGTAATTGCTAGTACTTCTATTAATACTTCAACACTTGCAGGGCGAACCCTCAGGGTCACATAGAGGATCTTCTTTCAGTATTCGTAACACTTGCTTAGCTACTAAATAATGGTTATGACCTTGATTTTGGCCGCTGTTAGTTTGCCAACGAAATTTTTTCTTGTGGCTATACGCCAGGTCGACGTCGAGGTTATTACATGTTGGAAAGGAGTAGGGGTAAGGAATGGCACGCAATTCGGTCATGGGCTTTTGAAGTAACCATCCCGGAATTCCCCTGGTGTGATTTGGGGAAACCATGGGAAACCGAAATCTGGACGGCCGGACGCGGATTCCATCCTCATCCTCCGGTATGAGAGTCCAGAGCGTTACCGCTCACCCAGCACGGTCGGGTCGACCAACGAGGTGCGCGTGACGTCATACAGCTGTCTACCCGACCTTGCAGGAGGACGGAGTTAGCGAACGGAGCACACTGGGCTACACACAAAGAACTTTCTTAGTGGCAGAAGTCGTCCAAGACCTGAAAAGACTGCAGGAAACGAGTATACCCAAATTTAAATGTCTGAAGCGGTATTTCAACCCGTGCCCTCATGAATACTAGACCCAAACTTCACCTAGGCTCACAGTAGCGTAATATTTACATCTGGTCGAAAAATTCTGAAACACAGATTTTTTAGCATGCTGCTTTCGGCTATCTGTACTTTTTACTGAGGTATATTTTCCGATACGTCTAAGAGGTATTCGAATCATGCAAGTCTGAGTCTTCTAGGTATAAAATAAATAGACGAAGTTTCAAACTACTCCCTCTGGGTGTCACCCACCGTGTCTTATCTGTGTAACATATCCCGCACAGCATATGAGCGAGAGATACAGTTCCACTGCGCGTCAACAGGGGCGTTCCACACATGACGTTTGTTCTACATGTGATTACGGCTTTTTATCTTCATGCTGACTCGTCGCAGTTAAGAAGAAACGGCAGTTTTAAATCAGTAATATGATTCTAGATGGTTGAAACGGTGGAATCAAAGTCCGAGAACAAACACAATACTCTCTTAGGTTTATTAGCAACAGGACGCTAGCTGTTGGGTAGAGACTAGAGAGCCAAAATGAATTATTTGTTGGGGAGAGCTGAAAACGAAACCAGAAATCTCGGCTTGTTAGCGAACAGAAAATTACGGCAATACACTGGGGCGAAGGTAGCAGTTTTCTTTAGTCCTATCACTGTCATTATAATCCGTTTGTATTAAGAAAAGATAGGCATCATAGATCACACTGCATCAACGATAAACACCTTTCTTAATCTCAAAAGATATCCAGCAGAGATCAAATTTTATCATAGATAAACACCACACACTATTCTGTTGTTACTGTTTTTGGGTATGTAACTATGGTTACTTATCTTATGGTACTTAGAAAGTCAAAATACACGGAACACTTAAATCAAACCACTAACAGCAAAGAATGTGTGCTCAAGCCGAATCAGTGGACGTCTTTTTTTTTTTAATTATGGCTTTACGCCTCGTCGAAGTCGAGGTTATTAGAGGCGGTATGGTACTGGGAACAAGGAACGAGAAGGAATTCAGCAATGGCCTTTTGAAGGAACCGTCCCAGCATTCGCCTGGAGTGATTTGGGGAAACTATGAAAAACCCAAATCTGAATGCCCGGAGGGGGATTCGAACCGCCGTCCTCCCGAATGCGAGGGCAGAGCGTTAACCGCTCACCCACCACGCTCGGTAATAGTGGACGTGAGGTGTAGTTTCTTAAATTTGGACCCCCTCCGCCTTGGTGACATGTGGTAGGAAACCCCCCCCCTTTTAAGTTTTAAATAATTAAATTTATTTGATATGTTCATTATTTTTCCTCATGCCACCAAATACCTAAGCATTAATGCTGATGTCTTTTATGTACTACATTTCCCCCCCTGTGAAATAAGAGAAAATAATACAAAAAGTTGGCGTCAGATTTTAATTGACCCCCAGCACCTCCCATCCTTGAAAGGAGGCGTCCAATAATTACGGAGGGGGGAGAGGGGGAGGCGGGAGGGGGGGAGGAGTTCGGACAAATCTTACGAAGGGTCAACAGATATCTCACGTGGGGTTTTGAAATTCTTGAAGGACAGTACAGCTATATAAAAAAAAAAGTCCGCAAACGACGGGGATGTCGAATTTAGGGAGGGGGGGGGTCTAAAAATGACGTCGATGACGCCTTTGTGGAGGTGTAACCGCCCCCGGAAGCAAGAAGGTCACAAAACACTACGAGATCGATTAGCACTGGGAGGGGGGGGGGGGAAGTCGCGTTAAAATCTCACGTCATCTATAAAGGGGGGGGGATCCGACCAGATCTCACCAGTGGGGGGCTTCGGAATTCAGGAAAAACACCCCACGTAATTAATTGACGCCCCCAAATGTAATTTGGTGAGATTTTGCTAAACCCCTCCCCCCCCCCCTATTTCACCTCACGCAATTTATGGATGCCCCCTTAGGCAGATTTTTGTTTTGATTTAAAATGATGTCACATCTTATAATCATTACCGTTTTGTACACAACATTGTTGGTTTGCTGTCCTTGGCTGAGATGTATAGTCTTTGGGGGGTTGGAAACCCTCGCGCTAGCTACAAATAATTGCCTATGAGAAAAAAATACGTCTTTTCTAATTGTACCTCTGCTAATTTCAGTGTCTGTCAGTGGGCTTTATTGATAGTCACCGCATGCATCGCATTTCCAAATTTGTAGCCTATAATAAGTTGTGTCGCTACATGAAATTTATGAACAGATAAAGCACTTACTGCGAGAGATACAAAGCTTATTTATTTACTAGCGGAGTTCCCGGCGTTGCCCGGTATAGTTGGCGTAGATTTACCCGTACCATATTTTTATATCCAGAAAAATTTAATAAAATTTCTGAATTAAAGCAAACCTAGATTCACCCGCCCCCTACCAAGAAACGGGTGGGTTGAAGTTTATTTTGCTGGACCCCTCCCCCCTATTTTGAGGTCACGTAATTTGTGGACGTCCCCTTACGTTCCGAAAGAGATTCGGTATCAGAACGACACTTGTCTTACACTTTGTTTTCCGTCTGTGAGAGGAGCAATGATAGTTGTTTTGAGTGCCGGCTTGAACGCACCGCTGTGCCCCATCCAGTATGCGGCGGGAAGATTGTCCTTGACGTGACTCGAATCCTCCTTCCTGTGTCCTCGGAGCCCAGGACTCCACAAGTGTGGCTGCTTTACCGCCAGGCACCCACTGGGTAGCCGGCCTAGAATCCAGGAGCGGCTAATGAATATTCTAGACGTTCTGAACTGCGGTTGGTTGTTTCCAATGCAGATTGCGTCACCACAGTTACCAGTGAACGAACAGGAAATCATGTTGCCATTCAGATGTATTACAAGAAATACTGGTAAGATTCGGAACCTTGGTATTAAAGATAGCTACACTAATTACCAAGTACAATTCACCACTCAGAAATTTGGTTGTTTGCAGATGGTATAACGGTATACAGGGTGTTACAAAAAGGTACGGCCAAACTTTCAGGAAACATTCCTCACACACAAACAAAGAAAATATGTTATGTGGACATGTGTCCGGTATCGCTTACTTTCCATGTTAGAGCTCATTTTAGTTTCGTTAGTATGTACTGTACTGTACGGACCAATTCCATGGCCCCCACGCTCTCCTGACCTCAACCCTCTTGACTTCCATTTATGGGGGCATTTGAAAGCCCTTGTCTACGCAACCCCGGTACCAAATGTAGAGACTCTTAGTGCTCGTATTGTGGACGGCTGTGATACAATACGCCATTCTCCAGGGCTGCATCAGCGCATCAGGGATTCCATGCGACGGAGGGTGGATGCATGCATCCTCGCTAACGGAGGACATTTTGAACATTTCCTGTAACAAAGTGTTTGAAGTCACGCTGGTACGATCTGTTGCTGTGTGTTTCCATTCAATGTTTAATGTGATTTGAAGAGAAGTAATAAAACCGAGCGGGGCGGTGTAACGGTTAGCGTTCTCGCCTCGCATTCGGGAGGACGGCGGTTCGAATCCCCGTCCGGGCATCCAGATATGGGTTTTCCATGGTTTCCCCAAATCACTCCAGGCAAATGCCGGGATGCTTCCTTCAAAAGGCCATGGCCGAATTCCTTCCCATTCCTTGCCCCCATCCTTGCCCCCCATCCTTTCCCGTCTCTAAAGACCTCGATGTTAAAAAGAAACGTAAAGCAGTTACAAAAAACAGTAATAAAATGAGCTCTAACATGGAAAGTAAGCGTTTCCGGACACATGTCCACATAACATATTTTCTTTGTTTGTGTGTGAGGAATGTTTCCTGAAAGTTTGGCCGTACCTTTTTGTAACACCCTGTACAATAGGATCAACACGAGAATAGACTGAACAGCTGCAGGGTGACCTGGACAGAATATATACCTAACTGGGCAGGTCAACATAGAATTAAGATAAATACCAAGAACAGTCAAATTATTAGGAACACACAAAAAAAATTTAAAGGTTGATTATTGTTATAGTGTGGGGATAGAATTTTTGGTTGAGGTGTAAATACCTCTATAAACTATATAAGAATCAAGTGGCTGTAATAAAAGTAGAGAATCACGAGAGACATGCATCAGTTAAAAAGGGTGTGAGACAAGGTTGTAGTCTATCCCCGTTAATATTCAACTTGTATGTAGAAGAAGCAATGAAGAAAGTCAAAGAAAAATTTCCATGTGGCATAAGTTTTCAGGGAGAATAAATCAGTATGCTACGATTTGCTGATGACATTGTCTTGTTAGCAGAGAGGGCTGAGGATATTGAGAAGTTATTGAATGGCATGAACAAAATACTGAAGGAAGATTTTGGACTGAATATAAATCAAAGTAAGACAAAAGTGATGAAATGTAGCAGAAATGATACTAATACTAGCAGATTAAATATAAAAATAGGACCGGATGCAATAGGAGAAGTGGGTGAGTTCTGTTACTTGGGAAGTAAAATTACAACCGATGGCCGAAGCAGGAATGATGTTAAAAGCAGAATAGCACTAGCAAAAAGAGCCTTCATGAAAAAGAGAAACCTTTTATTTTCAAATATTGATCTAGGAATTAGAAAGAACTTTTTAAAACTCTATGTGTGGAGCACAGCACTTTACGGTAGTGAAACATGGACTTTAGGAACACTGGAAAGAAAGAAACTTGAAGCATTTGAAATGTGGTGCTACAGAAAATTAGGTGGACAGACAAAGTAAGAAATGAACGAGTTTTGGAAATGATGGGTGAGAAAAGAAGTTTATGGAAGAAGCTTACAGGAAGAAGAGACAGGCTGGTAGGTCATATTTTGAGACATGCTAGATTGGTTAATTTGTTAGTGGAGGGAACAGTGGAAGGTAAGAACTGTAGAGGAAGACAGAGATTAGAATATATGAAGCAGATAATTGAGGACGTGGGTTGTAAGGGGTATGTAGAAATGAAGAGGTTAGCACAGGATAGGAAGGGGTGGAGGATTGCATCAAACCAGTCTAAAGACTGACGACAGCAAAAAAAAATATCTTGGTATATCGTTTGATGATTAACTCAAGTGGGCAGGACAAACTGGGCATGTGGCAGTAAAAGGTTACAAAATCCTTCATTCACTGGAGAGAATGACGAGAGGATGTACCAGAAAAGTTAAGGAATTAGGTTCTCAAAATCTGATCAGAGCATTATTGTTTGAATATGGTGGTGTAGATTGTGGGCCATATTTTAGGTTCCAACTACAGCAGTTTTAGGCGGTTTAAAGAAGAGGTCCTAGATTTGTTTGTGGAAATTACCGCAGGGCCCACTCAGTAATAGATATTATAATGGAGATGGATTGGGAGTCATTGGAAGACAAAAGGAGTGTACTGGGAGTGGTGATGGGGCTAGAAAAGATGTTCGAAAAATTAGTAGTAGTGCATGGAAGGGAAAAAGATGAACTTGGACACAAGCTGGCACTCGATTTTATGCACGAGGGAGTGGAAAATTTTCTTCTGTGGGTAAAGGTGTCAGGGATTGGAATAAGTTACAAAGGGAGGTGGTGAATAATTTAACGCCGAAGGAATTTAAAATTAAAATTCGTAAATCGCAAAAGTGTTCGGGGGAGGAATTTAACACTAAAAGTATACGAGATAATAATAATAATAATAAAAAGTACTAAGAAAAGTGTAATTGGATGACTATGGAAATTGCCGCCGCAGCATTCATTCCACCGCAATTCAATTCTATTCACTGTCTCCCGGATACTATGAAGCAGCTCGGTTAGTCAGTTTTCAGTCGGGTTGTTAATTCATAATCTTAATTTTTCTTAGTTCTTTGATGATTCATCGACGTCGAGATCATTAGAGACGATTTAAGGGCTAGGAATGGTAATAAATTAGGCAATGGACTTTGGGGGAACCATCCCGGCATTCACCTGGAATGATTTCGGGGGAATTACGAAAAACCAAAATCAGTATGGCCGGACGGGGATTTGAACCCGCGTTCCACCGAATGTAACCCACCAAGTTCGGTAAAAAAAACCGTAGTCAAATTGATAGTCATCTTATATTAATGCTAATTATTCTGCTTTCTCAGCGTAGTTATTATATGAAACGTTGCCTCTGTACTAACCCAAAGGAGTCGTAGCGAAATTAACTTGAAATGCCATCGCAATTATTAACCACATTAGAAAACCGCGAGACTGCTGCTTGCAGTAGTGTTAACTAACCTGCCAATTTAGCCTGAGAGCTACTCACAAGCAACCATCAGTGCTACTAAAACAAAGCTTTCGAAGAAAGGGGGTCAAATTTCATACTGAAGCAAGGAAAGCGGTTAAGCATCTGATACCTACAAATATTTTCCATCAAGAAAAGCACAAATCTATTGGTAATGAGGATCACATACATCTTGCCTAATGATTTCACACATATCTAAAATTACGGATCTGTTTTAATTTTTAATTCGGGCTTGCGCCTTTTCGACGTCGAGGTCATTAGTGGCGAGATGGGATCGGGGACAAGGAGCAGGATGGAATTCGGGTTTGGCCTTTGAAAGAAGGATCCCGGCATTCATCTGGAATGATTTGGGGAAACCATGGAAAACCCAAATCTGGATGCCCGGACGGGGATTCGAACCGCCGTTCTCCCGAATGTGAGACCAGAACGTTAACCGTTCACCCACCCCGCTCGGTGAATTTATTAGAGGCGTGACAGAATTGGGCAAGGAACGAGTAGGAATTTGGTCATGATATTTTAAAGGAACCATCCTGGCATTCAACTGGAGTGATTTGGGGGAAACCATGGAAACCGAAATCTGGATGGTTGGTCGGGGTTTCGAAGCCTCGTCCTCCTTAATGCCAGGCCCTTAAAATACTATGATTAATGACACTTGTTATACACACCTTTTCCAGCCACCACTGCAACTGTTCAACCACAGGGAGTGATGTTACAAAATTTTATTTGGATAAAACTGTAAACGTTTACATAAATGTATTGCGAGCGGAATATCTAGTACTGATCGTTGAGTGTACGCGGACATTGCTCTTCACCAAGCTATAGATCGATACACATATCGATAAATTAACGCCAAGAGGTAACAAGTTAAATCCTCCGTCAGTTATGTAATTAAAAGGCTGTACTCTAGGGAACCTACTCGACTGGTTTCATATATTCTAATCTTCAAACTGATCTCTTCATCTCCACAAACAACTTCCAATGTGGACTAATTTTAATAAAGTTTCTCCAGGATTTCTGTCATTTATCGTGCACTGTCTATGACAGGTACAGCAAAAACTGTCACATCTATGAACATTGAATCTTTCAACGTTTCAGGTGTACCTTACAGATGCTCGCGATACGTGTTTTTTTGGTGACGCGATAGATACCGATCCTTTAGTTAAGTACCTATCCACATCTCCCAACATATCACGATCTATACCAGCGACTGCATACCTGATTCTTTCTAGCAGTTGTGCTCAATCACTTGGGAAAAGAGATTCGAACACACCAACCTTAACGTAATCCCGTCACAGCTAACTCGCATTTAGACAGTTCTGAATGCCTTTTGTTTTGATTGCACTGTAGCGGAAATATCACGTAATACGCAAAGGCACTATTATAAAATGAAACTTTGAGAGATTCTGTATTTACAGATGTGACCGGTTTTGCTGTATCTGTCACAGACACTGCACTAATATCCGAAAACCTGAGTAAACTTATGAATTTCCCTGTGTATCGCTTACCACCTTATTTTCCACAACAATATGATTCCATGTGTTAGCTATCGCTTGTTTAAGGGACAATGATTCCTTTTTCTTTATCAGTTATGTGTTTCACATACCCTAGCTCTGCATTTTAATTGTTTACGAGTCTAACCAATCCCGCTTACTCACAAATCATTTTTTTTCTCGCCAAGTTTGTGATGGTTTCATGCACTGTTTGGCAACTTAATTCTCAACAACCGTCTTAAAAAAAATCATTTCAAATGCTCCAATTTAATTCCTATTTCACGACACACTTCCATAAAGTAGTGGAACTCAAACATACACAACACTTTCCGAGCTATAGGGTGTTTTCCAGTGTAAAGCGTTTGTCATTTACATGAAAGTTATTCAATGAATGCGATAAATATTGAACTACAAGACGCTAACAAATCCGTCAGCGCAAAAAATTATTCCTATATATATATACGTACGGAGAGTTCTGCAGTAAGCCACTTCTTAACACCTGCACTACATGCATCGCAGCTACGAAGTAAACGTCAGTTGTTTTCCTCCAGTGTTGTTATGCGTGCGTAAAGATTTTAATAGCAGACACAAACATAGAGTAGGTTACATAATTTAACTATCTCGCGTACATTAAGGATATAAATTTAATTTCATTAAAAAAATAATAGACCTGTGGTACAAATTAAAGAATTTTACAAGAAATGCATTAGAGAATTCGACAGACAGAACAGGCTGCAGAGGCTAGTCAACACGAGCAGGCTACCGGCGTTGCCTCTCCCCCCCCCCCCCCCCCCACCACCTGTCGCTCACGGAGTGGGTCTGCACAGACGAAATCCAGACCACCTTCCTCACAGAGACATGCTCTGCCACCAGAGCCAAACATTATACACCAAGTAGACCATCTCCCGAAACTACAAGCACTATTTAGCTGAATTTAAGCACAACTAAGAAATTTCCCTATTCATGTAACGATACCTTATTTTCGGGAACAACTTTTCACTAGCGTATTTAAGCGGTACAAAATGTCCAAGAAAAAGATGTCCACATTTTGTGAAACTGATAATTTTATTCAAATAAATATCAACCTCGCCTTAAGGTGCGACTCCCTTAATCCATCAAATGTGATTATTTTTGCAAAGAACACACAGAAAAACATACTGGTAGTCGAAGAAAGGAGAGAGATTTCGGCATCAATGATTCTATTCCAAGGACAGAAATTGACATGGATTTGAACTAAAAGTAAAAATAGTAAGAGATATTCCTCTGGAATTCCCAAAATTTACGGGAGAAAAAGATATCAAATTATTTGACAAGAATACGAAACAGAATAAATTGGAGAGTTTTTTTTTTTCCTTAAAAAAAATCAAATCACCTTTACGTTTACGACGAAACTGAAAAGTGTGAAAAATCAGTTCGACAAAAAAAAAAAAAAAAAAAAAAAAAAAAAAAAAAAAAAAAAAATTTACCAACCAGAATGATTAACATAGAAGGAAAGAATCAGGAAATAACCGTAGAACAACTGGTGTTACGGTTAATACGGACAAGAATGACTGTACGAAAACAAAGGTAATAGCATATGTGGATTAATAAAACAGCAAAAAATTTGAACTAACCACTAAATAACCTGGAGACAGCAATAATTTTTAATCTTTGTAAGAAAGAAATCCTTACAAAAAAATATACGTTGTCACTGGTTCCAATAATGTAGGGCAGGGGCCTTTCTATCCTCGATGTAGATACTTTTTCGAAACTACATGAAGAGATAATTCAAGCATACACTATGACGAAGTCATAACGCAATGTACTGTCCATGGGAAACCACTAGATAAATAGTTTTTTTTTTCCTAATAAAGATACGTCAGAAACTTGACAATTTTCCATTGTAAAGGATGTCCTATTCCTAAAAAGAAACACAACTGCAAACTCCAGGTATCTTGCCATTTCTATGGTTCAATACCATATATACACAAAAAATAGGTAGATTCTACAAGAAGCTAACACACTTACAACAAACCCACTTCCTTTTTTTTAAAAAAAAATCGTACTTAACGTACCGTCAATGTCGAGGTCATTAGAGGCGGAAGAGGATTGGGGAAAAAGGAACGGGAAATAATTTGGTCATGTATTATTATTATTATTGTTTAGAAGGGACTATCCCGGCATTCGCCTGGAGTGTTTTGGAGAATCCACGCAACACCGCAATCTGGACGAGGATTTGAACCCGCGTCCTCCCGAAAGCCAAGCTCGAGCGATGACTTTCTGCGGGCGTCGGACTTCTAGAAGCGATATAACCAAAAGAAATTAACATTTTTTTATCATCAAAAACTTAACGGCTTTAACCACGTCACCTGCCTGCAACAGTCCACGCTCTTGGAAGTTTTCCTTTGCGGTAATATTTAAATGCCATATCACACCTCCTACAACCTTAATTATTTCATCATCGCTCACTGGATTTTTACTCGATAGTTCAACAAACGTTTCTCGATACTAAACTGTTGTTTTTCCATTTATAATTTTGATTTAACATTTCATTTTTGTCTTTTATCTTTTACGTTTCTGTCTTACGTCCTGTCAAGAGATTATGGGGCTTCCGTTAATGACGTGAGGTGGGGGGGGGGGGGGGTCCGGCGAAATCTCACGAAACCTCGCCAAGGGGGAGGGGGGGTTTAACGGAATCTCACGTTAGGTTTTAAAATTCTTGTAGGACTATAGCGCAAAAAAAGTCTACAAATCACGCGAAAGTCAGCTTTAGGGAGGGTATTTCGTCCAAAAGTGGGGGTATTATCGCCCTTGGAAGCATGAGACCTAAAAAATGTCTCAAAAAATTACAAGTTCGATTAGTAGGGGGGGGGGAGGTCTCCGTCAAAATCTCAGGTCATTTTAGAGCGGGGGGGGGGGAGTTCCAACCAGATCTCATAAGTCTCACCAGAGAAAGGGGGGGGGATCTTGAATTCCGGAAAACACCTCAAGTTATTAATGCACGCCAACATAGTGGTTGAGACTACCCAAAACCAAGCCCTATAAAACTGGGGTTTGGGTCAGCACTCCTCAGAGTTCGAAAAAATCGATGTCAAAGATCATGGTGCACTATCAAGTTCGGACTAATCGAAGATGGTAACAAAAATGAGTAATTTTTCATAATTGTATACAGGGTCTGTATGATAACTGTCTTGTAAGAAATAGCAGAAAACATGATATTCGCCCAAGGTTTATATTAAAACAGTAACGTTCAGCCTCTTGTAACTATACTCTGGAGGTAGCAAGACAGGTTTGGCAGTCTGAAGGTCACGAGTTCGAGCCCATCTAAATTGAACTTTTATTTTTCTATTAAATATATTTCTTCACGTAATTCATCCTCTTCCGTTCCTTTCTTTTACTATTCTTCCTTTTGATTTCCTCCAAGCAGTCTGTCTTATATCTTCATTTCCTGTCTCTTTCTTGGTATCCTTTTTTTTTTTTGCTGTCGTAGACTGGTTTGATGCAATCCTCCGTCCCTTCCTATCCTGTGCTAACCTCTTCATTTCTACATACCCGTTACAGCCCACGTCCTCAATTATCTGCTTCATATATTCTAACCTCTGTCTACCTCTACAGTTCTTACCTTCAACTAACCTCCACTAACAAATTAACCAAACCAGCATGTCTCAAAATATGACCTACCAGCCTGTCTCTTCTTCCTGTAAGCTTCTTCCATAAACTTCTTTTCTCACCCATCATTTCCAAAACTCGTTCATTTCTTACTTTGTCTGTCCACCTAATTTTCAGCATTCTTCTGTAGCACCACATTTCAAATGCTTCAAGTTTCTTTCTTTTCGGTATTCCTAAAGTCCATGTTCGCTACCGTAAAGTGCTGTGCTCCACACATTTTTAAGAAGTTCTTTCTAATTCCTAGATCAATATTTGAAACTAAAAGGTTTCTCTTTTTCATGAAGGCTCTTTTTGCTAGTGCTATTCTGCTTTTAACATCATTCCTGCTTCGGCCGTCGGTTGTAATTTTGCTTCCCAAGTAACAGAACTCACTCACTTTTCCTATTGCATCAGATCCTATTTTTATATTTAATCTGCTAGTATTGGTATCATTTCTGCTACATTTAATCACTTTTGTTTTACTTTGATTTATATTCAGTCCAAAATCTTCCTTCAGTATTTTGTCATGCCATTCAATAACTTCTCCAATATCCTCAGCCCTCTCTGCTAATAACACAATGTCGTCAGCAAATCGTAGCATACTGATTTTTTCTCCCTGAAAACTTATGCCACATGGAAATTTTTCTTTGACTTTCTTTATTGCTTCTTCTACATACAAGTTGAATATTAACGGGGATAGACTACAACCGTGTCTCACACCCTTTTTAACTGATGTATGTCTCTCGTGATTCTCTACTTTTATCACAGCCACTTGATTCTTATATAGTTTATATAGGATTCTTCTATCTCGATACTTTAGACCTGACTTCTTTAAAATTTTGAACATCTTGTCCCACCTAACATTATCAAAAGCTTTTTCTAAATCAACAAATGCCATAAAAGTATCTTTGTTTTTCTTGATCCGCCCTTCAAGTATTAATCTTAAAGACAGAATTGCTTCCCCTTGTACCGCGATTTTTCCTAAACCCAAACTGATCTTCACCTACTATCTCTTCTACTACCTTTCCATCCTTCTGTATATTATTCTGGTCAGTAATTTTGAAGCATGTGATGTTAGACTAATTGTGCGATAATTCTCACATTGTCAGCTTGTGCTTTCTTTGGAAGTGTGAAGATGATATTTTTATTAAAATCATTTGGAATTTCTCCTGTTTCATAACTTTTTGATATCAGCTTGAATAATCTTTCGATTCCTTCCTCTCCTAGAGATTTAAGAAGTTCTGCAGGGATCTCATCAATTCCAACTGCCTTATTTGCTTCAGGTCATT